>CM041297.1:130532581-131132581 GCA_023052935.1 Piezodorus guildinii | reverse complement strand
AGTGTATTGGGAAAGTAAAAAAGCTCGATACATGGGTACCTCATGATCTCACTGAGCGGCAGCTAGGACCCCATGTTGAATTGAAAAATTGAAAGAACTGGGCTAAGAAGTTCTTCCGCACCCACCATATTCTCCCGCTTGTATCCAACAGATTACCTCTGTTCAGGAATTGAGACAACTTCTCAAAGGAAACATTTTGAAAATGATGATCAAGTGAAAAGTGCGATTTTCAGATTTTATTTCACTTCAAAGCTCAGAGTTTTTCAGTTCGGGGATAAAAAAGTTGGTGTCACGTTGGGAAAAATGTGTAGAAAAAGAATGTAAATACTTCGAATAAAATTATCTTGTTTTCATATCGTATTTTTAATAAAAATCCTTTACCTTGAAAACGGACATTTCATGTGACAAAACCTAATACTATAGGAAAATATTTGTGGAATAAAAACTTTAGAAGTATGAAAAAAATCAAAAATAGTAAAAGTTCTCCTTTTTTCTTAAATATGGGTCAATCCATTTGAAATCGTCCAACTTTTATCATTTTTGTTGCTCAACATTTTTATGTTATTTTGCATATTTCCAAACAAAACAAAAACTAGAATGAGGTTGAAATGAAAAAAAAAAAAATTACTCTAGGATCAAGTCCCCTTAGAATAATGAACAATGAACAAAAAGAAATCCTTATGGTCTGGTTACTTAAAAAAAAAAAAAAAAAAAAAAAAATATATATATATATATATATATATATATAAATTAAATAATATATAAAAAATATGTATACATAAGAAAGATCAAATATTATATCGATAAATATTTGCAAATTTATACTATATTTACCTACATTTTA
This sequence comes from Piezodorus guildinii, assembly GCA_023052935.1. Taxonomy (NCBI): domain Eukaryota; kingdom Metazoa; phylum Arthropoda; class Insecta; order Hemiptera; family Pentatomidae; genus Piezodorus; species Piezodorus guildinii. The sequence continues at coordinate 131,131,737 of CM041297.1, read as the reverse complement.
CTATTGAAGATTGAGAAACGAATAGGTAGTGGGTGTTTGAAGGAAGAGAGGTGGTTTTACGGATAGAGGTGGGCAGCGAATTCCAGATGGATGAAAAACGAACGAGAAACGATTTGTGAAAGGATGCAGTTAGGTAGAGGTTTGAAGTATTAGCTACGTTTTTTTTCCTTACAACAAATTCGCTAAATGTCTCGTTTTTTATTAATTTTTGATACTTTTTTAAAATAAATTTCTTTACTGTTTAGGTAATTTAATGCGAGGACAGGAAAATATAAAACATATCCCTATTATATTGTTAGTTCATGCTTTGATTTGATATCTTCAAAATTACCAAAGTTAGAGAGGTTTTCTTAAACCTGTTTTCAGTAGCGAAGCTGACTTAACTAAAAAGTATTGGTCAGAATTTTTTTTTTTAATCCACGTTTTCAAATTCAGGAAAATATAGAGAATATTAGTGAAAATCAAAAATGTCGAGCGGTATGGTCTGGGCGATTTAGAATGGATTGACCCATATTCATTTGTTGGCAGGAGTTTGTGGAATACCATTTGTGTACGTTATTTATCCTATCTTTTAATGTTAATAAAAAAAATTTAAATTTTAATTTAATTTAATTTTCAGGCATAATTGAAAAAGAGAGCTTTACACCACGAAAATTTGAAAATGAAAAAAATCCATAAAGAATGATATTATTAAAGATTTCTAAACTGCGGCCTTATCACCTCGACAGGGTATCCTTATTGCCAAAATTACCACGTATTGTTTACATCACGAAAAGGTAATTATATCGGTAAGAAATATTTATAATAGGCGTACAATGTAAGATGTGAATTTTTTAATTTGTTAGTTACTTAATGAGATTTTTTTTTTTTTTGTCCAACAATAAATAGCGCATGTATCTGTGAATCACTTAAGTTCAAAGTTTTGAAAACAACTTATTCCATATAGGACATCCTTAGTTGTCCTCTAGGTCTTTTATCTTCATGGACATACTCCATAGTCTTCAGTGGAACTCTGTGTTCTTCAGATGTCCGTCCCTTCTTTTTCTGCCTAGAATGCTGCTCAAGAGCTTTATTTCTGCAGCTGTCAATCTGCCATCCTATAGTATGCTTCAGACTCGGGTTCCTAAGGTAACCCTTAATACTCTCGGCCAGCAAGGTCTCAAACACACTATGAATCGTATTTAAATACGGTAGGTGATGTAGTGCGTTAAGTTTAGGCGAATAAAGTGGGTTATAAGTTAATATTCTCAATTGATCACTTCTTTTAACCTCCTGAAAAGTATAAATTAGAAATGACTGATTTTCAGGCGATTATCGGATTGATGGATATGTTTGAATTTAAAAGTATTTTGATTTATTTTCCTCTTTAGCTTTAGTTGTATTTTTAGAAATTTTAAGTATTTAAAAAAAAAAATATATATATATATATATATCATCATCATCATCATATTCATTCCCTCTTCTACCGTTGTTCGGTGTGAGGGTCGTGCTTGTAGGGTCTGGCCCATGAGTCTTTTTCTAACGCCAACTCCATTCTCTTATTCGTCTATTGCACCCTCCTCTTTACGCCGTCCTCCCAGGAGAAGCGAGGTCTTCTTCTGGGTCTTTTCCCTTATGTAAATATAAGCGTCTTTATGGATTTATAATATATATATATATATATATATATATATATATTATATATATATATACATATAAAACAATTTTCTTTTACAAGGTTGAAGTTATTGAAAATGGATATTTACAAAAGTAAACGTAAAATATCCCCTGGTTTTTGAAAATATTTAAGATTCAAACCGATCAATGTTTATGAGAGCTATTTCTTTAAGAACTCAGAGATTTTTTTTGGAAATATTTTATATTAAAGCTGTAATAAAAAAAAATTAAATACAAAAAATAAAATAAAAAAATGAATAATTACTATTTTCAGATGGGCTACGCCGTCCCCCGCCAAAGAACCTTGTTGCCCTAATGTTACAAAAAGGGTGAAAGAGTCCTGTAACAAAACGCCATTAAAAAGCGCGTTCGATCCGTGCGTTGTGGACCCTGCCTACCCCCAGCCCAAGGTGATCATCGTAGGGGCCGGCCTGGCAGGCCTCTCTGCCGCTAACCGCCTTAGCCAGTGCGGCTTCCACAACTTCCAGGTCATCGAAGCCCTCGACAGGTATGGGTCCTTATTTTGGCTTTTGAGGGTTACGTTTATTTCTTGGTTATGATTAGATCATAGTTGTGAGACGTTATCGTTTGTTGCAGACCAGGAGGTCGGATCCACTCCTGCTGGGTGGGAGACGAAGTGGGTGAAATGGGAGCAGCTTGGATCAATTCGGCAACGATAGCCAATCCAGTCTACTCGCTCGGCGCTCAAGAAGGCCTCTTGAAGGAACCGCTGATGTGGCGAAGGGAGGCCCCAACCGTTAAAACTCCATTCCTTACCAGTGAGGGCAGGACCATCGACAACTTTATCGCAGTACCAGCCTTGAAGCTCTTCAAAAAGATTAGGCAGCAAGCCTTGTCCTTGTTCAGTATGGACAATGCCAAGGAACAGGGCTCCCTTCATGACTTCTTCACGAAGAGACTGAACGATCAGTTGAAACACATTCCTGACGACTGGAGAGGAGACGCCTTGAGGGTGATTTGGGGTATGATCAATGCGATGAAGAGTCGATGGGGGATTCGCATAAACAATATGAGCAGCGAAATGTACGGGAGCTCTATCATTCTCCCGGGCGGTGCCTTGAGGATTCCGGTCGGTATGGTCGGACTTCTCGGTCCGCTCCTCAGGCAGGTCCCGGCCTGCCAGATACGCTATTGCAGTCCAGTTCAAGGAATCGTCTGGAGCAGTTGCAATCCTAGAGTAACGGTCGTTCTCTGTAGCGAAAAGATCACAGCAGATTACGTTATCGTTACGCAATCTTTAGGAGTTCTCAAGAATCTTCCCAACGGATGGTTCTCGCCCGAATTGCCTCCCTGGAAGAAGCGTGCTATAAACGTCCTCGGTTACGGAAAGATGATTCGTATTATAATGGAGTATAAAAAACCATTTTGGATGGTCGGTGAAGGCACGATGAGGTTTTGTTGGACTGAAAAAGAACTTGGGCTGAGAGACAGCTGGGTCAAAGGAATAGACAAGGTGGAAGATATCGGGAGCCCAAACAAATTGGTGGTGACCATCGGTGGCAAGGAAGCGGAGTGGGTCGAAGACTGTTCTGAAGAGGACATTGCTGAGGAGATGACGAGGGTCATTCGGCAGTTCACCGGGAACCCGTCCATTCCGTTCCCGATGGGGCTGGTCAAGTCGAGGTGGATCTGCTCTCCCTACTTCAGGGGGTGCAATTCCTTCCTGGCGGAGGGGTCGACCATCAACGACGTTTGCTCCCTCGGGACTCCCCTCCCGGCCCAGAGACCCCTGGCGTGCCGATCGTACTGTTCGCTGGCGAGGCGACGGCCCCGGGCTACGTCAGCTCTCTGCTCGGCGCCCACCTAAGCGGCATCCGGGAGGCGGACCGCATCATCAACCTCACCAAGAAGTTCAGGGGCCCGCCGCCCTCCGAAGAAGGATTATCCCAAGGGGAAAAATAAATAAAAAACATTCCGGCAAATTATGAAGATACCGCTGGGTTGATTCCACAATTGCCTGTAAAATACTGTACGGGCAGAGTCCAGGGTACGTTTACAGAAGAAAAATGATGAGCTATCAGTGTACGCTAATATATATTGAAAAAAAAATAGGCTGGCCGATAAGGAACCTTATATTTATTGATGTAAATGGGTGTAACTTTTAAGGACATGTTCCTGAAAAAAATTAATAAACTAATAAAGGATTATATTAGAATCAATATTAGTGGCATTTGTTGTTGTTGTTGGTACAAGTGAAAGGAAAAAAAATTTATGACTCAATTTGGTCCAGACACTTTATATCTTTATTGCCTTGCTAGTCACTAGTTCCCTTTCTGGGTTTATTTCCGTTTGAGAGGTAAAAAATATATGGCTTTTTATCTTAGCAAGGTTGATAACCAGATGGTGTTGGCTGCGGCTATGACGTCAATGGAATAGGTTAATATCGCATCGGGATATTCAGACTAAATCTTGTATCAAGATTTCTGTAATACAAAAAAAAATAGATAGTGCAATAAATTATAAAGATGGAATTAAATCCAATCCATGATGTCCAAAGGATGGATTTTCGCAATGTATTATGATAGAGGTTCAAAATAGCATCTTCAAACATACAAAAAAACTGGATTATCACATGGTAAAGTTAATGAGATACATTCGGATGTGTTCAAACTTCCATTAGTTCAACATCTGGTTCACCTCACACTCGCTTTGTAGATTCTTGTTAAATCCGACCACAGATATATATTTCATAGCTCTATCATTATTGTAAATTTCCTAAATTGCTGACTCACAGTCTTTCTATAAACATTTAATATGTAAAACATTTAACATACAAAACAAATATCTCAAGCTGTTCCACAGTTCCCGCCATCTTCTCTTACATTCCACTTGTAAGCAACTTGTATCCTTACTAATTTTCCTCAAGTTTGATAACGGATGTGATGCTAGAGAAACAAATGAATCGGAACGTAAAATATTTCTTAAGATTCGTCTTTGGCACGTAGAGGCGGTAGTATAGTATCCCATCTTTATGCTGAATAAAAATGGCTTTTCCCCACATTCCTAGGTATTACTTCCTCGGATCGATCTTATATCTAACCATCAACTCCCAGCAAACCCTCAATTCACAAACAAATAACGAGATTTAACCTTTATACCCTTCTCACAGAACCAAAAAAATCTGGTACTCCCAACACACGACTTTCATTTACTTCTATTGTTAAAATAAATTTAAGAATTTTCATATACAGTTAGAGATGAAATCCATGGGTAAGTGTAAGTGAAAATGTCTTAAATTGTGTTTCAATAGAAACATGTGTTTTATTAAATAATCCTTTATATTATTATCTACAAAATCTGTTAGCTTTATCGGCTTTCCATCACTCTCCATTAACTTTCACAGTTTTGTACACAAGATAACTATATTGAGGATGTATAGTCGACTGTAGAAACTATTATAGGTGGAATAATCAGAAATCAGTCATTTTTTTTTTATGCTAGGCAGAAAAAGGTGCCTGCTAAGATGAAATATGTGTGGTTCAGTGGTGGTCGGGTGAGGTGCCGTAAGGCCGATGGGTGTCCAGCAGTGATTATTAATAAGCAGGCCGATTTAGATATCTTTGCCTGAGGTTTGTTTTCAAGTTACAGACTTATTGTTAAACATTTATTTTATTCCCTTAAATAAGACATTATTTTTTAGTTTCTTAAAAGGTATTAATGATATTTTGTTATTTAGAACTTTTTAATTTTGTTGTTATACTTTTCTATTTACTTTCATCATTCAGTATTTTAATAATTGTTTCCTATATGTTTTAGCTCCTTACATTTTATTTTATTTTTTTGAAAACCTCAGTCTAAATTTGCGTTATCAATTTAAATATCCATTGCTTAATTTTTTGACAGATTCCAACGATTTATAAATTATTAACATTTTTAGGATTAGCTCTATTCTACTCCTTAATCCCCGACCCTTTTACAATTATCCCAATTCCCTCATCATCATCACTAATTCCTTACTTAATTTTATTCTATTTTATGTTATGTTGTATTTTGCATTTGTTATATTATTAGTATATTATTTAACCCCAAAAATAAAATTGTATTATTGTAATCAAAATTGTATATATCTCTTATTTTGTTTATTATATAGTTTAATTTTTAATATTTTTATTTGAGGTTGTTTTTTTAAATTATTATTATTATATTTTTTTTCGTAATTTGAATTTTTTTTTCTGTTTGTTTTTATACTCTAAGACTCTAAAGTGTTTATTTTAATTTTCTTGTAATATTATTCTTAAGGGATTAGTCCCAGAATAAATAAAGAATTTATTTTATTATTATTTTTTTTTTTTTAAAAAGCTTGAGCCGAAACGTTGGAAAAATTAAAAAAATGACTGATTCGAGATTATTCCACCTATTATACAAGATAACATTTTTTCTAAAATCTTTAGATTTTCATGGGTATATTATACACCTATCTTACTGTTTTTATGTTCAAAAACACAAAAAATTGCATGAACAAATATTTTCGCTCTTTCCTCCTTTATTTTTTATAAATGGTAACAATATAATATGGTCATTTTTATAGAATCTACAAAATCAGAACGAAACCCATATGATATTAAAGCCCATTAAATTTTACATCGGTATAACGAATTTAATTTAAATCGTTACAACCGTTTTTGAGAAGATCGTTTGTTTATTTATTTAACGTCACTTTATGCTACTATTTCTAGTCGGACGATGCTACAGTGGGAGTCCTAAATTTTGCCTGTCCAGGTTTTATTAGGATAGGGATCTTTAACGAGTAGAGAAGATCGTAAACAGTTGTATAAAGTGGCTCTTCTGGTTGGAAGGTTTTGATGAAAAAGGAAATACTGGGAGAAAATTTTATTTAATTATTTGAAAGAAAAGAAAATAGTAAGGAAGTCTAGTATGATTTTTTTTGTTTATTATTTTCAATAATGAACCTTTGTAATCAACCAAATAAATAAAAAAAATTATCCCCCACAAAATTTGAGGGTTTACGTTTCAAGATACGTCGAATCTGAATAACGAAAAATTGCCATGGACAATTAAAATTGCTACAAAATGAAAAAAATCTGGTGCGGCAACACACGACTTTCACTTACCTCCATTTTTAAAATCAATGAAAGAATTTTCAAATACAGTTAGAGATAAAAATACGTGAAACTATTGAAGAATCAATTAAGTTGAATTTATATAGAAACATGTGTTTTATTGAAAAATGTATTATATTATTATCTAAAATAATCAGTTAGTTTTATCTTCTTTTCATCAATCTCTATTAACTTTTAAAAGCTTGAGTATAAGATGATATTTTTTTAAAAATTCTTTAGCTTTCCAACGGTATATCATACATGTATATTACTGCTCTTATGTTCAAAACCAAAAAAATGCATTAAAAAAATATGTTTTCTGTTTTCTCCTTTAGTCGGGTATCGAATTCATTTAATTTATATATTTACCTGTTTATCATCAGGGGTAATAATATAATATAGTTATTTTTATAGAATCTACAAAATTAAAGGTACTTTAGGGGAAGAAAATTTAAAATATCGGCATTTAAGCCCAGTCAGACCATTTTAATCCAAATGAAACCTACATGATATTAAAGCCCATTAAATTTTACATCGATAAAGCGAGTTTAATCAAAATCGTCGGAACCGTTTTCGAGAAAATCGAAAAAAGGTGCAAAATGCATAGTATAAAGTGGCTCTTCTGGTAAGCTCATTTTGATAAAAAAGGTTTTATAACGTCTCGGGCATTTATTTGTCTTTAATATGAAATTTAAATTTCATAGGACTTACCGTTTTCGTCCGGGAGTTACCACACACACTCACATACACACACACAGACCTTTTTGCGGGACTTGGTTATTTCCACTCAGGGGACCCTAAACCGTGTATTTCCGTTGAAAACTGGAATTCGAAAATTTTCACGATCGCAATACTTTCCCTTACTATATATAGTAAGTGAAAGTCAAAAGAATAATTTAAATTGGTTCGCAATTAGCAGAGATATTGCGTTTTGAAATTAACAGTGGTGATATAACCTTATAGTATTAAAATTATTCTTTGGATTATTTACTGCTTTTCATTTTCGCTAATTGCTTATTAAGAGGTATATAAACAGTTATACCTTAATATAGTAATTTGAAAATAATAAACCATTATGTAATAATTTGCAATGTTTTATTAAACTATTACTAAAATACTTTATTTCTTATTCTTGTACTAAAGTCTTTTTATTTTTATGATATTCTTAAGGAACTTGGTCCGAGAATAATTTTTTTTTTCTAATTATTTTTATTTTGTACGTATTTCCGCCTTTCCCACAGAAATCATTGCTCGACTTTCCGGCTAATCTGGTTTTATCTCGACCTAATCTCAATTATCAGGCCACGTGATCTTTTATTATATGCATTATACGTCTATGCAACAATTTTTTGATAACATGATTACAATAAATTTAATTTTTTCTTCTGAAGAAAAACCTAATAGCAACGCATTTTTCTTATAAACTAACCCCCTAAGGGGATTCCTCAAGGTTTATAAGGAACTGCTGGGATCACTTGTAGCTGGATGGTTAGCATAACAGCCTCCTATGCCAAAGGTCACGGGTTTAAACCCGCAGATGGTCATAGCATTTTTTAATGGGAGTAAAAATCCTTAGTTATGCCTTCCTTCGGAGGGGACGTTAAAAGGTGACCCCGAGCCTGTGCGATGTCAGTTACTCGTTTAAGATCCCTATTCTAATAATACCTGGATAGGCAAAATTTAGGACTCCCACTGTAGCATCGTCCGATTAGCCAAAGTAGCATAAAGTGACGTTAAATAAATAAACAAACCTTTAGGAAAGAATGGCCTAAATGTTAGTTAAAACCAAATCAACATCCGTGGTTTAGAAAGAATTGGTGTAACCAACAATCACGATAACATTTTATATACTCTAGATGTAACCCGCGGCTTAGTTGCGGCTATATCATTTTTCTTTAATTTATATGCTTTTATAGTGATACTAACGATAATACCTAATAGCAATCTATTACTCTTCAAACTGTTTTGAAGCACAGCCAATAAGTGTTGTATCTAGTGTTATTTGTTTAATATTTTAATATTTGTTTAATTAATATTTTAATTGCTTATCAATTACAATATCATATAGTAAGAACTATAATTTTAGTGATACTATATTCCAATGATATCTACCATTCAGGATTGTAGGGAATGAGCGGCAGAAGGAGCGGAACAAAGATTTTTCTGAGAATTTTCCTTTCCATATGTTTAATAACATTTCATCGTTGCGAGTTAGTGTCCAGGACTCGCTTCAATACATAACCACTGGCTGAAGGACAGTACAATATAGTCTTATCTTCAGTTCTCTGGATATATTCCGGTTCTGAAATATTTTCATAAGAGGCCAATGGCATCTATTGCCAGCTGTTTTCCTTGCTTTAATTTCGTCTCTAATCTTATTATTCTCAGTGATAACAGTACCTATATCCATCTACTCTCTCGAACCTATATCCAGCCCCCTCGATATACCTGTTTCCCCCTTCTTCCCTGCTGGTCCTTATATACGCTGGTTATTATATTACTCGTATTAATTTTTTTCTGTATTTAATATCAGTCCTGCTCTCCTGGGGATTCACTCACAGCCTCTCCCCCCGGGTATGTGAGACCCGTCAGCCAAATGGTGGCCACCCACAAAATTAGGCTTAGGGAGTGATGACCCTACCCTACAAATGGCATCGAGAAACGCGAGTGTAATATTCCAGTAGATTATACCGCGAGGCCCAGGGTCTGCACGGCCTGTCGCGCCACTGAACCATGAATCAACCTGCTCTCCTACTTCTCTCAGCCATTTCGCACTCCTCGAAAGCATCAGGTAAAGCACTGGTTGTTCTCCCGGTCATCACAATATCATCTGTAAACGGTAGAATGTATCAGTCTGTGGTAAATACATCCTACAGGCCTTGTCCTGATACTAAATACCAAATTAAATAAAACTGGGGAAAGAGGATCGTATTGTTTAACATCTTTCTGAATGTCAAAAGAATTTGAAAATTCATCTTGAATTATGACAACTCCTTTACAATCCTACAGGGTCATCTTGATAAGCCTGATAAGTTACAAAGGACATCCTAGATGTTTTAAATTTTCATACATTACGGTTCTATTTATGCTGTCGTATGCTTGTTTGTAATCAATAAACATAATCGCGGTATCATTTTATTCATATAGAGATTAAAAAAGTGTAAAAAGATTTGTACAGTCGTGCTTAAATACCAATATGCGATCTAAATTCGTGTTGATCACGTGACGCATTGGCGTAAAACATCAATTCATCCTTTATACACTAGTTGCGATGTACGGGTCGGCATTAAATAGTAATCCGAAGATCTTAGATTGTAAATTATTTTAACATGATAACTATTTGGATATGATAAGGTTCATGACGTGATGGCAATCGGCTCGCCTCGGTTTTAATCATTAATGTGTGCAAACGTCTGTTCAATTTTGTTTTTAGTTTTCGTACATCACTCAAGGCGTCAGAGATAAATCGAAATCATACATTAATATTGTCTCATAACATTACTTACTGACTGGTGTAGTTAAGTGGGTGTGGCACTGAATTGATTCTAAACTGTGACGGAAATTCGGAATTTCGCGAATCGTGGATTGAAACTAGAGTTGGTGTGCACTACTGCAGCACGCGTATTTCCTGAAAATTTTTCTCGGACCTTACCCTTTGCTATCGATCAACTCTCAGTATCCTTTCTACATTTCTGCTGCCTTACAACTCAAATCGACATTCCACTCACAGGGAAAGAAATTGTGCTTCTACCCTTTCTACAGAACTAACAAAACAAAAAAAAAACTGGAATTAGAAAATTTTCTTCACTACATATTTCATATACACGTAAGTGAAAGTAAAATGAAATGTCTCTTTCCTGCCTGCTACTTGACCCAGTAGAATTCTCTCCCTTCTTGAATCCGCCATGCTTCTTCTATCCATAATCCAATGCCTTTGTTTCCATTAGATGCTGTTCAACGCTCAGATTAAGATTTTAATAAGAACTGTTAATGTCGTTTATATTTTGATGGTAATTCATTATTTACCTTTTCACTTACTTATACGTACAATTATTTGGTCGCTGACTAAAGTAATTGTTCTCGGTATATAAAGTAAGTACCTGACCTGTCGAAGAGTTGAGAGGGAAATCTGACTTCTGCGCTTAACTTGTCCAAGTAATAGTTTTATATTTCATTATTAAAAGTTTAGCTTGGTAGTATTTCAAGATCATTCATATGGGCATCGTGATATTCAGAAAAAAAAGTATTCCATTTTTACTTTCACTTACTATATATAGTAAAGGGAAGTATTGCGATCGTAAAAATTTTTGAATTCCAGTTTTAAACGGAAATACACGTTTTAGGGTCCCCTGAGTCTAAATAACCAAGTCCCGCAAAAAGGTCTGTTTGTGTGTGTGTGTGTGTGTGTGTGTGGTAACTCCCGGGCGAGACGGTAAGTCCTATGAAACTGAAATTTCATATTTAAGACAACTATACGCCCGAGACGTGACAACACTTTTTTTATCAAAATAAGCTTACCAGAAGAGCCACTTTATACTATGCATTTTGCACCTTTTTTCGATTTTCTCGAAATCGGTTCCGACGATTTTGATTAAACTCGCTATATCGATGTAAAATTTAACAGGCTTTAGTATCATTTAGGTTTTATTTGGATTAAAATGGTCTGACAGGGCTTAAATGCCGATATTTTTAATTTTCTTTCTCTAAAATACCTTTGATTTTGTTGATTCTATAAAAATAACTATATTATCTTGTTACCACTGATGTAAAGCAGGTAAATATATAAATTGTAAAAATATATTTTTAATGCAATTTTTTGTTTTTGAACATAAGAACAGTAATATACGTGTATGATATACCGTTGGAAAGCTAAAGATTTTAGAAAAAATATTATCCCATACACAAGATTTTAAAAGTTAATAGAGAGTGATGAGAAGAAGATAAAACTAACTGATTATTTTAGATAATAATATAATAGATTTTTTAAGAAAACACATGTTTCTATATAAATATAAATTTACTTAATTCTTTAATAGTTTCACGTATTTTTATCTCTAACTGTATTTGAAAATTCTTTCATTGATTTTAAAAATGGAGGTAAGTGAAAGTCGTGTGTTGCCCGCACCAGATTTTTACATATGAAACTTAGATAACGTTGTTAAAAAGTCAAATACGCTTCATATTTACTAATGCTTTTTCAATTAAAATTTTAAAAAAATTGTTTAATCACTTTCAAATGGTTATTTAGAATAGAATAGAATAGAAAAAAAAATTCTGGGACTGGGTGCCTTAAGTATAAGTTATGTACATTTGAAATATATAATATATTGCTAATAGACAAATGAAACGTGATTAATTATAATTTACAAGGAGAAATACTATACATCAAAATCTAACAAAGAAATTGAGAAATATATATATATATCTTCTGAAAAAAAAATCTTATTTTTAACAAAATGAAAATGAGAGGAAATTAAAATTTGGGTGGGACACAGTAATCATCATTATTTATATAATTAACCTAATGTATATTTATTGAATTATACGCAAATTAAGTTATTTTAATATATTTTCCTCGGCTTTACCTTTTGAATACGTTTTAGTAATTATTGAGAGTAAAAGGGTTTCAGAATAACCATTTAGACATAAGAAGTTTCATAAATTATTACTGCCATTTTGCCTTTAAAGACTAAAGTTTTAACAAGTTTTCGGTAATTGTACAAAGTTTTAAATTTTGAAAACCTTAACAGCGTCGTTGGAAAGATAGTCTTAGCCAAAGATCGTCACACAGTGAAAAATATGACCGATTTAGGTGGACAAAATTCTGAAACTTGTCTATATTTAACCTTTGGGGTACCAGATTACGGAAAAAAATTATAAAAACTAATTAATTTTTTGACACGATTGGCGAGCGCACAGAGGTCAAACATCAAAATTTGTTAAAATTTAAAACTTCCATACATATTACGTTTGAAGTCCTAGAATACGGGAAACATAATACAAATAATCTAATTGTAACTCGAGGTTGCTGAAACCTGCTAATAGTTGTATTTTATATCATTTAGGAAACTTTTCAAATTATAATAATAATAATAGGCTTAGCGAACCCGAAGGTTCGATGCCGATACCACCAAATTCGGCCTACAAAGACTCGTCCATAATTCACCGTTTAAGCCCAAGCCCCCGAGATCAGCCTTAACGCAATCCTCCCATCGACGCTTCGGCCTGCCTTTCGGACGCCTACGAGTTGGTTCAGCGAATACCAACTTTCTCGGAATCCGCTCTTCATCGAGCCCAACAACTTTACTTGCCCATTTGAGTCTCCCAGATGCTATCAAATCAATTATATTCAGAGGATACAAGTCCCGCAATTCCGCGTTGTGCAACCTTCTGAACTCCCCAGTGGCCTCATCTCTCTTCGAACCAAATATTTTACGCAGTACCTTATTTTCGAAAACCTTAAGCCGTTGTTCATCCTTCAAAGTAAGCGGCCACGTTTCACATCCGTAAAGAACCGTCGGAAGAATAATAGTTTTATAAATTCTAACCTTTAAGTTTTTAGATAGAAGCCGCGAACTAAGTAACTTAGCAACTGAATAATAACACGCATTTCCCACCTTTAACCGGGACTTTATTTCTTCCTGGATTTCATTTTTCTTGTTATCATTGAACCTAAATACTTGAATTTATCTTCTTCTTCTTTGGCTTCTCCCTATAGTGCCGTGTCAGCGTAGGGAAGCATTTAACCACCGGATCCAATCCTCTCTATCCCCAGCGAGGTTCCTGGCCTGGCGAAGATCCTTTCCTCTTCCTCTGCAAAGTTTGTCGATGTACTCCAGGTAGGACATCCTTGGTCGACCCCGAGGCCTTCTCCCTTCTGGAACGTAATCCATGGTTTTTAGGGGGTCTCTGTGTTCCTCCATTCTAATGACGTGGCCGAACCACTTCAACTGACGGGTTTGCAGAGTTTCTTTTAATGGCGCAACCTCCAGTTCCTGGCGTATCCGTTCATTCCTGACACGATCTCTTCTTGTCTTTCCTGCTGTTCTTCGCAGAAACTTCATTTCAGCAGCTGTGACTCTGCTCTCCTGCCGATCCGTCAATATCCAGCTTTCAGCTCCATACAAGAGTATAGGCAAATATACTGATTTAAAGATATGGAGCTTAACACTTCTACTCACCTCTCGCTTCCCTATTACAGTGTTGCAGATCTGATAGTAGACTGTATTTGCCTTCCTAATTCTGTTTGATATCTCTGAGTCTACTTTCCCAGATCTTTCTATTACTGTGCCGAGGTAAGTGTATTCCGAAACCACTTCCATTTCCTCTCCGTTGCAGTATATATGGAAATCTTCCTCTTGCCTTCCTACTTGTAGTATCTTGCTTTTACTGGTATTTATTTTCATCCCTTTTCGGCTGAGCTCTTCTTGCCATTCAGTCACCGCTTGCTGCAATTTATCAACCGTGTCTGCCACAAGAACAATGTCATACGCGTAGAGGAGAAGTTGAATCACCACTGGGCGAAGGTTTCTACGACCCAGGAAGGTCCTCTCCGTTCTTCGTTTGCATATGGTGGCCACTCCATCCATGTAGAGTAAGAATAGCAAAGGGCTTAAACTGTCCCCTTGTTTGACCCCCCTTGCTATGCTGAAGACATCAGACTCCTGTCCGTTTAGCCTTACTACTCCTTTTGGTTTTTGATAAATGGACTTAATGGCTTCCACCAAGTTTCTTGGGACATTCTTTGCTCTGAGAGCCTCCCATATTTCTTGTCTTGGAACGGAGTCAAACGCTGCTTTGAGATCAAGGAAGGCGAGATACATACTTTTGTCTCTGTCCCAAGATTTCTGTAGAACATTTCGCAAAGAGAAAATGTGGTCCTGGGTTTGCCGTCCTGGTCTGAACCTGGCTTGTTCTTCTCCAATTTGGTGCTCCACAAGAGGTCTTACCCTTCCCTCCAGAATAGACGTATAAAGTTTGTATATTGTTGGTGAGAGGCATATAGGGCGATAATTCGAGCATTCTGCCTGGGACCCTTTCTTGTGTATCGGAATGATAACGTTGTATTCCCAGTCAGTTGGGATCTTCTTCTCATCCCAAGCTTTTTGGAAAAGAACTTGTAGGGCTCTGACTAACTCTGGGCCTCCCGCCTTGATGTATTCTGCCACTATGTTGTCTCGACCTGGTGCTTTTCCTGTCTTCATTCTCGATATAGCCATTTCAATTTCATCCTCCTCTATCACCTCATTAAAATCAACCTCATTCCACGGTCCTTGCTGGTTCACTGGATAGGTATCATCTACGCAAAATTGCTTCTCGTAATGTTTGCACCAGACGTTCAGAATAGCCTTCTCCTCCGTGACCACCCTCCCTTGATCATTCTTTATATTTCTTATTTCTTTACTTTTTCGGCCTCTTAAAGCTTTAATCTTTTTCCAGAACTGCTTAATGTTGTCTCCATGGTCTTGGTTTAGCTTTTCCCCAAATTCCTCCCAAGACATCTGCTTAGCTCTTCTCACTTCTTCCTTCGTTCTGTTACGCACCTCTACATATACTTGCCATTTTTCCGGAGTCTTGTTTTTGCAGTAATTCTTCCATGCAATCTTCTTTTCTTTGACCTGTGCCCTAAGTTCTTCAGTCCACCAAGAAGTTCGCTTGCCCTTTGTGGATATTCGCTTTACTCCGCACACTAGAGATGCTGACTGCAATATACTATTCTTTATGTAACACCACAAGTTATCTAGGGTAGCATCCGCGTTTAATTCTTGAAGCCTTTTCCTTAATTCTTCCCTGTATTCTTCTCCTTTCTGAGGGTCCTGCAGCTTCTTCACTTCAGTCCTTTCATATGATTTTGGCTTCACTTTGCGTTCCCTCAGTACCCGGGTATCAGCCACTAAAAGCATATGGTCACTTCCTATTTCAGCACCTCTAATCACCTTCACATCCGTGAAGTACCTCCTGATGTCACGACTATAGATAAAGTAGTCTATGACACTATTGGCACCTCTCTCGGCAGCAGAAAAGGTAATTTTATGTACCCTCTTATGGGGAAAGAAGGAGTTTCCCAATAGTAGATCATTCTCAATGCAGAAATCTATTAAGCGCTGGCCACTTTCATTCTTAATGCTTTCTCCACCATGCAGGCCCATCACTCCATGAGCCCTAATGTGTTCATTGCCCGTTCTCGCATTTAGATCTCCCATTATTAATATGCTTCTGTTGTTATCCCTTGCTTTAACAGTAGCTCGCTCAATTTCTCAACGTGTTCAAAAGTTTTTTTGTTTTTTTTCAAATCATAGATTGGAAAAAATTTGATTCGGAGTGTTCTGTCTGAAAAAAGTTATTTATCACCCAAAACGCAAAAATTCTTTTTAATATTTCTTATTTATTAAAAAATACTATCCAATATCGAAAAACTATATGACCCTCAAGTTACCCCAAGGATTTGTTTTTAGGATTTGTTTTTAGGATCCTTCTAGACGAAACAAAACCTTGGGGTAACTTGGGAGTTATATAGTTTTTCGTTATTGAATAGGGGCATACATTTACAAATTGCTAAATTAACTCTATAGGTGAGATTGCAATGTATATTCAATAACGAATTTGGGAATATAATGTCTTACCTGCAATGTCCATTGGTAAATAAAAGCAAAAATACTTTCCGCTACACACACCTTGAACACAATAAATGGCCATCGAATAAAGATAATCGCACTGCCGGATATTAGGCACTGGTGTGAACAGGAATGATTCACTCATTTACTATTTATTTGTAAACACGGTATGCCCGGGGAATATTAGTATTAAGGGTCTTGTCAACTAATAATAAAATAGTCCACCTAAATTGATGATTTTGCCCAGTGTGCGACAGACCTACAAACTCAAGACTGTCATTTCGTTTCGTGGAATTTGGACTTTGTAATTTATAGATAAGTCTAAAGTTGCACTGTCAAATTTTAAATACTAACGGGCCCGATTAAAATACTTACCTTGTAACGAAAGGAAAGTTTTGAGAAGTATTTATAGAGAATATTATGATAAGGTAATAAGCGAAGAATGCTGTTATATCGGTTCCAACTATCGGTCGGGAAAAGTAAATGTTCTTTTTTTATTACAAATGATAAGTTATTCCACGACCTCGATGTTACTTAACACCTTTGCGTTAAGTGATAATTCCAAGACAACGTGACCAGATTTTGCTAATCATTTTAAAATTATCACTATGCTGCCTATTTTTGTATTTTTTTCATCTATAAATTTTAATTATTGTATAGAAATAAAAAAAATCCTTAAAATTAAGCTTAAAATTATGCTACTGTGGCTAATTGGACGATGTGGGAGCCTTTGATACTTGGATACAGTGGAAGCCCTAAATTTGGCCTATCGAAATTTATTTAGATTCAGGATCTTTAACAAGTACCTGAACTCTGACTTCCATAATATAACAAATGATATTGTTATTAATTATCGTCATGGAAAGTAGATGAAAGTGTGATATAGAACATCAACTATCACGATATTTACTTCCACAAACTTTCCAGCGCGCTCAACGATGTGAATATCGCCATTTCACCTCACCTACACATACCCTATTTCTCACCGTGTATCGCCGCCTTAATTTGGGATGGTAAAAATAAATTAGAGTTTTGTGATGCGCGTGGGATATTTTATTTCTCCTCTGTTCCACTACAGACCTCATTAACAGAAAATAACGTTATTCCACGCTAGGTAATGATTACAATACAGGTTAACAAACCCAAACATCAAAACTAACCATCAAATCTAGTTTGGGTTATAACTCTACGCGGCTAACAATTACACTCTAATTGACTACATTTCGAAGGCAGTGGGTT
Source organism: Piezodorus guildinii (assembly GCA_023052935.1). Lineage (NCBI taxonomy): Eukaryota > Metazoa > Arthropoda > Insecta > Hemiptera > Pentatomidae > Piezodorus > Piezodorus guildinii. Next base: position 131,114,147 of record CM041297.1, on the reverse strand, counting down.
GGAAATTATATAGCATTGCTTTCTGGATGTCTCCCAATCATTTGACCGAACCTAGCACACTGACTACCTAATACTGTTAATGATAGTTCATTCCTTACTCTCTAACAAGTTTTTCTCAGGTCAATAAGATCCGAATGTAAGGATCAGAGTTTAAAGAATCTATATTAATTCCAAAACAATGCAGAAGAAAAATGTGAAGTTTACATGCTATAACATATTTCAGACGTATTCTATATTTGAAGATCGCCTGAGATGACCTAAAGCATAACAGCTGTTCAAATGGATTCAAATCCGAAAGATGGTCCTAGAATTTTTCAAACATGTAAAATTCCTAGTTTATGCTATCCTGGGAGGAGACGTAAAAGAGTGGTCCCGAGCATGTGCAATATCAGAGATCACTTGTAGGTGGGTAGCTAGCATAACAGCCTCCTATGCTAAAGGTAACGGGTTCAAACCCGCAGGTGGTCCTAGGATTTTTTAATGGGAGTAAAAAATCCTTAGTTATGCCGTCCTTCGGAGGGGACGTTAAAAGGTGGTTCCGAGCCTGTGCAATGTCAGGTACTCCTTAAAGATCACGATCCTAACTAAACCTCGATAGGAAACATTCCCATTGTAACAACGTCCGATTAGCCATAGTAGCATAAAGTAATGTTAAGTGAATAAACAAACAGATTTTAGGCACCTTCTACGAATCTTCAAGGACTATAGCACTAGATAATATATCTGTGTTAGTGTGTATTTACTACAAATTTTCTAAATTAACTAATGAATTCTGTAAGAGCCATTCCCAGTAAAACGTACAATCGGGTGCGTCTTCCTTGAAAATTTTAAAAGTTGAGTTTTTGGTCCACTCTTTTTTTTTTGTGTCCCTATATTTGAAATCTGAACTGATGTAGCACTCAGCAGAGCTGGATTCGGTGTGGGGAATTAAACTATTTAATAAAATAATCAATAAAAAGGAAAAACATTATTTGTAGTAAATTGGAAGTTTAGATTCTTTGTTAGTGATATTGTTGTGGGTATATACGAAATGTTTCTCGTTGTTTCATATACAATTATTTTAAATTAAAGATAAATTAGAAACTCAAGAAAACTTAACTGGTCTTTGATTATTTATTAATCTAAACCTTAAACTTCAGACTAGTATTCAGGAACTCCTCAATCTTCTTGAAGGGCTTCTTGTGTTTCTCAAGTTACCAATCTGGCAAGGTTGATCTCGCTGCAAATAAAACAATTTTTTTTTACAGAATTGCATATAATTATAAATTATTATTATAAATATTCAACAACATAAATATTAATGCAAAAGAGTTATAATGATAGACAGCAGTATATTTAAAAACTAAAATGTGGGTATGCTTACTTCTACTGGTATGTAAGTTTAAATTTCTTAGAAAAAAAAATTAAAATATAGCACTAAATAATACATGTATTCATTATTTAATTCAAGGCCTTTCTGGGCCACCGCCTCAAAAGTCATCGAGGTGATGTATCTGATTGACCAATACTTAAGTTATGTGAATTATACTTAATGTAACGATAAACGTATATGTAAATCAAAACAAAATGAAATATACACCAGTGAGGCCACGGATTACAACGGGGTTACCCGTAGCATGGAGGTAAGCATAACAGCCTGCGGGGCCCGAGGTCACGGGTCCAAACCTGCGGGTGGTCCTATGATTTTTTGATGGGAGTAAAAAATCCTTAGTATGCTGTCCTTCGAAGGGGACGTTAAAAGGTGGTCCCGAGCCTCTGCGATGTCAGGTACTCGTTAAAGATCCCTATCCTAATTAAACCTGGAAAGGGTAAAATTTAGGATTCCCACTGTAGCATCGTCCGATTAGCCACAGCAGCATGTAGTGATGTTAAATGAATAAACAAATAAAGAAACAAACGGATTACAACTAGTAATGTAGATATTAATGTATTTTCTTCGGATATCTTTTAGTATCATTCCTTTGTGAAAAATACAGTTTTCAGATTCTGACGAAAGGCATACAATTTTCATAACATTATTTTTTTTTTTGTAATAGTTTGGCCAACTCCAGTGGTAAATATAGCAATTGGTACAATAAATTATAAATTTTTAATGTCTGTTTCTGTGGTTTTTATTTTGCCGTTTATGAACACTTGAGAAAGAATTGAGTACCAAGGTCAGAAAAGTTTTGCAACTAATTGACAGATATTTATTGTAAAGAAAATATTTGCAATTTGTTTCGAGTAGCACTTTTGTGAAGTGTGTTATTAGGATTCAGAAATGAGCTGTCGATACGCAATTGTTCTTAAATCGATTTTACCACCGAAGTAAGTGAAAGTCGGGTGTTGCCCGCACCAGATTTTTTTCGCAATGAAAATAATACTATAGACGAATAAACTACAAAAACAAAGATGTTTTCTTAAAAAACTATTTAAATTGCCAAAATATACTCCCACTCATTTTCTTCATTTTGAAACAACAATAGATCCAATATTTATATTCACACTAAAGTCGATTATATTATTAAAATTTTGAATTTACCACCACATAGATATCCAAAGATATTAGCATTACATATAATTAAGAAAAAAATAGCATGGTTCAAAAACATACTTTATCTGAAAGAATCGCATGGATTAAATTTTAACTTAAATCCATCTAACTGTGATGAATAGTCTAGCAGCATTAAGGGTTCAAATGCAAAAAGATATTTATACTCAAAATATTATTAAAGTTAAAAATTCTAAAACTTCTCCTTTTATCCACATTTAACCACAGTAAATTACATTACTGACAAATGTTCACTGCAGGTGATTAGATGGGTAATTAAAATCAGAGCTGATGTATTAAACCTGAATTACAAACATTTCATGAAAACAAATAATAAATGTAGTTTGTGCAATACAAATGAAACAGAAGATCTTTTTCACTTTTTGGCTGCCTGTCCGATACTTACTGAGTTCAGAAAAAAATATTTTAATTCTAAAAATTTAACGTGGGATCAAGTTTTATAGTTGATAAATGGAAAAGATTGGCTGGCGTTAGTTAATTTTTCCAGATCGGCTTTTTCTTATAGAATGTTACTAACGAGAGAATTTAACTATTAGTGAATTTGTTAAATTAAATTTAACTAATTGTGAATTTGACTATTTGTGAATTAATTTTAGTACTTAAATAACATGGGAAGTGTTTGTTTCTTATTTTGTTATTGATTATTTATATTGATAGATTAAGGATTAATTTTGTTAATAAACACAGACTCCACGGACGGTCAACAGACCATGTAGTGTGTCTGATTTTTATTTATTTTTTTTATTATTGTATTTCGTAATTTGTAATTTGTTTATTTTATTTTTATTTGCTTATTGGCTATTTGATGTAATTTTGAAAAATAAAAACAGACTTTTCTATCTATCTATCTATCTATCTTATAGACGAATAATATACCGTTGGAAAGAGAAAGATTTTAGAAAAATATTTTCTTATAAACAAAGTTGTAATGGTAACGGAGAGTGACGAAAAGCGGAAAAAAACTAAGAGATTATAGTACGTAACAATTTTATATCAATATTTTTAGTTCACTTATCTATATATGAAATATACATTAAGGGAATGTTCTGCCATCGTGAACATTTTCGGATTCCAGTTTTAAACAGAAATACACGTTTTAGGATTCCCTGAGTCCAAATAACCAAGTCCCGCCAAAAGGTGTCCGGGTGTGTAAAGGTACTTTAGATGAAGAAAATACAAAAATTCGCTTTTTAAGTCCTGTTAGACTATTTAAATCTAAATGAAACCTACATGATATTAAGACTCATATAATTTTACACCGATATAGGGATTTTAATCAAAATCGTTAAGGGCCGTTTTTTAGAAAATAGTAAAAAGGTGCAAAATGCATGGTATAAAGTTGAAGTTTCGGTCATCTGATTTTGAAGAAAGAGTTTGCTGTAACATCTTGGGCGTGTCTTGAATATGATATTTCAGTTTCTTACAGTTAATGAATCACACACAGTGAAGATATTAAAATATTGCTTTTATTATGAGAACATAATACATATTCTGACTACCATACACTGTGCTGAGGAGTTTGGGTGACTACAAGTGTACATTCCGAGGTCTCCTTCTATGAGTGTGACACAAGTAAATGTTACAACTAGAGTAATGAGTTTTTTTTTTTTTTTTTTTTTTTTTTTTTTCTAAGCCCCATGGGATTTGGGGTTGAAATCCAGGAAGGATAGGGCAAGGAATCAAGGATCTCTTGTACTGCATCAGATGCATTCTAAGAGGGGTCTGAGGAAAGGAAGGTTTTCGGAGTCGGGAAGCAGTTTTAAGTCAGTTCTAGTGATGGGGCTCACTAGTCTTTTTGAGTCAGTATAAGTAAGATATGTTTCCTCAGTCTAGTCTGAGGGTTTGTACGTAGTCCTGCCAGCGCTGTGGCCGTCCTGTTGGAGTCAGTGTATTAAACAGTGGGTTCGTGCAGTACCGGAGGCTATCAAAGAATTTGATATGCCTGCGGGAGATGAACTCCGTCACTGTCGGGAGGTCTAGGGTGTCATATAATTGGTCTGTCTTTGTCCTCTGTAGTGAGGTATGCCTTACCATTCGTCGTAATACTCCGTTTTGAAACTGCTGAAGTCTCTTTGCCGTCGGTGCTGTAATGTTGTTTAGCAACGGTGCTCCGTAGAGGAGGGCTGGTCTGAGAACGGCTTTGTAAATTAATATTTTCAGGCGAAGTGATAGGTTTGGAGACATCAGTAAGTGATTCAATCGGTAGGACTTGGTCCTAACCGATTTAATCTTTTTTAGGCAGTGATTGGCTAGTGTTAGATGCCTGTCGAGGGTGATGCCCAGGTACACTATCCTATTGGCTGGCTGATTTTCGACTCCTGCTACCTTGTAGGTCTTCGGTAGAGGGCGCTTGTTCTTTTGGAAAGAAAAGATAATACAGTCGGTCTTCTTGGGATTAACTGTAATATTTAGTCTTTCCAGCTTTGTAGTTATTTCATTGCATGCCAACTCCGCCTGTCGTAGAGCTGTCTCTGCGTTCATCGAGCTACTGTAGATCGCTATGTCATCGGCATAGGCCGCTACAGTAGCTTTTGTGTATCTTGCTCCAACAGTTTCTGCCGTGTATATTGAAAATAGGACTGGTGATAGCACGGACCCCTGGGGGACTCCGCAGGTGAGGTCGAATTCCTTGGAGAAGGCTCTGCCAACCAGCACTTCTATTTTACGCCCCTGTAGGAAGGACCGCAAGGTGGTGTAGAGCTGCTCAGGAAATTCGTTATCTAGCAGTGTCTTACATAGTAGACTATGGGACACTGAGTCAAACGCTTCCGTACAGTCTATTGAGATCATTGCGGTGGCGTCGTTTTTGTTTGTGCTTCGGCTTACTTCCGCTTGTAGTTTCGCCAGGTGGTGATCCGTGCAGAGTCCGGCCTGAAAGCCAGTCTGTTCCGGTGGGATTAGGGCTACCTCTGAGCAATAAGTCTTGAGATAATTAAGAATAATTTTCTCAAAAATCTTGCCCAGGTGCGGAAGCAAGCTGATTGGCCTATAGTCGGCTGGCTGGGATCCATTCTTCGCGGGGAGTAATGAGTTTTGAGGATACAAGGGTATATATAGCAAGACATTGTAGAAGGGATAAGGAGGCGGCATGGATACTAACAAAGCAAGTGCTTCCAGGTGTTGGGTACTGTGTCCTAAGTACAGGTATGTGTTCTTTGTCGGTACTTGGTCACTTGGTCAGTCCTTTCTAGGTTTATGGGTGACACCCTCAGGTATAGAAAAGGAAGTTATTAATAATTACTCTAAATTATTTATAAGTTAAGTGTCATTCTATAACTGTACGACTTTTCGTTTTTGCTCAAGACTTACCACACGCGCACACACACTGACTTTTTTGTGAGACTTGGTCATTTGAATTCAGGAGATCCCAAAACGTGTATTTCCGATGAAAACTGGAATTCGAAAATTTTCACGATCGCAATACTTTCTCTTACTATATATTTCATATATAGGTAAGTGAAAGTAAATAACTATCAATTTTATTTAATCGCTCTTACAAACAAAGGAATTATCCTCTCGTTGCAAATACAGAAGGGATATCCACAAGCTATTATAATGACATAGGGGTCTTTATAATTAATTGTTTCCGTTGAAAACTGGAATTCGAAAATGTTTACGAACACAATACTTTCCCTTACTATATATTTTATATATAGGCGAGTAAAGTAAACTAAAAGATTATCTAATATAAAAAGTTGTAATAGTTAAAGTGACAAATAGGGCATACAAGTATTAATGATGATTTCATTTAACAATCTGATGTTGCTATATTATTTTATCTAAATCATATGTTACCAACGGAAATTGATAAACATTTTATTTAAATTAACTTTAAAATTCTTAAGTTTAAGTTTATTTAATAGTTCTAAAATTTATTTTGGGTAGCTCGTGAAAATTACCAGTTCAACTCTCGGAACCGGAGGGGACTTTTATCTCGGCATTAATCCCCCCGCCCTCACTCCCTTGTCCGAGAAACCCCCGTATAGCCTTCAAAGGCGAAGCAGGGGTGGAAAAAAACGTTGAGTAAAAGTCGCGTGTTGCCTGCACCTGATTTTTTAATATTACAATTAGCATTTAATTTAAACGTATTTATCTCAGGAACTTACTAAAACATTATCTTACGAAGGTTGTAGTGGTAATAAGTTTAATATAATTATACAAAATCTCAAAACTGAAATTATATCTTAAAATTTTATGGATAATGTTTTTCCACGTTGGACAATGAAAATGCTTCTTAAATTTTACAGTATTGCTTCTGAATGCATGCCACAAGGCTGGTACTCTTGATGGTTTAATTGCCTGGTCACTGATGCAATGTCATGCAGATGACGTCTCACATTTTAATTATAGGGTACAAGTACTTTCTTCATCTTACTTGTTTCAATTGTGGAACATTTTATTTATTTCACAAGGCTATACAGATATAACTAAATACTGCCAAAAAATTGAAAATAACCAAACAATTAATTATAATGATACGGGTCATATTATTATAATAGGTAGTGAATATCCAATCTTTATTTGCAACGAGAGGATAATTTCTTAGTTGGTTTGAGAAATTAAATAAAATGGATAGTTTTTTACTTTCACTTACCTATATATGAAATATATAGTGAGAGAAAGTATTGCGATCGTGAAAATTTTCGAATTCCAGTTTTCATCGGAAAAACACGTTTTAGGGTCTTCTGAGTCCAAATGACCAAGTTCAGCAAAAAAGTCTGTTTGTGTGTGTCCTTAAGTGGTAACTTTAGCGCGAAAACGAAAAGTCGTATGAATAACGTTTTTATAAACGCGTTAAACTGACATTGTCATAAATTATTTCGGTTTTAAAGATTATTTAATAAAAACAGATGTTTCAATTTTAACTGAAGGTGAGTTTCATGGAAACTAAATTTGACTTCTTATATGTATATTAAATAGTTCATCTTCTCAGAATATAACCTGCGACATTCGCTTGTGTAGGTAACAGTTTCTAGCAGTTCTTGAATTCATTGTCTCATTAAAATGTTTTCAGTCTTTTACTTAATTATTTTTTAAAATCATCAAGGTTATTTCATAATGAAATGAAGCAGAATCACAAATTATTTATTACCCAAATTGATGTTTCTTTTAGATTGTTTTTGATTGACCGTGATTTTGAATTTATGTGTTTTCCTTCACAAGAGAAAATTACACCTGAACTTTAATATTTAAATACACTATCAAATATAGAGTTATATTTATACATTATGCAGTTTTATATTAATTACAATTGCAACCTCATTGGAAGAAAGGCGAACTATGAACCGTTATTAGCAACCGATCAATAAATTACTCTGATTAACAAAAACCTGGAAACGGTTTTGGAGGCCAAACCAAACTTTTTCCACCTTTCAAGGTGTTTTATTGATTTCGTAATATACAGGAAACAGTAATACACTTTTTAGTAGATGGCTGATTTATTTATAGATTTACTAGTGCAATTTGAATATGGTGTCATTCGAGCATAAAAACTCCAATTATTGAAATCGGTACTCTGTATGTTTATAACAACCAGGAACAAAGGTAGAGATTGCCATGTGTGTTCAGGCGTTTCGAATATTATAATTTTCAGTGTACAATATTTACTTCAAATTCAAATCACAATTAGAACACTGCAGATTTTGAGGAAGGGAATAAAATGAAATAATTAAGCCCTCTCAGACTTGATTCAAACGGATTATGAATATGTTTATGAGAGTTATCTTTGGTACCTTCAAGGGGTCCCCAGTAACCCACTTATACAACGATTTGAAGTGGCTTCTACCTGCCATACGTCGGAACACACCTTTACCAAGTCATTAAATCTCAACATCCGCCATACACAATATCCTTCAATTCAAATCCTCAATTCACTTACTTGAAACCAGATCACGCCATTCTTACCTTTAAAATCCTACCCATAGAACCAAATCTTTTGATAATTCCTTTTATATCCGCTCTCTCAAATTCCCTACCTAATCATATTCGCCATGCTTCTTCCCTTCTATCATTTAAATCCCATCTTTTCCAAAACCTTCTAGGATCCCAAAGAAACGCACATTAAATGTAAAATTGTTAATCCACTATCTTAATTTCAATGTAAGACAATTTTTTTTAATCAAAATCCTAGAGTTATGGATTAATTCATTTATTTTATTTATTTAGAAATTGTTCAGCTCTATGATTTTTTAGCATATTTTTCATTCCGTATTTTTTGTATATATCTATATAAAGAGGTTTGTTTTTATTTTTAATTTTTTTAAACATTTATAAATATAAATTTATTTAATTGGTCTCTCGGCCAGACATGTAAATATGAAGTGTATATTTACTGAACGACATTGTTATTCTTAAGGGAGATAGTCCCAGAATAAATTTATTATTGTTATTATTACTTAAATCAGAACGAAACCTGGAGCGTATTGTTGGTTTAAGTATGAAATTTCAATTTCGTACTACTGTTCGTTTTCGTGCTAGACACCCCACTCACATATTCACGGACCTCTTTTGCACGACTTGTTATTTGGATTCAAGGTAGTAAATAAGTTTATTCCCTATTCGTAACTTTATATTACTTTTTACAACCTTGTGTATGAGATAATTTTTTTCTAAAATCTAATAAAAATATCAACGGTATATTATACGTCTATATTACTGTTTCTATTATCCAAAACACAAAAACTACATAAAAAATACGTTTGCTCTTTTCTACTTTAGTTGTTTATCAAATTTACTAAACTTGAATATTTAGCTGTTATTTATCAATGCTAATTTGATGATGTGCCTAATTTTTTTAAATCTATGAAATTAAAGGTACTTTAGAGGAAGAAAATTCAAAATATCGGCATTTAAGCCCTGTCAGACTATTTCAATCAGAATGAAACCTATGCCATATTAAAGAACATTAAATTTTACATCAACATAGCAAGTTTGATTAAAATCGTTTGAGCCGATTTTGGGAAAATCGTAAAAAGGTAAAAATGCATAGTATAAAGTGGCTCTTCTGGTTAGCTGTTTTTGATGAAAAAGTTGCTATTACATATCGGGCGTATATTTGTCTTAAATATGAAATTTCAGTTGCATACGACTATTCGTTTTTGCGCTGGACTCATCACACACACACACACACACACACACAGACCTTTTTTCTGGACTTGGTCATTTGAACCTAGAGGACCCTAAAACGTGTATTTTCTTTAACAATAGCAGTCCGAAAATTTTCACGATCGCAATACTTTCCCATAATATATATTGGTGAATAAAAGAAAAAAAAATCTGGTGCGCGTAACACACGACTTTCACTTACCTCCGTTATTTATATCAATTAAAGAATTTTTAAACAAATTTAGAAACAAAAATAAATTGTTAAAGATTTATTTACATTTTATTTTAATAGAAACAGGCGTTTTATTAAATAATCTATAATATTATTTTCTAAAATAATCAGTTAGTTTATCGGCTTTTTATTACCATCCATTACCTTTTACAAGCTTGTGTATAGGATAATATTTTTTCTAAAATCTTTAGCTATCTAACGGTAAAAACACAAAAATTGCATACAAAAATATTTTTGCTCATTTCTCCTTTAGTTGGATATCAATTTTGTTAAACTTATATATTTACCTGTTTTTTAGCAATGCTAACAAGATGATATGACTAATTTCATAAAAACTACAAAATTAAAGGTACTTTACAGGAAGAAATCTTGAAATATCGGCATTTAAGCCCGACTATTTCAGAGTCAGACTATTCAATCAGAATGAAACCTACATGATATAAAGCCCGTCCAATTTTACCCCAGTTATAGAATGAGACCTAAATAATATAGAGTAATTATTAATAACTTCCTTTTCCATAATCGAAGGCTGTCATAAACCAGCTACCTAGAAAGGACGAACCAAGTACCGACAAAGGACACATACCTGTACTTAGGACCCAACACTTGGAGGCACTTGTTTTGAACCCATGCCGCATCCTCATCCCCTCTACAAAACCTTGCTATATATACCCTTTGATCCTCAAAACTCATCACTCGACTCGACTCGACTCTAAGACTTCGAAGAGGAAACATCTCTTACCTCTTACGCTTTCTTGGTCGGCTTATTAAGATTAGCGCCTATTAAGATTAACGGTCCACGCATATCTAGTGGGTTGAACCTTGGCAGCTACCCTGTAGGGTTAGGGCAGCGTGGCTCTGATAAGTCGGACCCCCTCACCCTTGTGTTTATTCATCGTACCAAGATGAGTAAGAACACAACGATGAAAACTAAAGGCGCTTCGACCTCTGGCTCTGGAGCAGGACCATCCGGCACCGCTGCAGCAGTACCAGAGAAAAAAGGAAGAAGAAGCAAGTCCAAAGAAGATGGGGATTGGATCACCCCAAAGAAGATCTGCCGAACGAACAACGAGGAAATAAACTTCTCGGTGAGTACCAAAAACCAATTTACCATCCTAAGGGATAGTGTTAGTGCGAATGGCAGTGCGGATGCCAGGGACACAGTGAACAGTGCCGCGGTTAAAAAGCCCCCGCCTATAGTGATTAGTGGTGTTTCAAGCACTGTTAACGTAGTTCAAGAACTACGGGCCGCCGGCTTCGAGGACTTTGAAATTATGAAAATCAGAGACGGTGTAAGGGTCTACCCAGCCACAAGTGAGACCCACACAAAAATCCGAGATCTCCTAAAATCTAGAGAGACCCCTCACCACACTTACTCAACAGGAACTGGGCCAAAGACAAAGAAATTTGTCATATATGATCTGGATGTGGATCATTGCATCGAAATGGTCACAGAAGAATTACAATACCGATTAGAAGGGATCCTTGACGTCCGAAGAATGAAAAAGAGCGATAAGGACGGTAAGAAGACCGACCTGCTCCTCATTCTCGTAACGACCAGTCAGGATGTAAGTCTGAAAGACCTACAAGATCTTCAGGCAATCAATAGGGTTCGCTTCAATGTTAAACCCTACAGAGGAAGACGCGGCATCGTCCAGTGCTACCGATGCCAGCAATTTGGACACACCAAAAACCACTGTGGAAGAAAGGTGGTTTGTGTACGATGTGCAGGACCTCACCCCATAAGCGAGTGTCCGAGAGAAATAGCCCCAGTGAAGTGCGCGAATTGTGGGGAAACTCACGTCGCATCCTACACAGGGTGCAAAGCCAGGCAAGCCCTACTAGAGAAGATAAAGCGATTCAAAGAGAGGGCAGGTCAGAAGATGAAGAAGGAAGAAGAAAATAAAACAAAGAGCCGGCCCAACCCCCCACCTCAAATGACCCAGCCCGCTCAGCCGGAGGCAAGCGGGCCTATGGGAGACCAGGCTCAACCCCCACCACGCCCTCGACAGACCGAACGGACTTACGCCGAAAGAGCCAGACAGGACACCCCCCCACCCTGGGCGGTATTGATGATGGAGACCTTGAACAAACTGGCTGAAAACACAGATAAGCTAACCGGCTTATTCAAATCATTAATACAGCCATGAACAGACCACTGACTGTACTAAACTTTAATACGGACGGACTAATGCCCAAAATTACGGAGGTTTATGCCTTGATAGCACGGACTCAGCCCACTGTAGTAGTCCTCACCGACACCAGAGTGAGCCCCAGCGCATACACCTGCCAGGCTACGATCTGACAGGAGATCAACCAATAGGAAAAGTAGGAGGGGTCTTGATAGCCATTCGTCAGGGAACCAGATGGAGGGAACACCCCCACCAATGGTTATCAGGGACCCCAAAATTCACCACAAAACTGTGCAGGTTCTCCTGGATAAACCAACTATCATCACTGGTTTGTACAGGAGACCTCGTACTTCACCAGAAGAATTCTTCCCAGCTGACCTTAAAACGTGTACAACGTTACAGTAGTGCACCCACCCACCCATACTTTGAGACACAAAGCTGACAGGACGAAGAAATCCACGGTTGATCTCCTACTCACGAGGCAACCACACCGCTTTCTGGACTGCGTAGCGCTGGAGGACGAAATCTCAGATCATAGGCCTGTGCTTTACCTGGTAGACGGTGAAGCACCACCCCCGCCCCCATCGAAATACAAGTATACTGACGCAGACTGGGAGACCTATAAAGCACAGGTCTATCACAAACTGCCAACAGTCTCCCCTCTGAGGACAAAGAAGGAAATAGACGATTATCTGATTTCCTTTACCGAGATCATTAAAAGTGCCGCCGACGCTGCTATCCCGAAGTTCACACCACTTCCGCCAGCTCTGCGTCCTCCGCCAGATCATATTCTGAAACTTATTGCCCTGCGCAATAAGTGGAAGAATAAATGGTACAGGACCAGGGATCATGAGGTGAAGACGGTGGTAAATTCACTTACCACTCAGATCCGAAACCTCATGAAACAATGGCGGACTGCACAGTGGCATGAGAAACTACGGGCTACACACGGCAACCACAAAAAATTCTGGAAGCTAATAAAATCAAGCACCAGGAAACGAAGCTCTACAGTCCTTCATGACGGAGACAGACTGTTGACAGATGAAGAACAGGCCAAGAAGTTTGCGGACTACTACAGCGGAAAAATAACACAACGCACAGGGGCCCCCGCAGAACTCCCTACTGAAGAAATCGGAAACAACTACATGTATGTATCCCCGAAACAGCTGAAGGTAATTCTCCGTCGTTCGAGGGGGAATAAAGCCCCAGGCCACGACGGGATACAGACTGTATTGTTGAAGATGCTCCCGAGAAAGGGGATAGCTCACCTGACTAACCTCTACAACTCCTGTCTCAGGCTGAGATACTTCCCTGAGGCATGGAAAAGAGCTATCATCTTCTCGCTATTGAAACCCGCGAAGAATGGATCCCAGCCAGCTGACTATAGGCCAATCAGCTTGCTTCCGCACCTGGGCAAGATTTTTGAGAAAATTATTCTTAATTATAAGACTTATTGCTCAGAGGTAGCCCTAATCCCACCGGAACAGACTGGCTTTCAGGCCGGACTCTGCCCGGATCACCACCTGGCGAAGCTACAAGCGGAAGTAAGCCGAAACACAAACAAAAACGACGCCACCGCAATGATCTCAATAGACTGTACGGAAGCGTTTGACTCAGTGTCCCATAGTCTACTATGTAAGACACTGCTAGACAACGAATTTCCAGAGCAGCTCTACACCACCTTGCGGTCCTTCCTACAGGGGCGTAAAATAGAAGTGCTGGTTGGCAGAACCTTCTCCAAAGAGATCGATCTCACCTGCGGAGTCCCCCAAGGATCCGTGCTATCACCAGTGCTATTTTCAATATACACGGCAGAAACTGTTGGAGCAAAATACACAAAAGCCACTGTAGCGGCCTATGCCGATGACATAGCGATCTACAGTAGCTCGATGAACGCAAAGACAGCTCTACAACAGGCGGAGTTGGCATGCAATGAAATAACTACAAAGCTGGAAAGACTAAATATTACAGTTAATCCCAAGAAGACCGACTGTATTATCTTTTCTTTCCAAAAGAACAAGCTCCCTCTACCGAAGACCTACTAGGTAGCAGGAGTCGAATATCAGCCAGCCAATAGGATAGTGTACCTGGGCATCACCCTCGACAGGCACCTAACACTAGCCAATCACTGCCTAAAGAAGATTAAATCGGTTAGGACCAAGTCCTATCGATTGAATCACCTACTGATGTCTCCAAACCTATCACTTCGCCTGAAAATATTAATTTACAAAGCCGTTCTCAGACCAGCCCTCCTCTACGGAGCACCGTTGCTAAACAACGTTACAGCACCGACGGCAAAGAGGCTCCAGCAGTTTCAAAACGGGGTATTGCGACGAATGGTAAGGCATACTTCACTACAGAGGACAAAGACAGACCAGCTATATGAAATCCTAGACCTCCCGACAGTGACGGAGTTCATCTCCCGCAGGCATATCAAATTCTTTGATAGCCTCCGGTACTGCACGAACCCACTGTTTAACACACTGACTCCAACAGGACAGCCACTGCGCTGGCAGGACCACGTACAAACCCTCACACTGGACTGAGTAAACACAACTTACTTTCACTGACTCAACTAGACTAGTGAGCCCCATCACTAGAACAGACTCCTAATATTTCCCTACTCCGAAAATCTTTCTATCCTCAGACCCCTCTTAGAATGCATGTGATGCAGTAAAAGAGGATCCTTGATTCCTTCCCTTATCCTTCCTAGATTTCAACCCCAAATCCCATGGGGCTTAGAAAAAAAAAAAAAAAAAAAAAAAAAAAAAATAACTCATCACTCTAGTTGTAACATTTACTTGTGTCACACTCATAGAAGGAGACCTCGGAATGTACACTTGTAGTCACCCTAACTCCTCAGCACAGTTTATTGTATTCTGAATATCTATTTTGTTCTGATAATAAAAGCAGTATTTTAATATCATCACTGTGTGTGATTCATTAACTCCCGATATAGCGAGTTTAATCAAAATCGTTTGAGCCGTTTTTGAGAAAATCGACTCAAATCTGCAATTCAAAAATTTTCAGGATCGCAATACTTTCTCTTACTACATATTTCATATATAGGTTAAAAATATTTGTTAAGATACATATGGTTAAGATGCAACAATACAAACCACATTATACTATAGCAATCCTATTCTTCAATAATAATCATCACATATAGTGACTATTCAAAATGTCAAGCCACAATTAAAAATTTGGTTAAGTATGCAATCAGTTTACATAATTCAAATATGGTTGAAAATTAAGTTATAAATTAGTCATTTCTTCATATATCAAAGATGCTTTTTAGTATATTGTGCGTATCATATAACTTAAGCCTCTCGTTTTTTTTTTTACTATTAGATCTTCATTAAATTTTGCTTATATTGGACTAGGAAAGTATTAGGCACAAAGACATACGGCGCAGGTTCCAGTAGGCTTAGGCTTGTTGAAAGGAATTGGATGTTCAGAATAGCTTTCTTTTCGATAGGATTATTAGACCTCTTTACGCTAATCATATAAGAAATGGTGTAAAACCTTGAAAAATATAAATAAAGTAATCAATATGTTCATAAGATTTTGTAAGTGATAAATAAGGGTCATAAAATGCTAGTCGGTAATGGAAGATAATCAATTAATGACAACGTTTAAAATTTACAATAGCTATAAAACATTGGGTGTTCCTAAATTATAAGTGGTTTCTAAATTAAAATTTGAATATGAATGATTTATAAATAAATTATGACTGAACATTTATCTTTAGGAGGATAAATTTATGCAATGATTTCTGTAAATGTTTACTTAACTATTTCATGTATTGTTTCACACAAACGTTCTATCTAGGTTTAAATGTGGGTATTTTTTCAATACGTTTTAGGCAGGAAGATTACGGGCATGTTGAAGGTTAATCATCACCTTTATGTCCCAGAACGCGTGTTCAAACCTGACGGATAGTCTCAGGATTTTTTCAAGGGAGATAAAAATATTTGGTTTGTCGTCGGGGATGGAACGTAAAATGGTGTTGACGAGCGTGTGCGATGTCAGTTACTTGTAAAGATTTCTTTATCACTTCTTCTTTAGACATTCATATCACTTCATTCACATATTGTTCTTTAAACATTTTATCATTTTCTTGGTTTCTCTTTTTATATTCTTGTTGAGATATTATCATCTTAATTTTGTTTACTTCCATACTTTATAACTGTCATATTATCAATTATCTTTATAACTGTCATCCATACTTTATTACTATCATCTTATTTTTTTTTTTTCACTGGCGCGACGGGCCGTGTAGGACCATGGCCGCGTGGTATAGACTCCTGGGAGAATATACTCACGTTTCTCGATGAAATGTTTAGGGTAGGGTCATCACTCCTTACGCCTATCTTTTGCGAGTTGCCACCAGTAGGCTGACGGGTCTCGCTGCCCGGGGGAGAGGCTGTGAGTGAGTCCCCATTTAATTATATTCTTATAAAAGTCCCGCAGGGACTGAGACTCGAACCCACAACTATGGCGTGAGAGACTAGCGCGCTAGCCACTCAGCCACCGGCTCCCCTTTTTTTACTACCATACTTTATAATTGTTTTCTTGTTATTTTGCATTTGGTTTCATGCTTGCTCCCACGTTGTATTACTGTCACCATATTATTATAATATATGAGGAAGATGGTTGGGGGTGCGGTCATAAATTAGAAACACACATTTAAAATAAGTGTTATTTTAATTATGTGCCGACGTTTCGGCCTACAATGTGGGCCTTCATCAGGGCTAAAAGAAACAAGATAACAACCAATGTAATTTATTTCTTTTAGCCCTGATGAAGGCCCACATTGTAGGCCGAAACGTCGTCACATAATTAAAATAATACTTATTTTAAATGTGTGTTTCTAATTTATGACCGCACCCCAACCATCTTCCTCATCTAATTTCTCAATGGTCAACAAAACTCCATCATTATTATTATAATATGCCTCACGTATTATTAAGTCTATTATTACATTGGTTATTGTTTTGTTTCTTTTAGCCTGATGAAGGCCCACCATGTAGGCCTAAATGTCGACACATGATTAAAATAGCACTTGTTTTAATGTGTGTTTCTCTCTAATGACCGCACCTCCAACTATCTTCCTCATCTAATTTCTCAACGCTGAACTAAACTCATCATCATAATCTAAAATCATTGTAAAGATTTCTATCCTAACTAAACCTGGATAGGATTATGTGATGCAACGAATGGGAGTTTCAATATATAATTGTTTAATGGTATAAAAATATTTTTTTGTTTATGCTAGTGAAGCGTGGACCTTAACGAGTTCGGAAGAAGCAGAGCTCTTGATCTTTGAAAGAAAGATTTTCGGCGCATATTTGGACCCATTAAATTTGGAGATCAATGGAGAAGGCTTTACAACCAGTAACTATATGAACTATTTGGGGAAACCATTATTGTACACTACATTAAGTGTGGTCGATTAAGATGGGCGCGCCACATGGCAATGATGGACGAGGAGGAATTCCCAGGATGTTGCTGGAGGGAAAACTGGACCGCTCAAGAGGAAGAGGAAGACCTAGGCTGTGCTGGGAAGTTGCTGTCGCAAAGGATGCCCGGACCCTTTTGCACGTGCGAAATTGGAAAGCAGCTGCATAGGAACCTGGCGAAGGCTCATTGAGGAGGCCAAGGTTCACATCGGACTGTAGCGCCACTGTATTATTATTATTAATGGTATAAAAACCTTAATTGAATTTTTACTCCTATAGATAGATGCTTGAAATCATAACCACCAATAACTAAAAAAAAAAAATAAATATATATATATATATATATATATATATATTTTTTTTTTTTTTCTTCTGATCATTTAGGCTAAAGGTTTCACCCACAAATGGGAATAACTACCATTGATGTATAGTTTAGTTTTAGGACGACATACAAAGGCTAAAGGGATGGTGTGGGCCTTTGACTAGGGCATAATATTCTACGGGTTGCAACTCCATTGGAATAAAGCAGAGACTTATTCAGTGAGTATCCGAAAATCAGCAGACAAATTAACTATTCTATTGTTTGTTTATTTATTTAACGTCACTTCATGCTACTATGGCTAATCGGACGATGCTACAGTGGGAGTCCTAAATTTTGCCTATCCAGGTTTTATTAGGATAGGGATCTTTAACGAGTACCTGACATCGCACAGGCTCGGGACCACGTTTTAACTTCCCATCCGAAGGACGGCATAACTAAGGACACGGGTTTGAACCCGTGACCTTTTGCATAGGAGGCTGTTACGCTAACCACCCAGCTACAAGTGATCCCACTATTCTATTAGAGACCCTCCTGAGGTATTCGCAGTCTCTATAAAGTGGGTACCTAAAGATTAAGGAAAAACCTAGCGGCTGAGCGCGATCTATTCTAATCACGTCCTTGCACGGCCGTTGGCTGAACTGAACCCAAGACCCGTCGATGGATTGTAGAGGTACAGGTTTTTTTTGCTATATTGAAGTTCTTATGGAATTTTGTGTTTAAGTTCACATGGAAACGTGTTCAATGGTTTTTGATTTTTTATGACTAAAAAAACTGTTTGTTGTTAGAAAATAGAACGAAATGGTTTGTAAAACCAAAAAAGACGAAAAAAGAAAGTTTATTTTTAGGTTAGGAGCTTTACTAACGAATGGGATTAATATTTACGCTGCGACCTTAAATAATATGATGTACTATATACATTAACCATATACATATACATATACATTAACCATACATTAATCAGTTAACATAAAATGCTTAAAAGCTAACAGGTATTGAGCTATTATGGATATACCCCCTTCTACAATAATTCTTTTGTAAATTGTTCAGAATAAAATCAGAATTTGGCTCTAAATAGCAACTTTATTCGTTATACACAAATTAGTTAAAAGATTAACTGATTGACCGATAGCGAAGTTATACTTTTTATATTTGCATAAGCCATAAACTTAAACAAACACAAAACACGGGTTACAGCTAGTATTTAAATAAACACAATGTTAAAATAAAGTGATTTTATGCTGATTTTTAGACATATTTTAGCAAATTAGCTATATAGAATCATCTATAAATTAGCTCTTTATAATCTTAAAATTTTGGTTTGGAGAGCTGTGCAAACTAATCAGTCATGATGGCTTAGTATTGATCGAAATTTTGGGGCCGAGGACGAAAATATTCAACATAACAGTATGAACCTCCTAATAAAAACTGTAATCGAAACTTCGAAAATGAAAAAAGAAATATAAATGTTACATTCACACTTGTAATAATCAAAAGAAAAAACACATGGAAGAATTAAACAGAATGGCGAGAAAACATTTTTTTTTAAATCAATTCCTCACTGGCTGCACACATTGCATAAAATATTTTGAAATAATATTTAAAAATTCCAAGTAGTTCCAACATTTAAAAAAAAAATCTGGTGCGGGCAACACACGACTTTCACTTACCTACATTTTTAAAATCAATGAAAGAATTTTCAAATACAGTTAGAGATAAAAACATGCGAAACTCTTAAGGAATTAATTAAATTGAATTTATACAAAAACATGTGTTTTATTAAAAAATCTATTATATTCTTATCTAAAATAATCAGTTAGTTTTATGTTCATTTCATCACTCTCTATCAAATTTTAAAAGCTTGTGTATGAGATAATAGTTTTTCTAAAATCTTTAGCTTTCCAACGGTATATCATACATGTATATTACTGCTCTTATGTTCAAAAATGAAAAATTGCATTAAAAAAATATTTATTCTGCTTTCTCCTTTAGTTGGGTATCGAATTTATTCAATTTATTTATTTACCTGTTTTTCATCAGCGTTAACAAGATAATCTAGTTATTTTTATTGAATATACAAAATTAAAGGTACTTTAGGGGAAGAAAATTTAAAATATCGGCATTTAAGCCCTGTCAGACCATTTTAATCCAAATGAAACCTACATGATAATAAAGCCCATTAAATTTTACATTGATATAGCGAGTTAAATCAAAATCGTCGGAACCGTTTTCGAGAAAATCGAAAAAAGGTGCAAAATGCATGGTATAAAGTGCCTCTTCTGGTAACCTCATTTTGATGAAAAAAGTTTTGTCACGTCTCGGGCGTATAGTTGTCTTAAATATGAAATTTCAGTTTCATAGGACTTACCGTTTCCGCCCGGGAGTTACCACTCACACACACACACACACACAGACCTTTTTGCGGGACTTGGTTATTTGGACTCAGGGGACCCTAAAACGTGTATTTCTGTTGAAAACTGGAATTCGAAAATTTTCACGATCGCAATACTTCCCCTTACTATATATAGTAAGTGAAAGTAAAAATGAGGCATAAACCGCTCGGAATGCATGAAAACACGACTCATCCTTGATTTGTAATACACCTAAGACTTTTCAAGAGTTATTGAGGTATATTTTGTATTTTTGTACAAACATAGCCAACTTCATATCTGGGATGTTATGGAATCTTTTTCAACAAAATCAGCGGACCAAAAGTGCCAGTTTATACTATACATTGTGTACTTTTTTACGATTTTATCAAAAACGGCCCAAACGATTTTGATTAAACTCACTATATGGATGTAAAATTCAATAGATTTTTATATCATGTAGGTTTCAGTCCTAGTGAAATAGTCTAACAGGGTTTTAATATAAATATTCTTCCTCTAAAGTAACCCTAATTTTGTAGATTCGAAAAAAATTAACCATATCACCTTGTTAGCATGATAAGATATTGCTAATAAAAACAGGAAAATTTATAAGTTGAACGAATTTGATAACCAGCTAAATGAGAAATAAGCAAAAATATTTTGTACCTAATGTTTTTGTTTGTATGTTTAATTTTACTTGTATAGTTGCACTATAAGTCTTAGTAACTATAACCTAATAGATCTGTTTTAAAAACAAATCAATATTTTATTTTTCATATCTTGAAACGTATGACGTTTTTTTGGATGAGTTTATTTATTTGTCTTGTTAAGAAAAAAGTTTTTTTTTTTTCAACAATATCGATCTTTATTTGTATAGGATACATCTGCACAGTTTTAAAAACATTGATTGGAAATCCATTACAATGCGCTACTTATTTGCTAACATTTATTTTGTACATCAATTGTTTTTATTGTTGGTAAAAATTAAAAAATAACCCAACTAAGAAAAGAAAACAAAAAAAGAGAAACTAAAAAAAAAAAAAAATAATCAGATGGAAATAAAAATTAAAATAAATAATTAAACAAAATTATAGTTATTAAAATCATATGATGGCATTGAGTAATTTAGAATTTTACAACAGTATATGTTTAGTTCTCTTATATCTATATTGAGAGGTTGATAGTTAAGTATAATAATCAATTTGTTTTATAAGGGTGTCGTCTGTCAGTTGGCATTTTGAGAAAAATGATTGTGTTTGTTGGTGTAAACTGTATGTATAGTATACTGTAGGAAAGCTAAAGATTGTGGGCATAGCTGTTCACAGGTAATTAGCTAACATAAAAAACGCTTAATTAATTAAAGAAAAATTGCCTATCACCACTGGTAATTTCTAAACGATGTATCTCATCTATTTTTGAACCGATTTCAATGATTATTTTTTTTGTTTTGTGGTAAATTTAATAAGTTATTCGGAGTTTGTGTCTCTTAGAATGTAAATACTTAAATTTTCAGGTAAAGGTAATTTTTTTTTTGGTTGGTTACAAAGGTTCATTATTGATAATAATAAATCAAAAGATACGAATATTTATTCTTATAAATATTTAATTATACGTAAAAAAGGTAAATATTTGAAGCATTTGATATAGTTTTTAGGTATTGTGAAGTTGGGAGCCTTCTGGAGGTGTCTTGTAATGGTGGCCAAAACCTTGAGAGTGACTCCTTTTTTTATCCTCTCAGCGTAAGGTGCATTAACAAAAGGTGTCCATGGACAACATAATGGGCTTACTGCTTTCCCACTAATGCTCTAATAATAAGCTTGGGGTAGAGCCACATAGGAAAAATTACATGCAGTAGACGCGCTTAACTGCACAAGTGTTGTAAGTACTTATTCGGTCATTGCAGAACTCGGTTGATAAATGTTTCTAAATGTCCAATCTATTTTACAAATCTCTCTGAAGGAAGTGTTATTGTAACATTATTGTAGCATGTTGTAGAAAATAAACAAACAAGGAATCACTGAATAAAACAAATTCGTTTTTTTAGCAGTCCAAATCATCTGAGAATTTGGCCATCGATATACAGTGGGAAAAATGTATTCGTGTAATAGTTTTTTAAAAATATGTCTCCTTCGTTGTAAACCTATGACATCCTGCCCTACAGTATCCGTTAATAATATTCCTCTTCTTCCAGTTGAACAGATCCGCTACGACAAGAAACATCGAGCCGCTTTCGGTTACTTCAACACTTACAAGACAGACGCTCTAACCTTCCACTCAAATAAAAAAGACCCGTCTACATGGCAAACACAAGACCTATCTGGAGTTACGGAGTTGAGCTTTGGGGCTCCACTAAACCATCAAACTCTTCCCGTATCCAATCCTTACAATCCAAAATCCTTCAAAAAATTCTCAACGCTCATTACTTTGTCACAAATAAGCTAATCCATAAAGACCTTATTGTTCCATGTGTTGCTGATTTGACATTCCTTCCATGACAGACTCTACTCCCGCTCCAATTCACTAGTTTCAATCCTTGCTTCCTCTCCAATTCCCGATAATCCACTCAGGCTCCTTCTGCGGCTTTTATCCGAAACTGGTGGACCGACTATGTCGAAATTCGGCACAAAAATACCATGACATCCGAAGAGGATCCTGACAACTCGAAGTTCATATCAGCCGATTGGTTGTTTTGTTCAAAATGTTGTTTTGATTTTTTTTCTTCATTCGCACGTTTCTGAAGCTAGCGTGCAATAAGCAAATTTTCTGTATAAAAACTAAGATCAGACATGTTAGGCACGGGGAAGGAAAGTGCCAGCATCACCCCTTCCAAGGCTTTAATTTAGCAGAGGAGGTCTCTCAGCTTCTCTGCAGCCTTTTTCTAACGGGCATTTCAGCTATTGACATGCTGTTAATTAGTCTTGTCTAATTAGGCTGTCTTGTCCGCGTAGTTTACTATGGAAACGAGAATAGAGTTCGTATATGTTGGTCCACTGTTGGTTGTTGTAAGTCCGTATGTAGAGTTTTGCTGTTTACGTACCAATAAGCTGTCGTTATGATTCTTAATTTTTTAATTAAAATTATTGCAGTCCTTGAAAGTGAGTCTTTCTGGCTAGCCATACATCTGTGAAGCGTAAGTCCATATTGGTTAAAGTAGGTACGTGTATGTATTCAGTTTCTGTCTAATTAAAAAAATAAATTAATTAAAAAAGTTTTTCAATTCAATAACTCTGTTATTTTTGAATAAAGAAAAATATATAGAGAGTAGTAGAATTTGTACACCGAGATTAATTATAAAACAGAAAAAAAAAGAAAAAAATATTTTCACCATTTTACGTCCCCTCAGGAGGACGGCATAACCAAGGATTGAACTGCCTTTAAAAGCCCCATCTGCCGGGTTCGAGCCCGTGACCTTCCATGTAGACGACTGTTAGTATGCTGCCTAATCTCGTTAGTATAGGTGAGTTGTATTGTATAAAAAAAGACAAATTACGAAAAATAAAACTCCTGGCTAAGATGTTGATGATAGGAGCATTGTGAACTTGTGAAAAAAGAAAGAGAGAACGATCATGAAGAAAATAGATTAAGCTGGTTTTAAACTATTCGCCACATTTCATTCGACCGCAGCTGCTAAATCGATTATGAAACTAGCAGTTACTTCAATGGAATATTCCACTGAGTAAATTCCTTAGCTACAAAAACGAAAATTGGCAATTAAGAAATATTTTTTGAAACTGAATTAATTATAATACATATAACAAGGAAACATAACATTAAAAAATATTAAAAAACACAGTGTTTTTCTCAATATTCCGTAAATATGTTTATGTATGTTAATTTATTCAAGAGTTGTAAAGCTGACTTTCCGATTACTATATCCCCTTCCTATAGAGCAAAACATATGAACGTTCCTTTTCAGTACGTGCCACCAGGTTTGGGAATTCTCTCCTCTCAAACATCCGTCGTGCAAGCTTTCTTTTCACATTTAAAAAACTTATTTTTCAGTAACTTTTCACATAACAAAATGACGGTCTTTAAAAATAAGAATTGTACTGTTGTTTTAATTAGATTGTAATAAATATTTTAGTTGTTTACTTGTATTTATATATTGTTAGTCATTTCATTATTTTCTTTTTTTTTGTGAATCTTCTTTAATTTAATCATTATATTGTCACTAAAATAATTTATCTTGTTCTGTATATTTTTACTTTCACTTACTTATACATGAAGTACACGCGGGAAAGTATTGCGATCGTGAAAGTATTCCAGTTCCAGTTTTCACCGGAAATATACGATTTAGGGTCCACTGAGTCCAAATGACTCTGCCGTAAGTCCCGTAAAAAGTCTGTGTGTGTGGTAAGTCCATCCTCCATTCTAGCCACATGACTTATCTACCAATTTCATCTTTAAACGATTTTAACAATGGATCTAATTGAAAGTCGTGCTTTGCGCTCTCCAGAATATTTTACAATTTAAGTTAAATTGTTTTTAATTTTTTATTATTTTTGTATCTTGGCCAGATTTAATTATTAACTTATGTCAAATCGGATGTTATTCTTTCTGGCCTTAGTCCCAGAATAAAGATTTTCTTATTATTTTTATGCATTTATGACTGCATTGGATTATTTTAAATAAATTTACTACTACAAAAACAAACTTAATAAGTACATATTGAAGAGATTCGTAATGTTTCTAGGCCAACGGTCGTGCAAGGAGTGTTTAAGCTGGTTTGGTGTTATAGTCTAATGTGTTATAGACATATGCATAGTAAATTGTTTCTTGAAAGAAATAGCAGGACTTAAAAAAATAATGTAAACACAAGAAGGATGCAAGAAATCTATTATGATTTTTAGAAGAGATATATATATAAACCAATATCTTTAGTGGTTAAGTGCAGCCAGATGCGAATTTCGTATTTGTCCCGAAATCTAATTAAGTTAATTAAGCCTGAGTAATATTGATGACGTGTGTTGGACTGTTGAGATGATAAACGGTAGGCAAATAATCTGGAGTCAGTCTAGAAAAACAATTTTTAATTTTGCCAACGTATGGTGACACGTGCGGTCATCATACGGCTGCATACTTAACTTAAATAAACCCTTGGCATGGCTCATTACTGGTATGTAGTAATCCATTTCAAATTTTCAAGACATGTCTCTCAAGATTTTTGATTTTCATGATTTTCTAAACAATTATACTTTACCCTTTTTAGAATATGAAAACGTGGATAAAATATTTTATGGCTAATACTAAAGCGTTGTAGCCATGTTTATAAAAAAAATGGACGCCCACCTTTGATTTTTACTTTCACTTACTCTATATAGTAAGGAAAAGTATTGCGATCGTGAAAATTTTCGAATTCCAGTTTTCAAATTTTTTCATCAAAATTAGCTTACCAGAAGAGGCACTTTATACCATGCGTTTTGCACTTTTTTTCGATTTTATCAAAAACGGTTCCGAAGAAAAAAACTCGTAAAATTTAATGGGTTTTATAGGTAGGTTTCATTCTGATTAAAATGGTCTGATAGGGCTTAAATGCCGATATTTCAATTTTTTTTTTCTCTAAAGTACCTTTGTTTGTTTGTTTATTTATTTAACGTCGCTTTATGTTACTAAGGCTAATCGGACGATGCTACAGTGGGAGTCCTAAATTTTGCCTATCCAGGTTTTATTAGGATAGGGATCTTTAACGAGTACCTGACATCGCACAGGCTCGTTACACCTTTTAACGTCCCCTCCGAAGGACGGCGTAACTAAGGATTTTTTACTCCCATTAAAAAATCCTAGGACCACCTGCGGGTTTGAACCCGTGACCTTTAGCATGGGAGGCTGTTACGCTAGCCACTCACCTACAAGTGATCCCTAAAGTACCTTTAATTTTGTTGATTCTAAAAAAATAACTATATTATTTTGTTACCACTGGTAAAAAACAGGTAAATATGTAAGTTGTGCGAATTTAAAAAACAACTAAAGGAGAAAACTGAAAAAAAAATGTTGGTGCAATTTTTTGTTGTTCAACTAAAGTGCGGTAATATACATGTATGATATACCGTTGGAAAGCTAAAGATTTTAGAAACAATATTATCTCATACACAAGCTTTTAAAAGTTAATAGAGAGTGATGAAAAGAAGATAAAACTAATTATTTTAGATAATAATATTATAGATTTTTAAATAAAACACATGTTTCTATAGAAATTCAATTTAATTGTTTATTTATTTAACGTCGCTTTATGTTACTAAGGCTAATCGGACGATGCTACAGTGGGAGTCCTAAATTTTGCCTATCCAGGTTTTATTAGGATAGGGATCTTTAACGAGTACCTGACATCGCACAGGCTCGTTACACCTTTTAACGTCCCCTCCGAAGGACGGCATAACTAAGGATTTTTTACTCCCATTAAAAAATCCTAGGACCACCTGCGGGTTTGAACCCGTGACCTTTAGCATGGGAGGCTGTTACGCTAGCCACTCACCTACAAGTGATCCCTAAAGTACCTTTAATTTTGTTGATTCTAAAAAAATAACTATATTATTTTGTTACCACTGGTAAAAAACAGGTAAATATGTAAGTTGTGCGAATTTAAAAAACAACTAAAGGAGAAAACTGAAAAAAAAATGTTGGTGCAATTTTTTGTTGTTCAACTAAAGTGCGGTAATATACATGTATGATATACCGTTGGAAAGCTAAAGATTTTAGAAACAATATTATCTCATACACAAGCTTTTAAAAGTTAATAGAGAGTGATGAAAAGAAGATAAAACTAATTATTTTAGATAATAATATTATGGATTTTTAAATAAAACACATGTTTCTATAGAAATTCAATTTAATTGTTTATTTATTTAACGTCGCTTTATGTTACTAAGGCTAATCGGACGATGCTACAGTGGGAGTCCTAAATTTTGCCTATCCAGGTTTTATTAGGATAGGGATCTTTAACGAGTACCTGACATCGCACAGGCTCGGGACCACCTTTTAACGTCCCCTCCGAAGGACGGCGTAACTAAGGATTTTTTACTCCCAATAAAAAATCCTAGGACCACCTGCGGGTTTGAACCCGTGACCTTTAGCATGGGAGGCTGTTACGCTAGCCACCCAGCTACAAGTGATCCCTCAATTTAATTAATTCTTTTATTTTTATCTCTAACTGTATTTGAAAATTCTTTCATTGATTTTAAAAATAGTGGTAAGTGAAAGTCGTGTGTTGCCCGCACCAGATTTTTTTATTTTTATAAAGCTTGGCCTAGTCCTACTTGCCTTAATAATTATGATCTTGAGAACATAGTATTTTTTTTTAAATATAAATTTTCAATTTGCTATGGTGGGAATTCTAAAATTTGGCTATCTTGGTTTGATTAGGATAGAGATCTTTAACGAATACCTGATGTTTCACAGGCTCACCATTTTACGTCACCTTCAAAGGACGTCATTATCAAGGATTTTTTTCTGTTTTTTTTTTTAAATTCGTAGGGCTGTCTGCCGAGTTTGAACCCGCAATCTTGGGAAGAGTAGGCTGCTATACTAGCCACTACACCACAAGTGATCCTTCGATTTAGCGTTAAAATTTTTTTGACTTTTATATTAATTGTTTTGCTAAATGTTTAAAACTTGTTTGTAATAATAATAAATATATTTGTTGTTATATACCCATTTAACTTGTGTATATACTATAGCGAATTTGTTTATGTATGTGCTGGTAATAAAGAGGAATAATCCAAAAATTGAACTGAACAATATATATTTTCGTTTTATTTTAAATTATCTCAATTATTTAAAATAATTATCAGCTTCTTCGCAGACACTTTAAAATTAAAAAAAAATTAACTTTATCGCCAAATACTCCACATTCTGGTCTGATTGTATTTTTGACCTTGAAATAATCGCAAATTGATTAGCGATAAAGAATGTTTGGTTACAAAAATATCATATATTTTAATCAGAGGCATGTAACTGCTACGACCTACGAAGTGTGTCGTATTTGGAATGTAAGTATTGGATACGAGAGGAATTTAATGGTTTTGAAGAGTCCGAAAGCTCAATTCCGTAATTTAAGATTTGCCTTATGATATTTGTTTGGTCTAACCGTCATTATGAAAAATGATTGGGACTGGACCAAGTGGCAGCTAGAAGTGGACTGTATTGAATGATTGAAAAGAAAAACTATTGGGATTAAATATTGGTGTATTTTGAACAATTCGGAAAGGTTATGTATTACGATTTAGGTGGACTACATAATTACTTCTTGGTATGGTGTCTCTCTCATTTATCTCTTCATTTCCCTCGCCTTTCGTCCAGTCTAGGGCGACTTTGTCTTCCTCTACTCCATTCTTATCGCATTGTAGTCAGAAAAGAAGAAGGAAGATGGTGTGTAGCGTGCACGCTTCTGCTGTACTTTTTAGCTTCTCTTTCCACCATATGTTTTGTAACAAAATATGGCCGCTTGTGGCACATTATTAAATTGAGCGTACATGTTACGCGAACAAACCGCCCACCTAAATTAGATTAATCTAATTTACTTTAATACAATATTAACAAAAATTACATAAGGTTGAATGACAGCGATGAGTTACAATAAAACTTCAACATATTATCGCTCCAGCCAAAACAAAGAAAATATATCGTGGGAATTAATAGAAAATATATTGTTGAAATTAATAGAAAATATCAGAATACTAAATAAACAAGGAACAGAAAACGAACTACAAGATAACAACAAAAAACGAACTATTAGAAAAAAACAAAACATGATGCTTCGTAATTCAAATTCTTAGCGAATTAAAAAGAATGGTAAATATAAATGTTTACTAAAATACTTTAATAAAGCTTGAAACTTAATCAGCTGAGTGATTTTTTTTATCCTCATGATAAAATAATGGTGCAACTGATATTACCGCTCTAGTCACAGTCTTGCCGGGTGCAGTGAGGACTTCAACGACACGTAAGACGCCGTCCTGGCCTGGATAAGTGGCTGTGGCTCTTCCTACAGATTTATGGTCTAGATGTAGCCATCTCTTCTCTGTCAATATACCGAGGCTCCCTGACTTTATTACAGAGTTGCAGAAAGTCTACTTAAGCCTAGGTTGCAGAGTTTGAACATCATATTTCTTCCGCCTTTTCCATAAAGAGGATATCTGAGACATCCATTGAGTGAGGCGCAAGGTAGGGTGATCATAAATAGAACTTTGGATGATCCGAAGAGGAGAGCCGATGAAATAGTGGCCAAGGGGTAGTAATTTGAAGTCGTGAACATATTCAGTAAGAGCGAATAATAGCCTCGAATTAAACCCTCTGTAACATTCGCAATGTAAAATATGTTCTTTAATGAACTTTGTTGTTCCTGATTTTCCTAACAGTGCCAACCGTAAGGAAGGAATGAAATGGAAGCAATTCTTATGTGTGTGGAACATAAAATAATGAGATTTCCGTGGCAACATGTTACATTTAGCCGAAAAACTCAGAGGTCTGTTGCTTAACATTCCGCCCACCCTGAGAATACCCCGTTCATCAAGAAATGGAAAGGATGGTATGAATCTTTCAGAGATTATTAGAGGGTCCTTGGAAAGTAAAGCTTGTTTCGGTGTCGTAACTCTTGAATTTGACCGATAGGAAGAAGGTGCGTCTTCAGGATTGGTTTTATCTACATGTTTCGACTCTTCAATTTCCATCTTGTCTTCAATGGTTGTATTTCCTTGTATGAAGAACGTATGGTGAGATATTATAGAAGCTTCGTTCAGTGCGCCGGTGACTACTAGTCCGAAGGTGGTTGGTATCAGAGAAAGACCTTTAACTTCAGAGGGAATAGATGCGCCAGTGATTGTTTGATGAAATATATCACCTCCTAATAGAATGTCTATTGGCTTTGGTTCGCCAAACTGATGATCTGCTAAGGGTAGATGCATTAGCTGAGAGGTGAGAGATGTCGGGATGTTGATTGCTGGCAAGTTAGAGGTAATGCACTCTATGACTAAGGCTGTGACCTTGTATTCCTTCTGTCCGACGTATGCGCGTATAACGCATTGTGTGGTTCCTTTAACAAGGTTCTGTGGCAATGATGATCCTGCCAAACTGGAGATTGATGTGTGTGAGGGGTATATCTTCGCACCGATTTTCTTTGCAAGTGAAGATGTAATGAAGGTATGTTGACTTCCTGAATCCAACAGGGCATGTGCAGGATGGTAATCTCCTCTTGTTCCTTTAACAAGAGTATGGACAGTCCCAAGAAGTGCCGAAATTGTTGAATATGGCTGAGGCTGCGCAGAACCAAATCCGATGAATGATTTCTCTTCATTGCGCAGTTCTGGAATAGCTTCTCTATCGGTTGATGACTCGATCTGTTTGATGTTTTCGGTATCTCTATGAATCAAGGTGTGGTGTTTTTGAAGACAGTGGCGACATCGGAACTTAGATAAGCAGTTATTGACATGATGTCCTTTATACAAACAATTAAAGCACACGTTCCAATGTTTGACTTTGCCATACCGCTGTTCCATGGAAAGGGATGTGAAATCGTCACAGCGTGAGAGATGATGGCGACCGTTGCACTGCAAACATTTGAGACTTTTGCTACAGTCAGAACTATTCGCCGCATGAAATGTTGCTATAGTGTTCTTTCTTGAAGTATTCCTGTTCGGATAGCCATAGCGAGAGTTTGAACCAATTGAACACGAGGAGAAGCCCTGGAGGTCCTGAGACATGTTTAGAGCGAGTTTGCGCTGACGGACGAAGTTGATGACTTCTTCGGTCTTTGGAAGCTCTTTACTTGATTTTCTTGAGAGTTCGAATTGCTTCCTTGTATCTTGATCAAGTGACCTCAACACCAAGGTGGAAAGAACCACTTCGCAGGGATTTTCTAACTTGAGTGCCTTGAAAGCCTCTATACTATCAGCAACACCTGTCAGAAACGAATCATAACGTTGGTGCTCTGCTTTAGTGGTGGCGGGTTCGCAGTCTACAATGCGGTGAATTAATAATCTGGCTAAAACCCTTGGATTGTCGTATGTGTGGACAACTTTTTCCCACGCTTGATTGTAAGACTCGTCGGTGACAGGAAATTTCGAAACCAAAGCTGCTGCTTCCCCTTTCAAAGCAGCAATTAGATAGTGGAACTTCTCGATGTGGCTTAGATTTGAACGATTGTGAACCAATGACCTAAATGTGTCCCTGAAATGCATCCATTTCAAAAGATCACCAGAGAAGGAGGGTATGGGAATCTTGTCAAGTTTAGGCCCGAAGTTCTTCTGTGTTTCGTTATCCGTTACCTTCGTTGACGTCTCGGAGGGTGTTCGCTTGTGTAGAGACAGGAGAATACCGCTAGCTTTTACAATCTCACGGCGCAAGTTGTCGTATATGCTGTCCCATTCCTTCGTCGGAAACTTTTCACATTCGTCAATTAGTATGTACAATGAGTCAAGCTGATCCCATGCAGCACGGAACTCATCCCACTCTTCTTTCGCGTTACGAAACGCAGCTTCGAAGGAATCAATTTCTTCATCTGTTACATCTTGTATATTGATGTTACTTACGCCAACAATGTTCCGCTTGAGCAAACGCATCTTGCGTTCAAGCGCATGGATTTGATTAATATAATCAACTTTATTCTCAACCATTTTTAAACTCAAACAGTCTCCCAAGGCTGACGAAAGACGAAGGAGAAAATCACCAAGAGAAAAACGAAGAAGAAAATGGACATAAGGAAGAGAAATGAACGATGTTTGAAAGCCGCAAGCAAGAGAATGGTAAAATATAGCATCTGTGAAAAAGGACAAAAGAAACAAGAGCTGGCATAATTTAAATCAAAAAGAGAGTGAAATGACAAATATAGAATAAACAACATGAACCTACTATAGGTGACTATCACGAATGAAAGACTTGAAGACTGTGACGTCACGTGAACTAAGCGATAATTTCTAATGTAAATGAATAAACTCGAAAAGTATCAATATGTCTAACAAAAGCTCCCTAGTAAGTACTGAGGAAGGAGAATTAATTAGAATCTTGGCTGAATTGATTACAAACTTAAGATTTTCAAATTATAATGCGATAGTGAATAAAACAAGGTTGATAGTATCTAAAGTTAGGGTAACATAATTCTGAAGTTAACTTATTTTCTTATTTCACTATGGCGAATGATCATTATTGAACGACACACAGATATAATTTAATTAACCACATGTTTGGTTTTAACTAACCCTTAACTGAGCACATGTATTTCTTAACCTATCACTAAAATAATAGTTTATGAAATATACTATTGAATATGAGAAACGTTTATGAACATAATATGCAATGTAATATAAATATGAAAACATTGGTCAATAAATCTGAATTTAAATATAGTTGATTTAAAATATTGCTATAACGCTTGATGGAATAAGATGGCGTTGTACATTTAATTGAATATTAATTTTGAACATAACTTTAAATTTCAATCTTAAAACCTTAGAATATATTCCTTGTGATTATAAATAAATACACCAATACTTTATCTATATTTACTTGAATAATGAACTAATTGAAACTTTACACGGTAGAACATTAAAACTTTTAAACATCAAGGCACGGAGGATCATTAAACTGTTAAATATCTAGGCACGGAGGACCATAAAATGTTTGGTCTAACCGTCATTATGAAAAATGATTGGGACTGGACCAAGTGGCAGCTAGAAGTGGACTGTATTGAATGATTGAAAAGAAAAACTATTGCGATTAAATATTGGTGTATTTTGAACAATTCGGAAAGTTTATGTATTACGATTTAGGTGGACTACATAATTACTTCTTGGTATGGTGTCTCTCTCATTTATCTCTTCATTTCCCTCGCCTTTCGTCCAGTCTAGGGCGACTTTGTCTTCCTCTACTCCATTCTTATCGCATTGTAGTCAGAAAAGAAGAAGGAAGATGGTGTGTAGCGTGCACGCTTCTGCTGTACTTTTTAGCTTCTCTTTCCACCATATGTTTTGTAACAAAATATGGCCGTTTGTGGCACATTATTAAATTGAGCGTACATGTTACGCGAACAATATTCATGTAAATAAGCCTTTTGAAGTCGAGTGAAAGATTTTGCGCGATTTGGAGTAGTGATGCACTAGTCGAAAACGGCGAGCAGTTTCTTGTAAAATATACATTACAATATTATCTAAGTAAATAAGAAATATGATGTTTTAACAAATATAAATTTTAAATAACGAGGAATTGACACTATTTCAAAGTTTAAGATACTGGATTGAAAAAGTTCGCGTTGAATCCCGACACTTTTACAACCTTGACAACTTCAGAGAAACGATCGGAGTTTGATTTCGAAATAGATTCTTGGAAGATTCTCAATAACGGAGAGACGGATTTCAAATATTTAGTCGCGGCTGGAAAAATACTTTCGAGGAGGATACGGTCCTACTTCAAAAGGGTTTGGGCTTCCATGGTGCGATTTAATATCCGTCCAAAGAAAATATTAATATTTTATTAAATATAGAATCTCTATAAATATATCTTTTTATAAAATGAGAAATCAATGAATTTCCTATCGGGACAAACGTGGAATGATGGAGTCTATATGAAACTTAATAAGCAGTAACAAAAAAAAAAAAAAGGATGCAAATTATTACACAATGGTTTATTATTGCCAAATAACAATATTAGGGTATAACTGTTTATATAGCTGTTGATAGGCAATTAAGCAATATGAAAAGCAATAATTCAAAGGATCATCATCACCGCTGATTTCAAAACGCAATATCAAAGCTAGTTTTTAACCATTTTCAATGATTCTTATTCTATTTTGTCGAAAATTTAATTCTCATATGGTACTAAAAGCAAGCCGATTATAAAGGTACATTATTGAATTTTCGGTATTTATTTATTTATTTATTAGAAGATTTTCATTACAAAACACCTGACATTTTATCTTTATCAGTAATAATAATCGAGTTATGAGGGAATCACATCTCTTATAAGTTGAGGGTTGACCATATAAGATGATTTTTTTTTGCACTTCGTTCATCGCGTTGTCTTGATCTCTTTTGTTTTATTTTTTTTTTTTATTTATTTATATTTTATTGAATTTTACAACTGTATAAAAAAATAAATACAACAAGTAAAAGTGTTGAAATACAATAAAGGGCGTGAAAAGGCTTGTGAAGAAACTACCCAGTGGTAGAACTTCGATGTCTATTTAAGTTAGTAGGTCCCGAGGCCATCTTCTTTTTCAATCGCCTCGGAGGGTTATCAGGAATATGTGAGGTTGATAGATTGCGAACAAGAGGGTTTATGTGGGTTGCGAGTTTGGAATTAAAAGTGTGGTACGTGAGAGGTCTGCAACAAATGGGATATTAAGGTCGTTATGGATGATTTTATTTGTGACGAAGGAGTGAGGAGAGAGGAGAAGAAAGAGATTACTTGATCTCGAAAATCTTTTCGATTTTTCTCTATCTTTAATAATAACAGATTTTTTGTATTCATACGAATGGCACTTTTAGTATTTATTTATATGTAAAATTTCATGTTTTTTTTTTCTCTTTTATACAATTATTCGGGTTTTTTTTGGTTAAAAGCTCTGATATATTTTTTTTTCTATCTTCAAAAATAACTGAGTTATTGAATTAAACCACGTTTAATCGGCCTCCATTTTAGAACTAACCAGCTGATATCAACGACTAGGTGCTAGGATCATAGTTGCATGGTCTAGTATGTTTGTGGCGAATTTAAAAAAAAAATTGGTCCAGTAGTTTCGGAGAAATGCCCCAGACAGCGGACGGCGGACAAAAGCATTTTTATTCATTCGTTATTCGGATTCTACTCATCTTGAAACGTAAGCTCTCAAATTTTGAGTGGGTATTTTTTTTTTTTTCCTCTACAACTCATGAATGTTCAGTTCATATTAAGATTCGTACGGCTTAGGCAAAAGTCACGCTGTCACTGATTTTTCTCTAATTATTTGGGTACCCACTTTATTTAGATAGGCTGGTTTGGGCCTTCGCATATTGATTGAGCACAGAATGAACAACCAAAAAAAAAAAAAAAAAAAAAACCCAAAACTTAAAATCTATGAAGCCATATGTACAACAAATATCAGTAATAATTTTTCTGATATTATAAATTAGTTAAATATAATTAATATACTTTAACTTTGGGGTCACCTGTGATGTATTGGCTAGAGTAATAGCCTTCTATTCTTAAGGTCCGATTAGTCTCAGCTCCATAAAGTGACGTTGGATGAATAAACAAACATAATTTAACTGTATTATAAAAATAGAAATAGAGGTGAAAGTACTAATTGCAATAAAAAAATATTGAAAAGAAGTTTCAGAATTGAAGTAAATCAGATGTGAAATAAGAGATGAATGTGATAGTAAAAAAGATGTAATACGTGTAATAAGAAGGGAAAAGATGATGGAAAAAATTATTGATGAATAAATACAAAAATGATAAAAATTCACATATAATTATAAAAGTTTTTACAGAAAAGTAATTATATGATGATTTTTATTTATTTTAATTATTAAACGTCACTTTATACTACTGTGGCTAAAGTGGAAGTCTTAAATTTTCCCTATCCATGTTTAATTAGGATAGGGATCTATAAATTGGGCTTGAATATGAATTTTTGTCTTAGAACTGTATATCTATATATAAATGCAGAAATATTTTTTCAGGTCGAGGACAAATTTTCGGAAATAAAAGTATTTATAATTTTTAAAAGTTCAACATTCTATAATGGATTTAGTACCAGCAGTTAGTAGTTATTTAAGAAAATAAATATAATTAAGTAATTTTTAGATGAAACCTGTAAACAAACAGATATTTTCACAAAAAAATGTTAAATTTATTTCAAGCAGGGACAGTTGTTTTACACGCACAAGATTAAAAAAAAAAATTTGAATGGAATTTAATTTACGCATAAGACTTTTGCAGGTTTTTAAAAATATTTTTTTATTTTTTATTATTCGGACCATGAGAAGTAAACCTCAAATTTTAGCTTGGTGTGGTAAAATTGTTTTTTTGTCCGATTACAAAAGTTTGTAGATAATTATTTTTTATATTCGAGAAAATTCTGAAATGAACATTTCAAAAATGAGTTGAATGTGAAATAGAATTAGAAATAAATTAGTACGTAGGATCGTAAAACTGTTTGTAAACCATTAAAAAATTCAGTAAAATGCACCTAAATTGCAGGCAAAACCCACTCCAAAGCATATCTTATCACCATAAATTTTATCTTTCTTAGGAGTTATTTATTAATTCGATCATTAAAGATAGCGCAATACATAATCTTTAACAAATTTGACGGTTATTCTTTCAGAATCTTTTAAAAAATAACTAATTATAATGTTTCAAGGTCTCTCAAATTTAATTATTGGTTCATTATTACAATAAATTTAATTAATAAAAGGATATCATCGATATAATGAACGATTAGCAAAAGAAAATGGAAGTTCTCATTGGTAGCACTTCGGTCTTATTAAGATCCTCAGATATGTTTCAGTCACCTGTGAGGGTTTGGGTGGGCAGGGATTTTAAGAGTTTGTCATTTTATTATATTAATAGTTGATTTATTTTATTTTGTCATGTATTTAAATTAACATGAGAGAAAAACCATGTGTTATTGTTTTGTTGTACATTAAAATTTGTTGTATTAAAAATCTGTGGAGGGAAACACACGACTTTTATTTAAATCGATAATCGACGATTATTAACATCTATTTAACAACTAATACATTTTTTAAATATTTATTTATTGAGATATATTACAATCTGTTTCAAAATCGACAATAGTATTAGTGATATGAGACCACATTCATACCATATATACAGAAAATAATGATAAAGCCAAATTACATAAAATAGAAAATAACTAAATTCCACACACACACACACACACATATAAATATATATATATATATATATATATATATATATATATATATATATATATATATACATACAATAAAATAATAATAAAAAATTACAAATCAAAACAACAACCTATAATCGAGATAAATACAAAGTTGGCAAATAAATAAACATCATACAAACAATAAATAGAGTTCAAAAAAATCTGGTGCGAGCAACACACGACTTTCGCTTACTTCCGTTTTTAAAATCGATTAAAGAATTTTCAAATACAGTAAGAGATAAAAATGAGTGAAACTATTAAAGAATTAATTAAATTGAATTTATATAGAAACATGTGTTTTATTAAAAAATCTATTATATTATTATCTAAAGTAATCAGTTAATTTTATGTTCATTTCATCACTCTCTATTAACGTTTAAAAGCTTGTGTATGAGATCATATGTTTTCTAATTTTTTTAGCTTTCCAACGGTAAATCATACATGTATATCACTGCTCTTATGTTCAAAAACGAAAAATTGCTTTAAAAAATATTTTTTTCTGTTTTCTCCTTTACTTGGGTATCGAATTCATTCAATTATATTTTTACCTGTTTTTCATCAGTGTTAACAAGATCATACAGTTATTTTTATAGAATCTACAAAATTAAAGGAAGCTTATTATTAGGAAAAGAAAAGCTCATTTTGATGAAAAAGGTTTTGTAACGTCTCGAGCGTGTATTTGTCTTAAATATAAAATTTCAGTTTCATAGGACTTACCGTTTCCGCCCGGGAGTTACCACACACACACACACACAGACCTTTTTGCGGGACTTGGTTATTTGGACTCAGGGAACCCTAAAATGTGTATTTCCGTTGAAAACTGGAATTCGAAAATTTTCACGATATCAATACTTTCCCTTACTATATACCTATAATAAAAGCCCTTACCACTATTTATAGTAAAAAGCTTGTGTATGAGATAATATGTTTTATAAAATCTTTAGCTTTCCAACGGTATATCATACATGTATATTACCGCACTTATGTTGAAAAACAAAAAATTGCACTTACATTTTTTTTTTCAGTTTTCTCCTTTAGTTATTTTTTAAATTCGCACAACTTACATATTTACCTTTTTTTATCAGTGGTAACAAGATAGTATAGTTATTTTTTTAGAATAAACAAAATTAAACGTACTTTAGAGAAAGAAAATTTAAAATATCGGCATTTAAGCCCAGTCAGACTGTTTCAATCAGATTGAAACCTGCATGATATGAAAGCCCATTAAATTTGCACATCGATATCGCAAGTTTAATCAAAATCGTTAGTGCCATTTTTGAGAAAATTGTAAATATGTGCAAAGTGCATGGTATAAAGTAGCACTTTTGGTTAGCTGATTTTAGAGAAAAAGTTGCTGTAACATCTTGGGCGTATTGTTGTCTTAAATATGAAATTTCAGTTCCTTACGGCTTATCGTTTCAGCACCCGACTTACCACACACCCAGACACACAGGACCTTTTTGTGGGACGTGGTCATTCGGACTTAGGTGACCCTAAAACATGTAAACCGAAAACCGGAATTCGAAAATCTTCACGATCGCAATATTTTCCCTTAGTATATATTTCATGAATAGGTAAGTGAAAGTAAAGTAAAGCCCTTTATGAATTTAAATTACGACTTAAAATCATAAGTAAAGATAGTCAAATATAAAAAAAATTATAAAAAACTTGTTGGCGACTTTAGCTTTAATTTTTTGCCTTTCCATTCAAGTATGTACATATTATATTTTTTTAACTTCTTTTCATACGCATCTGCTTAGAATCTAAGGAAATAATCAGTGAACTTGTGAACGTATGAACACCAATGTGATTTCATATGCACGACATGTGATAAGCAGTAAGAAGAATAGTACAGTAGGAGCATCCCCTATCGAGGTTTAATTACTTCATTAAATGAACAGATCTCTCATCCAACTCCTTTTAGAGGTCTTCCAAAAGAGGTCAGCTGTGGCCTTGCCATTTATCCCTCTGTTGTTATGTCCGATAAGTTTTCCTTGGAAACGTGAAAATAGAGTTCTTACGTATTATTAGCGCGTATTTATTTTATTTTGTTTGCACCTGTAACAAAATGAAGTACATATTTTAATTCACCTTTCATCGTAGATACATTATTTATGAAATTAAATTAAGTGGCAGATACCGCTTACTACAACACTTACTAGACAAACGATCAAAACTCTCTATTTACTACAAAAGACTGATTTACATCACGATTATCCGACCTATTTGAACCTATGGCATTGAGCTATGGGGGTCCACTAAACTATCAAACTCCTCCCCCATCCATTCCTTGCAATCCAAAATCCTACGAAAAATCCTCAATGCTCCTTACTTTGTAACTAATAAACTCATCCATAGAGACCTAAATATCCCACTGGTTGCAGACTTGGCCCGCGATAGATACACCTACTTTAATTCCAAACTACCTGCCCACTCAAACCCGCTTGTCCGTAACCTCTCATCTTCATCTATTCCCGGTAATCCTCCGAGGCGCCTGAAAAGACGGTGGCCTCGAGACCTGCTCATAAAATAAACTTTGAAGTACTACCACTGGGTGGATTCTTTACATGTCTATTCATGCCTGTAATTCAGCCATTTTACTTATTGTATTTGTATATACAGTTGTAAAAAACAATAAAATATATTATAAAAAAAAAAAAAAATTATATGCAAGGTTCAAGTTTCAACTTTAACTTACCTCTATATGAAATACATAGTAAGGGCCGTTTATTTTGATTGTGGCCCAAGAATTAATTTCTTAATAATTTCCGTTTGCTCGTGGTCACATTGTTGCAATGTCAATTAAGCACGACTAATTAAAATGAATTTAATTGAAAGCAATAACTTAAAGATTATAACATATTTATAAGGTTAAGAATTCCAATTTTTACTTTCACTTACCTATATATGAAATATATAGTAAGGAAAAGTATTGCGAATTTTGTGTAGTATTTCAAAATTAGTTATAATGCTTTTTTGAAAGGTGTCAATCACCGAATTTTTTCAGAAAGTGTCTTTTATGCTCCTTTGTACTGCAGAAGTTTTTCGAATTGGTGAAAGAATTTGAAAAAAAAACTGTTTTGTTTTGTTTTCCGAAATCTTTTGTTTTAAGAAACTTGTAGTTTTAAGATTATCGAAAAATGTTTAGACAATTTTTTTTTTTTTTGACCGAAAAAACATCCTTTGTGACGAAATCCATAGAGAATACTTGAACAAGCGAGACCTTATAAGAAATTATTGGTAGAGGCTAAATAGACGACGTTACAGAGCACTAGCTAGCCTGGTGCGCGTTTTAAAAAACATAGCTTTAATCCAATCATTTTGTAGAAAAATGATTGAAAATTTTTTATAAGAAACGTAATTCTGAATTTTTGGTGAGAAATAATTGTTTACACATTGTGTCAATAATAATATGAAATATAAGTTGAATGCAAGATTTCAGAAAAAAATAAGTTTTTTTTTTTTTTTTCATTTTGTTCCACCACTTCTTCCACCACTAATTCTTGTGTATAGAGGATTATAAAAGACATTTTCTGAAAAAAATCGGTGATTGACACTTTTCAACAAGGTTAAAAAAATACATATTTTTGTTATATTTCTTCCGCTAAAAATTGGCTTTTCGTTTAAGAATCATGACCATATCATTTTTTCATGCCCTTGACTCCTAAGAATCAGAGGAAAAATCATCATTAACTAATTTCAAATTTTAGTATTAAAAAAAATTATATTTTATATTTTATTGAAATTTACAACTGTATAGGAATACTTCAAGTAAATATGCTGATTAAAGATATGGTACATGAAAAACGTGAAGAGAAACTGCCCATTGGCAGCACTCTAGTAATTAATCTAAACATGAAGGTCGCGAGGCCATCTTCTTTCAGACGCCTCGGAGGATTGTCGGAAATAGAAGAGGAAGCAAGGATTGAAACTAGTGGGTTAGAGTAGGATTGGAGTTTGTCATGGAAGGATTAATACCTGGTTCGGGCCAAATCAGCTGCAAAGGGAATATTAAGGTCTTTATGGATAAGCTTATTCGTGACAAAATAAGGAGCGTTTAGGGTTTTTCGAAAGATTTTGGATTGTAAGGATTGGATACGGGAAGAATTTGATGGTTTAGTGGAGATAGGTCTTATGATGGTCATGTAGATGAGTCTTTTGTAGTTAAGTGAAAGTTTAGAGCGTTTGTCTAGTAAGTGTTGAAGTAACCGAAAGCGGCGAGCAGTTTCTTGTTTTTTCAGTCTAGTGTGCGGATTCCATGTTAAACGTTTTTTGAGTAGAAGTCCTAGGTAGCGGATCTGTTCAACTGGAACGAGCGGAATGTTATTAAAGGATACTGTAGGGCAGGATGTCATAGGTTTACGACGTAGGGTGAAGGTGATTTGGTGGGATTTGTTGGAATTTATTTTAATTCTCCTATTCTGACACCATACCTCAAGGTCTCTGATGTGGGATTGGAGCTTTTGAGAGGCAACAGTGGGATCATTATTGACTGATAATACACAAGTGACATCTGCATAAGTAGAAAGGAAAGTATTAGGATGTGATGGGATATCAGCTGTATAAACTGTATAAAGAATGGGTCCTAGAATACTGCCTTGAGGAACACCAGCAGACTGGGTAAAAATGGGTGAATAGGAACTATTGTTATTGATTGTAGCTTGCTGTCCGTAGCCTATAAAATGTACACCTCTATCCTTGAGAGAAGATTGTGGAAAATCAACTCGAAGAGGAGCAGGCGGGCTTCCGCCCGGGAAGGCAGACCCAGGACCATATTTTTGAGCTTCGAAACATTGCTGAAAAGGTGTGGGACAGAAATAAAAGTATCTATGTGGCTTTCCTGAATCTCAAAGCTGCATTCGATTCTGTGCCTAGATATGAAATATGGAATGCTCTTGCTGCAAAGAATGTACCATAAGATTTGATGCAGGAAACTCAATCAACATACAGAAATGTAAAGGGAGTAGTCAGAATCAATGGTAGAGAATCCTAATCATTTCCTCTTGATGGAGGAGTCAGGCAGGGGGACAGTCTTAGCCCTCTCCTATTCTTGATTCTGATGGACGAGATCCATAAAGTCTGCATGCGAAGAACGGCATGGACTGAAATAGGAAAATGGAAGTTGCAGACAGTTCTGGTGAAATGCCTCCTATATGCCGATGACATTGTTCTATTAGCGGACACAAAAGAAAAGCTGCAACAAGCTCTGGTGGAATGGGAGCAGAACTATTGCGTAAGAGAATGTTCATCAACGACTCCAAAAGTAAGATTCTGGTTCTCTCACGGAATGAAGAAGAAAATGTTGAAATGGTATGTAATGGGAAGATCCTAGAAGTGGTAAATGAATTCAACTACCTGGGAACCATTATAGACAGGCCTGGCAGAATTGACCAAGAGATAGGAAATAGGATTAATAAAGCGAACCAGATGTACTGCCAGATCAACAATAGTATAATAGGACACCGTGAAGTAGGGCGAGATGTTAAGATGCACATCTATAAAGCTATTTACCTACCTGTCCTTACATATGGAGGTGAGAGCTGGGTAATGCTCGACAAGCATATCAGTCGAATCACTGCTGCTGAGATGAAATTTTTACGTAGAGCAGCAGGAAAGACAAGGCGAGATTGTATCCGAAACAATAGAATCAGAGAGCAACTCGAGGTACCACCATTGAAGACGATAATGGAAAACAGGCAATTAAAATGGTTTGGACATGTCTGCCGCATGGACGAAATAAGGGAACCCAGAAGGACACTGGAAGCCAGACCTACAGGAAGAAGACCACGTGGCCGACCTAGAATTTCCTATCAGGATATGGTCCAGAGGATTGGGAGTAACAGGGGCAAGACCCTTGTAGAAATGAAACGACTCAGCGGAGACCGGAATAACTGGCAGCGCTGGATCGAGGCCCCTCTACGCCAATAATGGCTCGAAGAGGAAGATGAAGAAGAGAAGAAGTTATTGATTCTGAAAGAGGCAGGAATTTACGGAGTTTGTAAAGCAGTCCCGGGTGCCAGACTTGGTCAAAGGCACTCCAATGCAGACGAGACAACATCCACCACACTATGGCATTGCTGGATAGTGGAGTGGAATGTTCGGAATCCAAACTGGTGGTTTGGGATTATGGGGTTTAATTATAGGATTGGGTATAGGCGTTTAAGGATGAGTCTTTCCAGGATTTTACCCATTATAGGTAAAAGAGAGATAGGACGGTAGGAAGTGGGAAGTTCTAGCGGCTTTTTGGGTTTAGTTATCATTTTAACGATAGATAATTTCCATGGATTAGGAAAGT
Source organism: Piezodorus guildinii (assembly GCA_023052935.1). Taxonomy (NCBI): domain Eukaryota; kingdom Metazoa; phylum Arthropoda; class Insecta; order Hemiptera; family Pentatomidae; genus Piezodorus; species Piezodorus guildinii. The sequence goes on along the minus strand of CM041297.1, from coordinate 131,070,795 downwards.
ATGTCGTACGGAGTATGGAGTTGTAGATGTAGGTGAGGAGTAGGATGGCTTTTCTCGGAAGTTGTTTTAGGATATGGGCAGTAATAAGATCATGTCCAGGTGCTTTCCGAGAAAGAGCCATCTGGAGGGGAATATCCACCTCTGCTTCAATACATTCGAGGTGATAGGGATTAAGGATATCAGGATGCGGATTGTAAATTTTAAAGAGATGCTGTGCGAATATCTGGGACTTTTTTTCTTCAGATCTAGTCCAGGATTGGGATTCATTAAGGAGTGGATGATTAAAATCTTTAAAATTTAGGAGCTTCTTAGTGGTCCTCCACAGTGATTTGTCGGTAGTACTAAGATTTTCAGTCATGTTAAGCAAGTTTTGAATTTTAAATGTCCTAATTTCAGATTTCAGTTTGTTAGTCAGTTGGGTATAAGTTTTGTCTGCAGGGTAACTAGTCCTATGCCACTTTGATCTTGCTCGGCGCTTTTCTCTTATTAAGGTACGAATGTGCTGTAGCAGATTAGGTTGTTGAGAGATGTTAATGTTGGTGGCTGTTATAATAGAAACAGTAAGCCAATGAACACCCATGAGGACAAATAGCAGTGTGCTATGAAACAAAATGATAAAAAAAAGTCTTGAAAATGGGGAAACAGCCCCGAAACGTTGACAGATATGAAAGCTTATGAAATAAAGTAGTTAAGTGACAAAGGGAAGGCGATGTGTGCTCATTTAAGTGTTTATATAAAGAAAAACTTCCAAAAAAATTAAAAAATGAAAAGAAATTGGTGGTTGTGTTATCTTATATACTGCTATTTATTGAGTCAGTCAGTTTTTCTATGGCTCTGTCGATATCGTGTTTAGTTTTTAGTGGGAGTTTTAAGTCTATTTTGGAGTCCAAGTCCGATCGAAATCTATCCCAGTTTACTCGTCCATTTATAAATTTAGGAGGTGAAGGTTTCGGGACAAAACTCGAATGCAAGGAGAGCAGAACTGGACTGTGGTCAGATGAGAGGTCATTTAAGGACTTGACTATTGCTTGGGAGGTGGGAAATTGAGATGAGACAAATATATCCAGGATTTCGGGACGTTTTTTGGAGGATGTTGGCCAGTAAGTGGGAGTCATGGGCGAAAGGATAGAATAACTATTTGAGGTTGAGAAGCTAGAGAGGATATTACCACGGGTATTGGATGTTTGACAACCCACCGTTAATGTTTAGCGTTGAAGTCTCCTACAACAATGAAGCGGGGTCCAAGATATTGGAAGAAGGAATTAAGAAGGCTATAGGAAAGTGGGAGTAGAAGGAACAAGAGAATAGGGTATGGATTTATGGATTAGAATGCAAGAACCAGCATGTGCAGTGTTGTCTGGGTGGTTTAATCTGTAAGTAAGTAGTCCCGTATGTAAAAACGTGACCGTTGTGTGAAGTGCGTTTCAGTCAGTAATGCTATGTCTATGTTGTTGTCATGTAAAAATAAGTCCAGTTCATCACGGTGGTTATGCAAGCCATTAGCATTCCACAAAATGATGGCTATGGGCTTTACACTCATCGTGAGAGATTGAATGGGATTTCGATGAGTAGTCTATTGAGTAGAGAGATGAGAGGTCTGATGGTTTCTGGAAGGCTGAGGAGGAAGGAGTTTAAGATGGAATATATGTCATGTTCATTCGGATTAGGAAAGGGATGTATATCAGTAGCTTGTGGAGTATAATTTGTATTTGTGGGCTGTACCCGTCGCGGGATACGAGGGAAAAAAAAAAATTAAAATCGAAAAAGAGTTTTTTTTGAACAATCTCGAAAACCATTTGAATTAAAAAGCTAAAAAAATAGGTGAATTATTTTTATTCAGCACCAAATTGATCCCCCAAGTTTGATTAAAAAACGCCTCGGGGGCAGATTTACCATCCTAACCCGGCTATACCCTTTTTCGTCGTGTTCAGGTTTAATTACGACAGAGATCTTTAACGAGTACCTGACATCGCACAGACTCGGGACCACCTTTTTACGTCTCTCCGAAGGACGGCATTACTAAGGATTTTTTTATCCTCATTAAAACTCCTAGGCTCTCTTACCCAGTTTGAACCAGCGACCTTGTGTGTGAAGATTACCCATAAGTATTCCTCCTGTTTGTCCTCAGCTAAATTTAGTTCACTTCGTGACTAAAAAACTATTCAAAATACCAAATGTTATATTTATGGACAAATATAGGTTCTCTCCATTCAAATAAAATTAAAAATGAGGTCAAAAGCATTGAAGAATGCTTTCATCGTTATCTATCTAGAAAGAGCTTTTAGACTCATAACTTTTAGACTGTTCAGAGTAAATATGACATGATCTTTTCCTGGTTAGCAGTCATTGTGTTTTCTAGTAAGGAAAACATTGATTTTTTTTAACGAAAAGCTTTATTTTTAATTCATTATTTGATTGATAAATCATACCCAGTTTTCAAGAACTTAGTAATAACTAAGGAACACAAAAATGGTTAAAAAATTTCATGGAATGAGTTACAATTCACTTCAAATTCGTATTTTAAGTCTTAAAAAAAAGAAAGGAATTTTTGTCTTAGGGAAGAGGAAAATTTCTCAATTATAGATTCTATTTTAGCATATGTGATTTATTGTTGCAAAACTAATCATGTTTTACTCGCAGTTTGTAGTTTTTCAATATACTTGATTAAGGAAATCTGAAATTTTTAGTTTTTGAAGCGCGTTACTATTGGATTGTGTCACATGAAATGTCCGTTTTCAACTTAAAGGATTTTTATTAAAAATACGATATGAAAACAAGATAATTTTATTCGAAGTATTTGCCTTCTTTTTCTACACATTTTTCCTAACGTGACACCAACTTTTTTATCCCCGAACTGAAAAACTCTGAGCTTTGAAGTGAAACAAAATCTGAAAACGCACTTTTCACTTGATCATCATTTTCAAAAAGTTTTCCTTTGACGAAGTTGTCTAAATTCCTGAACAGGTGGTAATCTGTTGGATACAAGTCGGGAGAACATGGTGGGTGCGGAAGAACTTCGCAGCCCAGTTCTTTTAAGTTTTTGCACGGTATGTTTTGAAACATGCCGCTCAGTGAGATCATTAGGTACCCATGGAAACGGTAGATGCACTTGCATTTAGTTGTGCTGAGAATCCTTTAACTGTTTGGTAGGGGTTTCCTTCTACTGTATGTTTGAGGACATCGTTGTCTATTACGGACGGAGGTCTTCCTCCGGGAAAGTTTTCCAAGTCGGTATCCCCAGCTGAAAACTTAGCAAACCAACGGCGAATGGTCCGTTCATTAACACTCCTTCCCCAAACGCCTTGCGAATATTTCTAGCGGCCTCAGCTGCTGAATGGCCGACTTTAAACTCGTACAAAAATATTACTCAAAAATCGCGGGTTTCCATGTTCATATTTGGAGGTATACTAAAAAGCGGGTAGTTGATTGGGAAGCTAATGTTTATAATACAAATATAGAGGATTAGTAACTGTTTACTTTAAATATGTAAACATTCGGAAGTATGCAACAGAGACCTGCAAAATCATTTATGTATTTCAGAAACTATAAAAACGGACATTTCATGTGAAACAACCCAATAGTTCAATTTCTGTCTTTCAAATCGTGAATAGTGAAATCGTGTTACAGCCAAGTTAAAAATTGTGTTACATTTTACACGTGACAAGTATAAATGTATATACATTCATAAATGAAAGTAGGTACTTTGATTTATTTAGTTTATTGTATACTAAATAAATGTAGTTAATATTTTAAGTTAGTTCTCAACAATTCACATATATTTTCCGTAAATTAAAGAAATATTAAAAATCTCATGAGGTCAACACACGACTTTCACTTACCTCGACTGTTAAAATCAATTTAAAAACTATTAAATATACTTCAATTTGAAAAATATTTGAAGTTGATTTTAATAAAAAATGTATTAATTTTCGTTAGAAAGATATGATATAGATTAAATAATATAACTACATTAAATTGCTAATCGGTAATAAGTTAATTCTTTATTCGCCACTTTATATTACTTCATACAACATTGTTTATCAAATAATATTTTTTCTAAAATCTTTCTCTTTCCAACGGTATATTATACGTCTATTATTAATGTCTTATTATCAAAAACCAAAAAATAAACTTTTAAAAACAGTTTTGCTCTTTTATCCTTTAGATGGTCATCAATATCGTCCAACTTGCATATTTAGTCATCCTTCATCAATGCCATTAAGATGATATGGTTAATCTTTTGGAATGTACAAAATTGGAGGTAGTTTAGAGGAAACAATTTAAAATATCGGAATTTTAGCCCTGCCAGACTTTGTTAAAGTCGTTTTTAAATAAATCGTAAAAGATGCGAAATGCATGGGATAAAGTGGCTTTTCTCATTAGTCTATCCAATTTTCCATTGATATAGCGAGTTTTATTGAAATTGTTAGAGGCGTTTTTGAGAAAAACGTAAATAGGTCAAAATGCATGGTATAAAGTGGCTCTAACATCAATAAGTAGCTGTAACATCTCGGACGTATAGTTGTCTTAAATATGAAATTTCAGTTTCGTACGACTCTTCGGTTTAGCGCTTGACTTACCACACACACACACACACACACACACAGACCCTTTTTCGGGATGGTTGAAATGTATATTTCCGTCGAAAATCGGTATTCGAAAATTTTCACGATAGTAACACTTTCCCTTACTATATATTTCATACATAAGTAATTTAAAGTAAAAAATCTGGTGCGGGCAACACACGACTTTCACTTACCTCAGATTTTAAACAGAAAAAAGTACAGTAAGAGATACAAATGAGTGATGCCATTAAAGAATTAATTAAATGGAATTTCTAAGGAATATATTTTATCAAAAATAATCAGTTAGTTTTATCGGCTTTTCATTACTCTATATTAACTTTTAAAAGCTAGTGTATGAGATAATATTTTTTCTAAAATCTTTAGCTTTCTAACGGTATGTCATACATGTGTATTACTGTTCTTATGTTCAAAAACGAAATATTGCATTAAGAAAATATTGTTTCTGTTTTATCCTTTAGTTGGGTATCGAATTCATTCAATTTATATATTTACCTGTTTTTCATCAGTTGTAACAAGATAACATAGTTATTTTTATAGGATCAACAAAATTAAAGGTACTTTAGAGGAAGAAAATTTAAAATATCGGCCTTTAAGTCCTGTTAGACAATTTTAATCAGGATAAAACCTAAAACCTACAAGATATTAAAGCCCATTAAATTTTACATCGATATAGCGAGTTTAATCAAAATCGTCGGAACCGTTTTCAAGAAAATCGAAAAAAGGTGCAAAATGCATGGTATGAAATGGCTCTTTTGGTTAGCTGATTTTGATGAAAACGGTTTCGTAACGTCTCGGGTGTATATTTGTCTTGAATATAAATTTTCAGTTTCATAGGACTTTTCGTTTTCGCCAGGGAGTTACCACACACCCACATACTGACCTTTTTTCGGGACTTAGTTATTTGGACTCAGGGGATCCTAAAACGTGTTCCGTTGAAAACTGTAATTCGAAAATTTTCACGATATCAATACTTTCCCTTACTATATACCTATAGTAAGTTAAAGTAAAATTGGTGTTACTATTCGTATTTAAGTAAAACCTGTTGTTGCACCTATAACGGTTTACCTTCAGACCCACCCATCATTATGTTAATATGCCTGACTATTTATTAAGTGCCCTTCCCACACAACCGTAATGTCAAACAAAATGAAGTAATAATTAATAATTGGTTGTAACACTCTAGCGGAAGGATTAGAACAAATAAACAAATAGAGTTCCTCCCAGTTGTTAGATTTACATAGCTACTACGTATTCAACAACGTATCGAAACAGATGTAAAAATCAGACCAAACGTAACCTTGACTGTGGTCAACATTTGAATACGTAAAGCTACAAATTTACCTTTAAAACATTGTAGAGAAATATTAATTTTTGAACCATTCAAACTTGTTCCTTTGATAAAGCAGAATACGGTTCAAAGCACCAATTTATTATCTTGATATTTGAATAATAATCTTTGGAACAGATTTAGTTTTCATTACCAACGGGTAAGAGGTCTAGTTCTGTGCTTTCAAAATCATTCATGTATTTTAGTTATTCATGTTGATACCAAATCATTTGGATCGTGATGGAATTTTTTAGAAAGGATATCGATTCTCTAGACATGGACTTTTGGCTGTGGATAATTTTTATCGTGCAAATTTTTTTCATGCCCGGAAATATTAAAATAGCTCTTGGTCTGTCGGTGTTTCGGAGAAGATGAAGTAAATAATATTTTCACTTTCACTTACCTATATATGAAATATATAGTAAGGGAGAGTGTAGTGATCGTGAACAATTTAGAATTACACGGAATTCACGTTTTAGGGTTCTATGAGTCCAAATGACCAAGTCCCAAAAGAAGATCTGTGTGTGTGTGTTGTAAGTCTAGCGCGAAAACTAAAAGTTCTATGAAACTTAAATTCCATATTTAAGCCAACTATGCGCCCGAGATGTTAGAGCAACTTTTTCACCAAAATCGGCTTACTAGAAGAGCCACTTTAAACCATGCATTTTGCACCTATTTAGGTCTTTCTCTAAAACTGCTCAAACGATTTCAATTAAACTCGCAATATCCATGTAAAATTGGATTAGCTTTAATATCATGTAGGCTTCATTTTGATTGAAATAGTCTAACAGTGCTTAAATGCCAATATTTTAAATTTTCTTTCTTAAAAGTACGTTTAATTTTGTAGATTCTAGAAAAATAACCATATTATCTTGTTACAATTGATAAAAGATAGCTAAATATATAATTTGAACGAATTCGATAAACAACTAAAGGATAAAAACGAAAACAATATTTGTTTAATGTAGTTTTTTGTTTTTGAACTTATGAACAGTAATATACATGTATAATATACCGTTGGAATGCTAAAGATTTGAGAAAAATTATTATCTTATACACAAGCTTGTAAATGTTGATTAAGAGTGATTGAAAAGTCGATAAAACTAACTAATTATTTAACTATTTAATTATTTTTCTTTAACTGACCTCCACACAGTGGGGAAAAAATTACGATTTAGGGGCCAAAATTCTATAACTCTTGTTCAAATGAAGGTAAATTGAAAATTCTTCTAAAATTACTCTCGTTAGCTTTTGTAATATTTTCAATTATTTTTCAACGTTACTGATTTCATACATTTTACTTTCACTTACTATATATAGTAAGGAAAGTATTGCGATCGTGAAAATTTTCGAATTCCAGTTTTCAACGGAAATACACGTTTTAGGGTCCCCTGAGTCCAAATAACCAAGTCCCGCAAAAAGGTCTGTGTGTGTGTGTGTGTCTGTGTGTGTGTGTGTGTGTGTCTGTGGTAACTCCCGGGCGGAAACGGTAAGTCCTATGAAACTGAAATTTCATATTTAAGACAACTATACGCCCGAGACGTGACAAAACTTTTTTCATCAAAATGAGCTTACCAGAAGAGGCACTTTATACCATGCATTTTGCACCTTTTTTCGATTTTCTCAAAAACGGTTCCGACGATTTTGATTAAACTCGCTATATCGATGTAAAATTAAATGGGCTTTAATATCATGTAGGTTTTATTTGGATAAAAATGGTCTGACAGGGCTTAAATGCCGATATTTTAAATTTTCTTCCTCTAAAGTACCTTTAATTTTTTAGATTCAATAATAATAACTAGATTATCTTGTTAGCGCTGATGAAAAACAGGTAAATATATAAATTGAATAAATTCGATACCCAACTAAAGGAGAAAACAGAAAAAATATATTTTTACTTTCACTTACTATATATAGTAAGGAAAGTATTGCGATCGTGAAAATTTTCGAATTCCAGTTTTCAACGGAAATACACGTTTTAGGGTCCCCTGAGTCCAAATAACCAAGTCCCGCAAAAAGGTCTGTGTGTGTGTGTGTCTGTGGTAACTCCCGGGCGGAAACGGTAAGTCCTATGAAACTGAAATTTCATATTTAAGACAACTATACGCCCGAGACGTGACAAAACTTTTTTCATCAAAATGAGCTTACCAGAAGAGGCACTTTATACCATGCATTTTGCACCTTTTTTCGATTTTCTCAAAAACGGTTCCGACGATTTAGATTAAACTCGCTATATCGATGTAAAATTAAATGGGCTTTAATATCATGTAGGTTTTATTTGGAATAAAAATGGTCTGACAGGGCTTAAATGCCGATATTTTAAATTTTCTTCCTCTAAAGTACCTTTAATTTTTTAGATTCAATAATAATAACTAGATTATCTTGTTAGCGCTGATGAAAAACAGGTAAATATATAAATTGAATAAATTCGATACCCAACTAAAGGAGAAAACAGAAAAAATATATTTTTACTTTCACTTACTATATATAGTAAGGAAAGTATTGCGATCGTGAAAATTTTCGAATTCCAGTTTTCAACGGAAATACACGTTTTAGGGTCCCCTGAGTCCAAATAACCATGTCCCGCAAAAAGGTCTGTGTGTGTGTGTGTCTGTGTGTGTGTGTGTCTGTGGTAACTCCCGGGCGGAAACGGTAAGTCCTATGAAACTGAAATTTCATATTTAAGACAACTATACGCCCGAGACGTGACAAAACTTTTTTCATCAAAATGAGCTTACCAGAAGAGGCACTTTATACCATGCATTTTGCACCTTTTTTCGATTTTCTCAAAAACGGTTCCGACGATTTTGATTAAACTCGCTATATCGATGTAAAATTAAATGGGCTTTAATATCATGTAGGTTTTATTTGGATAAAAATGGTCTGACAGGGCTTAAATGCCGATATTTTAAATTTTCTTCCTCTAAAGTACCTTTAATTTTTTAGATTCAATAATAATAACTAGATTATCTTGTTAGCGCTGATGAAAAACAGGTAAATATATAAATTGAATAAATTCGATACCCAACTAAAGGAGAAAACAGAAAAAATATATTTTTACTTTCACTTACTATATATAGTAAGGAAAGTATTGCGATCGTGAAAATTTTCGAATTCCAGTTTTCAACGGAAATACACGTTTTAGGGTCCCCTGAGTCCAAATAACCATGTCCCGCAAAAAGGTCTGTGTGTGTGTGTGTCTGTGGTAACTCCCGGGCGGAAACGGTAAGTCCTATGAAACTGAAATTTCATATTTAAGACAACTATACGCCCGAGACGTGACAAAACTTTTTTCATCAAAATGAGCTTACCAGAAGAGGCACTTTATACCATGCATTTTGCACCTTTTTTCGATTTTCTCAAAAACGGTTCCGACGATTTTGATTAAACTCGCTATATCGATGTAAAATTAAATGGGCTTTAATATCATGTAGGTTTTATTTGGATAAAAATGGTCTGACAGGGCTTAAATGCCGATATTTTAAATTTTCTTCCTCTAAAGTACCTTTAATTTTTTAGATTCAATAATAATAACTAGATTATCTTGTTAGCGCTGATGAAAAACAGGTAAATATATAAATTGAATAAATTCGATACCCAACTAAAGGAGAAAACAGAAAAAATATATTTTTACTTTCACTTACTATATATAGTAAGGAAAGTATTGCGATCGTGAAAATTTTCGAATTCCAGTTTTCAACGGAAATACACGTTTTAGGGTCCCCTGAGTCCAAATAACCATGTCCCGCAAAAAGGTCTGTGTGTGTGTGTGTCTGTGTGTGTGTGTGTCTGTGGTAACTCCCGGGCGGAAACGGTAAGTCCTATGAAACTGAAATTTCATATTTAAGACAACTATACGCCCGAGACGTGACAAAACTTTTTTCATCAAAATGAGCTTACCAGAAGAGGCACTTTATACCATGCATTTTGCACCTTTTTTCGATTTTCTCAAAAACGGTTCCGACGATTTTGATTAAACTCGCTATATCGATGTAGAATTAAATGGGCTTTAATATCATGTAGGTTTTATTTGGATAAAAATGGTCTGACAGGGCTTAAATGCCGATATTTTAAATTTTCTTCCTCTAAAGTACCTTTAATTTTTTAGATTCAATAATAATAACTAGATTATCTTGTTAGCGCTGATGAAAAACAGGTAAATATATAAATTGAATAAATTCGATACCCAACTAATTTTTAATGAAATTTTTCGTTTTTGAACATAAGAGCAGTAATATACATGTATGATATACCGTTGGAAAGCTAAAGATTTTAGAAAAAATATCATCTCATACACAAGCTTTTAGAAGTTAATAGAGAGTGATGAGAAGAAGATAAAACTAACTGATTATTTTAGATAATAATATAATAGATTTTTTAATAAAACACATGTTTATATATAAATTCAATTTGATTAATTCCTTAATAGTTTCACGTATTTTTATCTCTAACTGTATTTGAAAATTCTTTCATTGATTTTAAAAATCGAGGTAAGTGAAAGTCGTGTGTTGCCCGCACCAGATTTTTTTTTGTATTTGATAGGGGTGGGCATAATCGAATGATCGTCATAATCGGATGATCGAATGATTAATATGCATTCTGAGAGACAATATGCCACAATTCCTGTATCTGTAATGGCTGAGCTAGCTGAACCTAGGTCCAAATAAATACCCATATGATTTATGTGATGAGCAAAAAATAAAATAAGAGGTCGTTCGACTATCCGAGCTTTTTATAATCCCTCAATTGTCGTTAAACAATTCAGTACGAATGATCATTCGTTACTCCGAACCGATTAATCCGATAATCGATTAATTCGAATGATTGAAATAATCGTCATTCGATTATGCCCATCCCTAGTATTTGATCAATTTATTCTATACAGGAGCATTCGAATTATTATCCGCTTCCATAGTTTTTCTGCGTTTATGGTTGCCTTACTCAGGAATTTAGTTTTTCTTTGATGTTGTATGGAGTTAACGTTACTAACTACCATGATATAATTTGATCGACCAGTGTTTTATCGATTTAAAGATTTGACGCCATATTTTTTAACATTTATTTAAACCAAATCCTAAAATATGCCACATATTTTATAATTTGCCTTTTCTTTGTTCCATTGGAATAAAAAAAAACAACAGTAAAACAGTTAAATAATTACAGATAAGTATCGAAAATATATTATTTTGTTAAGTTAAATTTCTCGATTTTTTGCATTTAAACAATAATTCCTTATAAATTCTGTATACGTCGTAAATTATTGAGTAAGGCAATTATAAACGTAGAAAACTCTATAAAAGCGGATAATAGATCATTTCTGTTAATTCGAATGCTCCCATATAAAATAAAATGATCAAACACAAAAAAATGTATGAAATCAGTAACTTTGAAAAATATTAAAAAATTTAACGGAAGTAATTTTATTACACTCAAAATAAAGGATATTCTCTAGACTTTTGCCTACTAAATCGTGATTTTTTTTCCTCTGTGCGCCACCATGACTACTTTCTTCTTGAAAAAATTCATAAGTCGTTTTTAGACAACAGAACTTGCTGAATCAAGTATGTATTTTTTAAATTGTTATGATTATGATTTCTTTTCACACTTCTCTTATCACCACTTATTTCTTTCTCCTTCTTCTGGTTTCCATATATTTTTCTGTTATATATCCAGCACCCTCACACATAATTCTTATTTTTAAATTATATTATAGTTTAATATTACTTTAAAAAAGTCGTTCCGACAAAATCGTCATCTTATTTCTTGGTTTTATTTTTACTTATCTTAATGTGCTAGTTCCACAGATATGTCTCTAACTCGAAGCTATTATTTTCCTAACTTGTTGCTTAGAGTCTCATTATAATCTTCAAACATTTTCATACCAGTATTATGGTTTTAAATTATTATTTGTTTTCAGGGAGCGGCGTGGTCTAGTGGATAGAGCGCTAGTCTACTGTGCTCCGGGTCCTGGGTTCGAATCTCTGCTGTGACGGAATATTATTTATTCTGTTATTTCAGCCGGCAGGCGACCTTTAGGTATGGAGACCCAGCCTCTATAAAGTGGGTACCCAACAATTTGGAAAAAACCTGGCGGCTGAGCGTGATCTCGGCCGAATCACCTCATTGCACTGCCGTTGGCCTAAAAATAGTACGAATCTCTATGTACTAAGCCCAAGACCCTTCATAGGTTGTGGTGGTACAGGTTAGTTTTTATATTTCATTACTGTTTTCTGATTAATGTGCTTAACTTATAGTTTTTTTTTTAATTAGGTGTGGTTGTAATCTTGGTTTTCTTAGATCTGATCTTCAATGTAGGCTGAAACGTCGGCAAAAATAAAATAAGTAAGACCATATATTCTCAATGGTCTTCAACTATAACTCCATCATGATACATTACAATTTTATTTTCATTTCCTCCATAAGCCTTCTATAATTATTACAGAATATAATTATAGAATAAATCATGATATTTATCCATTAAATACTTTATTAAACTCGTTTTGGATTGACAGATGGTCATCGATACGATATGGAACGAGAAAGAGCTTCCCGGAAGATGAGCTGATAGAAAAATCCTAAGTTGACCTCTATCCGGCAACCGGTCGAGATTACCCTGACGATCAGGTGATGGGCAGCACTGAAGCAGCTGATTGGCTGTCAGCAGTCACGTGACCTTATCCCACCAATGACGGGCGGCCTTGGGAGGCGCCCGGCTGGCTGCCAGGACCCTCAGCCCAACCCAGACCGGTAACAACAGTTACTTACGCACCTGTCTTTATGAGATATCTGTGTCCATTAAAGTTTAGTGGCAAAGTCTTCACCTCATGAGTAGTTTAGGCAGATGGTTTGTAGGAGCTATCAGCAATCAATCAATAGTTTTTGAATCGATCAACAGTATGTTTATAACGACGGTGGAAAAAGGAAATTCTTCTCCCGAAATAACCTCATGGAAAAATATAAATAAATAATGGCTTATTGAAAGTACAAAAAAATATTTTTGAAGGGGTCCTCTTAGGTGTAGTGGCTTGCATAACAGTCTTCTAAGTCTAAGGTCGCGAGCTCAAACCTGGCAAATGAGGGGTTATCTGTAGCATTTTGGTTAGCATTACAGCCTCCTATGCCGAAGGTCCCGGGTTCAGGTATGTCAGGTATTCGTTAAAGATCCCTATCCTAATTAAACCTTTATAGGCAATATTTAGGAATCCCAATGTAAATCGTCCAATTAGCCACAGCAGCATAAAGAGACGTTAAATAAAATAAAATGAAAAAACCTGGCAAATGGCTCTTGAATTTTTTAATGGGAGAAAAAATGGTTCAATACTCCGTCCTTTAGAGGGGACGTAAAAAGGTAGTCCCGAGCCTGTACGATGTCAAGTATTTGTCAAGACCTACCATAATTAAACGTGGAAAGAGAAAATTTAGGACTCCCATTGTAGCATCGTCTGGTTAGCCATAGTAGCATAAAGTGATGTAAAATAAATAAACAAAAAAACATATGCTGAATATATATAAGTAACAATACTTCTGTCACTTTGTTTTCTTTTTTTTTTTTTTTTTTTTTCGTTCTCTACATCGCCTTTTTAGGCTATATTGGGGTATTTTTGGACCAGAGGTTGAAGGTTGAAGGTGGGAACTGCGTGTTATTATTCAGTAGCTAAATTACTTAGCTCGCGGCTTCTGTCTAAAAACTTAAAGGTTAGAATTATAAAACTATTATTCTTTCGACAGTTCTTTACGGATGTGAAACGATGCAGCTTACTTTGAAGGATGAACAACGGCTTAAGGTTTTCAAAAATAAGGTACTGCGTAAAATATTTGGTCCGAAGAGAGATGAGGCCACTGGGGACTTTAGAAGGTTGCACAATGCGGAATTGCGGAGCTTGTACCCTGTGAATATAATTGAGTTGATAGCATCGCGGAGACTCAAAGAGCGAGTAAAGTTGTTGGGCTCAGTGAGGATCGGTCTCCGAGGAAGTTGGTATTCGCTAATCCGACTGGTAGGCGTCCGAAAAGTAGGCCGAAACGTCGATGGGTGGATTGCGTCAAGGCTGATCTCGGGAGCTTGGGTTTGAACGGTGAACAGTGGACGAGTCTGTGCAGGCGGAGTTTGATGGTATCGGCATCGAATCTTCGGGTTCGGTAAGCCTATTATTATTATAAACAGTTATACTCTAAGATTGTTATATGGAAATAATAAACCACTGTGTAATAATTTGCAGCGTTTTGTTTTTTACAGCTGAGATCATTATTACAATGCAATTCGGGTCATCAAAACCTTAAAGATATTTTTTCTTAAGGTTGGAATCGTCATCCCTACTAAACAGTAATAATCTGCGGTTTCTGTACATGAAAAATGTTGTGGTTTTATTCTCAATTACTCTTCTTGTCCAGTCATTGCTGGTTGATTTGTTTTAATAATCATAAAGTTCCACTTCATCACACTTTAATATCAATAAGCTTGTGCCTTTCGCCTTTAGGTATAATGTTATACTCTTAGTCTCTGAACTCTATTCAGAGTTATGACAATGTTAATTTTTCTAATACAACTGTGGTCCTATTCAATGCTAATTACCTGTAAACTGAACTCGTCAAAAAAACAATCACTTAATATTGCATTTTTACTTCAAAACGTTGAAGGTAAACTATTGTAGCATTAAAAGATACAAAAGTTATCATCTTTTCAGTTACGGAATATCTCAAAGTTGATTAATTTGCGATTGGTAGAAAGCACATCGGGGGTCAGCCAAACATTTCTGGCAGCGTTTACTGTGTCAAGATCAAGGACTCCCAAACTGCCAAAGCTTAATATCCCTTTCTTATTGAGGGATTTACAGCCTGCTGAGTCGTGAATATATATTATATATATATATATATATATATATATATATCACAAAGTTTAAGTTTGATTAGCTCTGTATGTTGATTATTTAAGTTATCTATTGGTCTTAAGGTTCAATCAATAAACAATTTTATATAGGCTCCGCCTCGAGGATTTATTGTTCTCATATTTATGTCCTTACAGCGGAAAAATAACATTTTAAATTGACGTGGTAATGTAAAGTAAGGTTTTAATTACTCAGGATCAAAATAACTCCTTTTAAAGTTCTTGGTATAAATAACAATTTTTTCCCTTCATTATATTTGTTATTTTGTAGATATGTATGTAGCTAATTCGGTTGTTAACTTTAATTATTATTTATATAACAACTTATTTTTTTTGTTTTTGTATTTGTATAAATAACTTTTCACGTGGTAACGATCAAACTTCTAAGACAAATAAATGTAGTAATGTTTTTTGGACGTTAATTATTATAAATTTAAATACTTGCTTAGTATTTATCCTCTTATATCAACCCAGAGGTTATGTCCCATTCGGGGCACACCATTCTTCATAAAGTGGGTATCCAAAAATTATGGTAAAATGCTGAGCGTTATCTTGGCCGAATCATCTCATTCCAAACTGCAGGAATCTTTATGTTAACTGAACCAATCATGGGTCGTAAGAGGTACAGGATTTTTTTTTTGTTTGTTCTATTTTAAACATTAATTGAAATAAAACCACTTATTTCTGAATGACTAATATATGAAACAAATAGTCCATAAAAGACACCAGTTGTTAATTAGTATTTTATTAAGCGAAAACGACAAATTTTACTTTCACTTACCTGTATATGAAATATATAGTAAGGGAAAGTATTGCGATCATGAAAATTTTCGAATTCTAGTTTTCAACGGAAATACACGTTTTAGGGTCTCCAAAAAAAGGTCTGTGTGTCCGTATGTGGGTGTGTGGTAACTCCCAGGCGAAAACGAAAAGTCCTATGAAACTGAAAATGTATATTCAAGACAAATATACACCCGAGACGTTACAAAACCGTTTTCATCAAATCAGCTAACCAAAAGAGCCACTTCATACCATGCATTTTGCACCTTTTTACGATTTTCTCAAAAATGGCTCCAACGATTTCGATTAAACTCTTATATAGGCTCTATCTATGTAAAATTTAATGGGCTTCAATATCATGTAGGTTTCATTCTGATTAAATGGTCTGACAGGGCTTAAATGCCAATATTTTCTTCCACTAAAGTACCTTTGATTTTGTAGATTCCACAAAAATAAGCATATCATCTTGTTACCATTGATAAAAAAAATAGGTAAATATATAAGTTGAACGAATTCGATATCCAACTAAAGGAGAAAATTGAAAAAAAAATTTTTTTATTCAATTTTTTGTTTGGATAATAACAGTAATATAATATACTGTTGGAAAGAGAAATATTTTAGTAAAAATATTATCTGATACACAAAGTTGTAAAAGGAGATATAAAGTGACGAATAGGGAATAAACTTATTACTTATTAACAATTTAATACAGTTTTATTATTTAATCTAAATCATATGTTTCGAACGAAAATGAATACATGTGTTATTAAATTCAACTTAAAATATTTTTCAAATTAAAGTTTTTAAATTGCTTTTAACAGTCTAGGTAAGTGAAAGTGAAGGGTTGTCAGCACAATATTTTTAACTATTTAATTGTTTTTCATTAACTGACCGCCACCAGGACTTTTTTAAATATTTTTATGTTATTCTTGGAAACAAATAATTTCGAATTTTTTGTGTGCATTTTTAGAAGAAATGTATTGGACTAAATATCTAAAAGATACAAATGAAAATAATATATTCTCTATTAAATAAATAAAAATCCGTTCCGTTGTTAAAAAAAAAAAAATAAAAAAAATAGTAGTTAAAATTATACTCAGACATTATACTTTCTATTGTTCTTGGAACAATAGAAAGTATAAAATTCTCGGTATTATCGGTTGCTAAACATCAACGCTTTCCTTGATGGAGAAACAATGCATAAAGTTTTTCTTTATAACTTTAAATTTCTCCTTTTTTTTAATTTTATTTTTTATTTTTTTATGAATTTCATTACTTTCACTTACCTATATCTGTAAGGAAAAGTATTGCGATTGTGAAAATTTTCAAATTCCATTTTTCAATGGAAATACGCTTTTCCGCCATGTTTCCAAATGACGAAGTCCCGCAAAAAGGTCTGTGTGTGTGTGTGGGTCTGTGTGTGAGTATGTGGGTCTGTTTGTGAGTGTTTTAAGTCTAGCAAGTAAACTAAAAGTCAGAAAGTACATATTTAAGGCGACTATACTATTTTCACCAAAATCAGCTGATCTGGTGTACTACTTTTGATTAAATTCGCTGTATCGATGTAAATTTCATGGACTTTAATTTCATATACCATAGGTTTGATTCTGATTCAAATAATCTTACTGGACTTAAATTTTTTAATTTTCTTTCTCTAAAGTACCTTTAATTTTGTATCTCAAGGCAGCATCCTAGGGCCCGTTCTTTATACAGTCTATACAGCTGATATCCCAACCCATCCAAACACTTTCCTTTCTACTTGTGTGCTATCAGTAGATAATGATCCTGCTACAGCCTCCCACACTCTTCAATCCCACATCCGAGACCTTGAAGTATGGTGCCAGAAATGGAGGATTAAAATTAATTCTAACAAGTCCCACCAGATAACCTTTACCCTTCGTCGTAAACCAATGACATCCTGCCCTACAGTATCCTTTAATGACACTCCGCTAGCCCCTGTTGAACAGATTCGATACCTAGGACTCCACCTTGATAAACGCTTAACTTGGAATCCCCATACAAGACTGAAACGACAAGAAACTGCACGACGTTTTCGACTACTTCAACACTTACTGGACAAACGCTCCAACCTTCCTCTTAATTATAAAAGACTTATTTATATGACCATCATCAGACCGAGATGGACTTACGGAGTAGAGCTATGGGCTCTACTAAACCATCGAACTCATCTCGTATCCAATCCTTACAATCCAAAATCCTTCGTAAAATCCTCAATGCTCCTTATTTCGTCACAAACAAGCTCATCCATAAAGACCTTAATATTCCATACGTCGCCGACTTAGCCCGAACCAGGTACCGTTCCTTCCATGACAAACTCCATTCCCACTACAATCCTTTAGTTTCAATCCTTGCTTCCTCATCGATCCCTGATAATCCTCCGAGGCGTCTGAAAAGAAGATGGCCACGAGACCTTCTAAAAAAAAAAAAAAAAAACCTGTACCACTACAACCCATGAAGGGTCTTGGGCTCAGTACATATAGAGATTCGTACTGTTTCTAGGCCAACGGCCGTGCAATGAGGTGATTAGGCCTTAATCGCGCTCAGCCGCCAGGTTTTTCCCCAATTAATTTGGGTACCCACTTTATAGAGGCTGGGTCTGCCCCAGGAGGGTCTCCATATCCTAGGGTCGCCCCCCGACTGAATTAACAGAATAAATAATATTCTGCCAGAGCCGGGATTCGAACCCAGGACCCGGAGAACTGTAGACTAGCGCTCTATCCACTAGACCACGCCGCTCCCTACGAAGGCCACGAGACCTTCTAGTTTAGAATATTTTTAGAGTGCTGCCACTGGGTAGTGGCTCTACATTTATTTCATGACCATTTTTTATATAATCATCACATTTACTTGATGCATTTTTTTTAAATACAGTTGTAGATATCAATAAATATGTTTAAAAAAAAAAAATTTTGTATATTCGAAAAAAGTATCCGTTGATTGTTATTGTCATTCGTAAAAACGGGTAAATAAATAAGTTGAACGAATTATGCATACAGCAATAGGAAAAAAGAGCAAACAAATATTTTTCTATGCAATTTTTTAATTTTTGAACATAACAACAGTAATATATTAGTATAATATATAGTTGGAAAAATAACTTTAAAAAAAAAAAAAAAAGTCCTTATACACCAGCTTGTAAAAGTTAATGGAGATTGATGAAAATCCAATAAAACTAACTGATTGTTTTAGATAATAATATAATAGATTATTTAAAAATAAACATTGTCAAAACTCAACTTAATTAATGCTTTAATAATTTATTTTCATCTCGAACTGTCTTCAAAAATTCTCCAATAGATTTAAACAAAGTCGTGTGTTACGCGCATCAGAATTTATACGAACGAAACAAATACCCAACACTTGAAGGAAGTTAACACTCTGCTTTCTCAGGAACCGGTATAATTACAAAGAGAAATGTTGGGGAATCCCGTTTGGTATAATGTCAGTAATATTCCAGTACTAACCTATTTCTTTTTTTTTAAACATATTTATTGATATTTACAACTGTATTAAATAAAAATACATCTAGTAAATGTGATGGTAATATACAAAACTGTCATGAAAAACATGTAGAGACACTACCCAGTGGCAGCACTCTAAAATATTTTAAACTAGAAGGTCCCAGGGCCATTTCCTTTTCAGGCGCCTCGGAGGATTATCCGGAATTGAAGGGGAAGAAAGGATTGAAACTAGTGGGTTAGAGTGAGAAATGAGTTTGTCATGAAAGGATTGATACCTGGTCCGGGCCAAATCAGTAACATAGGGAACATTAAGGTCTTTATGGATAAGTTTATTCGTGACAAAGTAAGGAGTGTTGAGGATTTTACGAAGGATTTTGGATTGTAAGGATTGGATGCGGGAAGAATTTGATGGTTTAGTAGAGCCCCAAAGCTCTAATCCGTAAGTCCAGATTGGTCTTATAATAGTCATGTAGATGAGCCTTTTGTAGTTAAGAGGAAGGTTTGATCGTTTGTCTAGTAAGTGTTGAAGTAGCCTAAAGTGGCGAGCAGTTTCTTGTCGTTTTAGTCGTGTATGTGGATTCCAAGTTAGGCGTTTGTCAAGAAGAAGTCCTAGGTAACGGATCTGTTCAACAGGTACTAGTTGAGTGTTATTAAAGGATACTTTAGGGCAGGAAGTCAAAGGTTTACGGCGAAGGGTAAAGGTTATTTGATGGGATTTGTTGGAATTATTTTATTTCTCAGTCTGACACCAAATACTTTAGGTCTTTGATGTGGGATTGAGGTTGTTATAAGTATACAAATATCTTTATGAACTGATATATACAGTATATAGCATATGGTTAGAAATGGTTAAGTTGTATAAGGATGGGTTGGGATATCATGCATGTTATACTTTAATAAAGGGTTACTAAATACTGACCTTGTATTAAACATAGCTTCCAATCATCCACTGTGTAAAAAGGATGAAATGGAACACTATTGTTGATTAATATTTTGTAGATCTATCATAGAAGTAGGTTGAAAATTCAAGGATTTGCGGGAGGAAGGAACTATTACGGTTGGTTTGACAAGCTTTCCTGGGATCCAGGAAATCTTCAAAGACCACCTATTCGTTAATAGCTATTTCTAACTTAGATGGACTCAAAAAAAATTATAATGCAAATTGTTACAATATTTTAATATTTTTGTCCCATATTATATTATATTCAGATTTAGGGCCACCGCCTTTTTTGTACGTTGCAATTTGATTTATGTGCCATTTTTCATATAAAAATCACCGTTGGGATTGATGTAGGGGTTTTCGACTTTTTCATATCGATTTTAATAATTATGGTTTTCATTGAAACAGATAAATATATATAAATGTTTATTTTATTTTGTCCGTTTAATATTACATTAAAGTAGTGTTCATAAGTTTTCACCAGAAATGCATGAATGAGGATCCGTAAATGTCTCGTTAATGGAGTGACACATACGAAAAAATAAATATTGCACACTTTCACTTACCTCGGATATTAAAATCAATTTAAAAACTATTAAATAAATTAAAGTTAATTAATTAAAATTTTATTAGTTGCGTTGGGAAACATATTCAATTAAAATATTAAATTGTTTCGCATAATAATCGCAAATAATTTATGCTCTATTCATCACTCTCCATTACCTTTTACAACTTTATGTATCCGATAAATATTTTTTTCTTAAAATCTTTTTCTCTTTTATACTGTATATTACTGTTCTTATTATCAAAAAAACAAAAATTACATTAAAAAAAAAGTTTGCTATGTCTCTTCAGTTAGTCATCAAATTCGTTGAACTTGTAATATTTAGCCGTTGTTTATCAATAATAATAAGATGATAGTTTTTGTTTTTTTTTAAATACGAAATTGAGGTACTTTAGAGGAAAAAATTCAAACTAACCATCATAAGCTCTGTCAGACTATTTCAATCGAGTAAACCTACACCATATTAAAGTCCATTAAATTTTATTATCGATCGAGTTTAATAAAAATCGTCAGAGCCGTTTTAGAGGAAATCGTTGAATGGTGTAAAATGCATGGTATAAATTGGCTAATTGGTTAACAGGTAAAATGGCTAATTGAACAGTGTAAATAATGCTTATATATTAATTGGTTAACAGGTAAATTGGCTAATTGGTTAACAGGTAAATTGGCTAATTGGTTAACAGGTAAAATGTAATAATGAGTAAATAATGCTTATACTTTTGACATATAATATTTTAAATTAATTAAGAAAAATAATGTCTGTTGTTCTGATTTAGTTATTTATTTATTGTTATTTTAATTTAGTCTTGAAAATGGAGAAAATATCCCGAAACGTCAAATAAATTATGTTAAACGTCGTAAAAAAAAAAAAAAAAAAAATGAATGTAAGTATAAGATGTTAATGAATTTTATGAAAATTTATATTTTAGAAACGTTTCATAAACTATTAGAAAATGTTTATGGACACGAACGCGACCCATTTTGAATATTATATTTTTATAATATTATACATGTTATATGATTTACAAAGGCGTAGGTCACTTGTAGCTGGTGGCTAATAACAGCCTCCTATGCACAAAGGTCACGGGTTTAAACCCGCAGGTGTACCTAGGATTTTTTAATGGGAGTAAAAAATCCTTAGTTATGCCGTCCTTCTGAGCGGACGTTAAAATGTGGTCCCGAGCCTTCGCGATGTCAGGTTCTCGTTAAAGATCCCTATCCTATAAAACCTGGATTGGCAAAATTTAAGACTCCCACTGTAACATCGTCCGATTAGCCATAGTAGTACAAAGTGACGTTAAATAAACAAAACAAAGACGTAGTATCTGATAACAACATTATATGGATCATAATCAATATAAATCTAGTGATGGCTATAAGTTGATGCAATAGTATAATCACACAGCGTGCACAAAGATATGTGAAATGATTTTCATTGCCTCAACGTCTGATTTGGAAGTTTTAGCATCATTTAATTATGTATGTTATTTTTTTTTATTCCAGGTGACCTTTACGAAAAAAGACATTAAATGTTAGTATCTTACAGGACAAATCCTTGCAACTCACAACACTGTGGTTTTGATCCTATCTAAGATGAGTTGTTTTCATTTGCTTCTTTTTTTTTTTTTATTCTTCATTTTATTCAAATGTCTAGCAATAAAAGAAACCATTTGAACCGTATGCAGATGTGTCCATTACGCCCTCACTCCCTAATGGTGGAGCCACACGGTGAGCTGTGAACGTATGGTTAATTCCTCGTTAGCTCCTCCTCATATCTGATAGGCCGTTTTAACTTATTAGACGCTGGCACCTACAGGCAGACTGGAGGTGGAGTCAGGCTCGAAGCGCCGACTGCCATTTTTAGTAGCAAAATAGCCACAAACAGTGAGCGGTATTCACTCTAGGTAAAACGTCAATTATAGAGGTAAATACTGAATCGCCCCGTTCGACTCTCGGAAAAGGAGGACTGCTTCGAATCGGGCCGAAGAGATGAAAGTTAGGGACGGTGACCGTTAGCAGTTTCAAATAGCGGAAGATGGGTAAAGTCATCGGAAGAAGTTAAGGGGTAACCATTCCAATATCTTGCATAAAGCAGGCAGCTGGCAGGAGAGAAGGTTCCAGAAGGAATGTATACTTTGTGGTACGGGGGGAGCGAATTATTGCTTTGGTGGTACCGGTTACTGATTAAACAATTTCCCGCATTCGAGATAAATAGTAGATATCGGTTGCTACATTCAAGGTCCGATTTGGTTTAATCGCGTTGACAAAATCACGGCCTCAAGAATGAGATGAAGAAAATGTGATTTCTATGATAGACTGAGAGTCGCTTACGAAAGGTAAATTAAGACAATCAGGGACGCGGGAAAGCACAAGGTGGAAAGGGGAAGAAGTAGACGCGTCTCATTTGTAAGAAGTTTCAGAATAAGGCTAAGACAATGGGACCTCGACTAATAAACTTGGCATTTAAAACCCAGTTATAGCGGCGAACAAGGCGGGTCCCGTCGCTATGGCTAACAACCGTCGACTCTTCGTCTCTGACAGAAAGTCCGGGGTCAGATATCTGGTGGATACTGGAGCCACCCTATCTGTCTACCCGGTGACGAACAGGACGAAGTCCACCGAGGAGTTCATGTTGTATGCTGCCAATGTATTTATTATATAAAATAAATCAAATAGTATAGATCATACTATCGTCACACGATCATGAGCATGTTTTCATTGATTACGTCTGATTTCGGAAGTTGATAGACACGTCATTTCACTTATGTGATGTGATAGCTTTTTGTTTCAAGGTTCCACAGAGTGACCTCGCGTCTACGAAAAAACGTCACCCACATATAAACGTGTTAAGCTATCCTTACGAGGAAAAAAAAATCTTTGGCACGGGTCAAACATTTTTGAATTATCTACCTATCATAAAAATGTTTTA
Source organism: Piezodorus guildinii (assembly GCA_023052935.1). NCBI lineage: Eukaryota > Metazoa > Arthropoda > Insecta > Hemiptera > Pentatomidae > Piezodorus > Piezodorus guildinii. Next base: position 131,047,302 of record CM041297.1, on the reverse strand, counting down.
GAATTTTACATTTAGCTTCTTTTTTTTTTTTTCTTTTTTTTCGAAAAAGTAACATAAAAGTATAAATTATTATCCATATAGAAATTGTTCCCTTACGCGGATCTCATTACCGCGTATGGGGAGCGTCACACGGGTGGCGGACGTGGGGATGGTCGGTGGAAATTCCTCGGAAGCTCCTCCTGGCTAAGTCCGATGGACTCGCTGAACATAATGAGAGCGGCCCTCCAGGCTTGCTGGAGGGTGTGACGTAGGTTCGAACGCCCTACTCACATATTTTAGTTCACAAAATACCACAAACAGTCATGGATTCCTCTAAGGTAAAACGCTCATTATTCGGAGGTAAACTAGTCCCCCGTTCGGGTCTCCGGATGGGACTGCTTCAGGGGAATCATGGCGCAAGATGAAAATTAGGGACGTGGAACGTTAGAAGTTTAAATACGGCAGGTAGGTTAAAGTCGGTCGCGAATGAAGTTAAGGGGTACCATTTAGATATCGTTGCATTAAAGAGGTTCGCTGGCCAGGGAGGGTTCGTTAACAGAAGGAAAGTATACTATTTGGTACGGGGGGAGCGTTAATTATTGTTTAGGTACCGGGTTTCTGATTAGGAATAGATTTCTTTCCGCATTACGGGACGTACAGTTCTTTAGTGAAAGAATATCGGTTGCTACATTTCAAGGTCGTTGGTTTAAAATCGCGTTTATAAACATTCATTCTCCCACCGAAGACAGTGACGATGAAGTAAAATGTGAATTTTATGATAAACTAGAGTCGGTTTACGATAAGTTACATTAAGATAATACTAGGCGACGCGAACGCAAAGGTTGGAAGGGAAGAAGTATATCGTCCTACAATCGGTAAAGAAAGTTTGCACGAATATAGTAATGATAATGGGACCCGACTAATAAACTTTGCTATTTCGAAAAACCTAGTTATCAAAAGTACTACGTTTAAACATAAGGATATTCATAAGTATACATATATAAGTAGTATAATTGATCTTGGGGGTTTGGGCTTGAACGGAGAACATTGGACGAGTCTGTGTAGACGGAATATGGTGGTCTCGAATCGAACCTTTGGGTTCGGTAAGCCTATTATTATTTTATTTAGAAATTGTTCCGAAAAATCAGTTATTGTATTCCCTAAAATTAACTGATTTTTTGTGTATAAATAATGTTATAGTAAATCTATCTTTATGAAATCAATGCCATTTTCACTCATTTTGATTTTTAGGTCAACACAGTGACAAAAAAAAAATGACGATGCTTATTAGGCCTTTATTAAGGCTGAAGCTTAGTGGAAAATTCGTCATCTATGTGGTTTAAAAAATAAATATATTTCTTCTTTTAAAAAATGTTTTCGAATAACTCATAAACTTTACATCTCCTGATAATAATAAATTTATGAACCAAATCAAAGCAAATTATCTTAATTATTTTAATATTAGCAAATATAGCACATTTTTAACAAATTGTGTTGTATATTCATGTATCGTGTTCAGATTCTCATCGTAACATGTGCAATTATTTTTATTTTTAACTTAATAATTTTATTTGCATCTTTATAAATTACAATCAGCAATTGTGTTGTATTTGATAATCATATTATGGGCAGCATGAAACAGACAGCACCCAGTGGTGCATCCTCCCCACATTCAAAAACAAACTATTTTTTCAGACTAGGAGGTCCTTCATCCATCTTATTTTTGGTCTACGCCGAGTTACGTATGTTATGTCAGTTGTAGCCATGTTTGGCTCAAGGTCAAGCGTATGTTGTAGTTGGAATACGTGAGTCAGAATGAAGGGTGTCGTTTGAAACATATGGTGGTGAGTTCGTGGCTAGTCTTAAAATTGCGTACTTCACAGAATTTATTTTATTTTTTTTTTCAATCTCTTTTGAGTCTCTTTCTTATCTCATTTGCATCATTTTATTTTATTCTCTATTTACTTATTATTTATTTTTTTATTAATTTTGGTCGCATAAACTAAGGTTTTATTAAATTATGGCAAACATGTATTGATCATATAGGAATGGCTTCAAATCTTGAAGGTCAATAGTGTAAAAGAAAAAAAAAATGCTATTTAAAGGTTTGTTTTTTTGGGATGTGTGTCTTTTAAGCAGGCCCGAAAATGTGCAATTGTTATTGTTAAAAAAAAAAACTATGCCACAAAAAAAAACATTTTACTTAAGAACAATACAGAATTTTTTCTGAACCCTAAAAAAAAAAACATATTCTCGGACGTTGCCATACTTTCCATACGGAAAAGCCATATTTTAAACGGGATGAGTCAGTCGAGAAGATTGAAAACCGTTTTTCTACAACAGTAAAAACTTACAAAACTGCCAAGACCAAAACATAGCTGGACGACACACCAGAATTGTTATTACATAGCTAATGTTTACAATAATATTCCTCCAAATTTTCAATGATCTCACACAAATCATCCAAAATATTCAAAGTATTACTGGAATGTTAAAATTATGTACGAAATCCCTCAGTGAGGAAAAAATTGCTGAATTATTAAATTCAAATTACTTATCGCTATTGACATGTCCATCTCAATGCCACTCTACGTCATTCATTGTAATTTTCTTGCTTTATTGTTATTTTAATTATTGTTATGTCATATTATTTAAGTATTATACAGTTTAATAATCTAACAAACGTTAGCAAATTTTATAGCATATGTATTTAGGGATATTGTACTCTGATGTACATCCTGTGCATATTAACATGTACAATTATGAGGTTTAAAAAAAGTGGGTGTCGATGGAAGGAGAAAGATTTTAGAAAAAAATATTATCTGCTACACAAAGTTGTAAAAGGTAATACAAAGTAAAGAATGGGGAGTAAACTTATTACTGAATAACAATTTAATATAGTTATATTATTTAATCTAAATCATATGTTTGCAACGAAAATCAATACACATTTTATTAAAATCAACTTAAAATATTTTCCAATTGAGGTACATGTAATAGTTTTAAATTTATTTTAATTTACTTATTGTATTCTTTAGTACAGTTGTAAATTACAATAAATAAATAAAAAAAAAAATGATTTTAACAGTGGAAGTCGTGTGTTACCCGCACCAGATTTTTTTAATAATTGAAACCAGATATACAAAAATTTATTGCTTAAAGCTTAGAGCTGTCCTTGTAGTAGCATTACCTTGTCCCGGTTAAGTTTGTGCGAAAAGTAAGGACCTTGAACTCGATGGTTCCAATTGGGTTTTTAAGTATGCGATTTTTTCTTTATGCCATATCTCTTATCTAAAATTATTCAATTGATGTTATACTCGTGCCTAACCTTGAATAAAATATAGTTTACGTAACAGATATAATATACATTCTATAAGAATAAAACGACAAGAAACTGCTCGAAGATACCGAACACTACAACACTTACTAGACAAACGTTCAAAACTTCCAAAATATAAAAACTAGTAGGCCTGTCTCTGTTTTATTTATGTTTAAAAAAGCTTTGCCTGACCGATTTAGAGTTTATCGCTTTGGTAGTTTTAATTAATCGTAACGAAAAAGTGGAATTATTAATCACTTGTAGCTGGGTGGTTAGCATAACAGCCTCCTATGCCAAAGGTCACGGGTTCAAATCCGCAGGTGGTCCTAGGATTTTTTAATGGGAGTAAAAAAATCCTTAGTTATGGCGTCCTTCGGAGGGGACGTTAAAAGGTGGTCCCGAGCCTGTGCAATGTCAGGTACTCGTTAAAGATCCCTATCATAATAAAATCTGGATAGGCAAAATTTAAGACTCCCACTGTAGCATCGTCCGATTAGCCATAGTAGCATAAAGTGACGTTAAATAATAATAAAAATAAAAGTGGAATTATTAAGAAAATATCTTTCATTATTATATTTAATCATCGACAGAAATGAAAAACATAACATCAAATTTGGTTCAGATTTTTTGTTTGTTATTTTAAAGTGAAGCATAGATAAAAGAAAATTTAATTTTCACATAAAAAAAAAATTGATTTCAATTTATTTTTTCAAAAACAATACAAAGAACAAAGGCTCCTATTTTTTTTGGTTTATTACTAATTTATATTTCAAGTGAACCATTTAAATCATATTTTAATTTATTAAATTATTGTATCAATACACTTGTTAATTTCAAGAAAATAATATAAATAGTCATAAGTAAGTTTTAGTAAAGTTAATCATACTTTCCACTATTATTCTTTCTTTTATTATGTAATCATTTTTAAATGATATTTTGTTTGTTTATTCATATTTATGTCACTGTTATGCTAATGGGAGTCCTAAATTTTGCCTGTCAAAGTTTAATAAGGTCTACTACGAGTACCTGACATCTCAGAGGATCGGGACCAACTTCTTACGTTCCCTCCAAATGGACGACATGATTTTTAATTGCGTTTTCTACTATTTTAAACTAGATTCGGGTAAACATTACGAAATAATTGTAATTCTATTTGCTTCAGAACATAAGCATTAACACACACACATATACACGTGTATATATATATATATATATATATATATATATATATATATATACACACTCATACATATATTTATTTAAACACAATTCGTAAATAAAGAATTTTTTTACTAATCAAATAGATATGTCACATTTTTTTTTCATTTCCTTCTTTTTCCGTTTATCAGTTATACTGACAGCAGATAACCATGACAAGAAATCAGAAAAAAGATAGACTCTCATAGACACCAAATATGTAATAATTAATTAAATATTAATATGGAATAGAGCTACGGGACTCTACTAAACCATCCTTGCTTCCTTTTCCATTCCTGACAATCCTACGAGGCGTCTGAAAAGAAAATGGCCCTGTGAACTTCTAGTTTAGCATAATTTTTGGAGAGCTGCCAATGGGTAGTATCACTGCATGTTAATCGTGTTTAAGTTTAATATTGTATCAAGATTTACTAATGTATTTCAATTTAAATTTAATTATATATACAAAGTTGTTTATAGTGCTACAAGTGTATACTTTAGTATATTAATTATGCTTTTAACTATTTTTCTTTTTTTATACATAACAGTATTTAACATCAAAAATTACATTACTCATCTACAGCACTATTATCAGACCTATTTGGACATATGAAATCGAGCTTTGGGGCTCTACGAAACCATCTAATTCCTCCCGTATCCAGTCCTTACAATCCAAAATCCTTCGCAAAATCCTGAATGCTCCTTATTTTGTCACAAATCAACTCCCCCATAATGACCTAAACATTCCATTTGTTGCAGACAGCCCGTGATAGGTACTCCTCTTTCCATTCTAAACTCCCTGCCCATACAAACCCACTTGTCCGTAACTTATCTTCCTCAGATATTCCTGATAACCGTCCAAGGCGACTGAAAAGAAGGTGGCCTCGGGACCTACTGTCTTAAAATAGTTAGTGAAGTGCTACCAATGGGTAGTTCTTTTTCAAGACATTTTCAAGACTTTATTTTCATACTACACATTTACTTATTGTATTCTTTATTACAGTTGTAAATTACTATAAATAAAAAAAAAATATATATTGAATTAAAACATTAGAACATGCATATCATAAAATGTATAACTTTGTGACAATCTGTGATAAAGAAATGAAATATCCTTAAGTATAAATTTGCTTTTTAGTAACGAAAATTCTAAAATAGAATAATAGAATTAACCTTGAATTAGGTGATCTAAAAAACAATATCTCATAAACAAGTTATTGTTTTCTTAATGAGAAGGTACAATTAGTTCTCGATAGATAATGAGTTATTTTATTGAAGGTTGTAATATCCACGCTTGTGAATGGATTGTAAAATGAACGCAAAAATCTGGTGCGTGCAACATACGACTTTCACACACCTCCGTTGTTAAAATCAATTTTAGGATTTTAGAAACATGTTTTTTATTCAGTTAGTTCAATCAGTTAGTTTTACCGGCATTTCATCACTCTCCATTAACCTTTAAAATTACGTGTATCAGATAATATTTTTTCTAATATCTTTAGCTATCCAACAGTATATTATACATCTATATAACTATTCTTGTGTTCCAAAGCACAAAAATTGCATAGAAAAATATATTTGCAGTTTTCTCCTTTGGTCGTTTATCAAATTCGTTCAACTTGCATATTTATCCCTTATTTATAAATGCTAATAATAAAGGTACTTTAGAGGAAGAAAATTTAAAATATCGGCATTTAAGTCCTATCAGACTATTTCAATCAGAACAAAACCTACATGATATTAAAGCGCATGAAAATTTACATCCATTTAGCGAGTTTAATCAAAATCGGTAGAGCCGTTTTTGAGAAAATCGTAAAATGGTTCAAAACGCATGCTATAAAGTGGCTCTTCTCATTAGTTGATTTTGGCGAAAAAGTTTTTGTAACATCTCGGGCGTATAATTGTCTTAAATATGATATTTGAGTTTCATAGGACTTTTCGTTTTTGACCGGGAGTTACCACACACACAGACAGACCTTTTTCCGGGACTTGTTTGTTTGGACTCAGGGGACCCTAAAACGTGTATTTCCGTTGAAAACTGGAATTCCAAAATTTTTACCACCGCAATACTTTCTCTTACTATATATTTCATATATAGGTAAGTGAAAGTAAAAATATGAAATGATATGGGCATACCTTTTAATCTACAAATAGTATTTGCTTGATAACTGTATTGATTTTTAGTTCTATTGAAGAAATATTTTCAAAAGAGTTTGGAAGATCTAATATTAATTGTAATATTTATGATTCCATTACTTTTTTTGCAGATACTGTCGATTATATCGGTTGCTTTCTTTTTAATATTTATCAGAGATATTATTACCTTCACTTTCAGTTTACATATGAATATATAGTAAGTCTCGATTAAATGCGGGAAACTCATGAATTTTTGTATTTAAGATCTTTGATATCTAGAAAAAAAAAACAAATTCAGGAAGAAGGAAGCGTTACTGTTGCGAAGTTACTTATTCCGAGGCTTCTATCAAGAAAGTTAAAGGTTATAATTTATAAAAATATTATTCTCCCAACGGTTCTATACGGATGTGAAAAGTGGAATTTTTTTAAAAGGATGCTCAACGTCTTAAGGTTTTCGAGAATAAGGTAACTGGTAAAATATTTAGTTACAAGAAATCTGAAGTCATCGGGGAATTCTGAAGGTTACACAACGCGGAATTACGGAGCTTGTTCCCTATCAATATAATCGAGTTGATAGCATCGCGGCGACTTGAATGGACGTGTGAAGTTTTAGTATCAGTGAAGAACAAATTCCAAAAAAGTTATTGATTAATATGGTGAGAAAAAACGTTGCAAATTATTACACAATGTTTTATTTTTTCCCAATAACAATATTAGGGTATAACTGTTTATAAGGCTGTTGATAGGCAATTAAGAAATATGAAAAGTACTAATTCAAAGCATCATTACACTACCACTGATTTCAAAACGCAATATCTAAGCTAGTTGTTAACCAAATTCAATGATTCTTTTTTCATTTGGTCCAAAAGTTTTGGTATTTATTCATTTATTTATTCGGAGAAACGGATTTTTTTTTTTCGTCATTCAAATTCTACGCATCTTGAAGCGTAAGCTCTCAAATTTTGAGCAGGTGTAATTTTGTTTTTGGTCGATTACAAAGGTTGATTATTGAAAATAATACACCAAAAGCATTTATACAGGACTGCGTTACTATTTCCTTTTCTTTCGATTTCATTCAAATAAAATTTCCTGATTCTAGAAAACCTTATATTTTATTTTTTATCAGCAATAATAACCGATTATAAGGAAATCACATCTCTAATAAGTTGTGGCTTGACCATATAAGATGATTTTTACTTATTCTAATACTCTATACATACTCTTCTCTATCGTCAAAAATAATTGAGCTATGAGCGTATTTATCTGTAAAATTTCAATTTTTTTTCTTTTCTTTTTTTCACTTTTATAGAATTATCCGCGGGTTTTGGTTAAAAACACCAATATATTTTTTTTTCTATCTTAAAAAATAACTGAGTTATTGAATAAAATCCTTTTGATCGGCCGCCATTTTAAAACTAACCAACTGATATAAACGTCTAGCTGTTAGGATCATTGTTGAATGGAATAGTATTTTTGTGGCGAATTTCAAAAAAATTGGTCCAGTAGTTTCGGAGATATGCCGCGGACGGCGGACAAACGGATTTTTTTTTCTTCGTTATTTAGATTCTACGCATCTTGAAACGTAAGCTCTCAAATTTGAGCAGTGGTTTTTTTTTGGTCGAAAGTCGAATTACATAGGTTGATTATTGAAAATACTAATAAACCAAAAGTATCGAGATTCTGATGTGTTTAGAATGACTGAGTTCAAATAGCAATGCATTGTGTGCCTGTCTGATATGTTGAACATTTATAAGTGTGTATGTTTTTATTTTATTTTTTTAATTGTAATTGTTTATTATTTAATCAAGATTTGTATTCGAAGTCATTTTGTTAATAGTTATCTACCTTTTCTTATAATACTATTTACAAAGTAGTTAATACAATTTTGTTTTAATATTTATAAAATTTCATTATTAAATGTAAAAAATGATTTTGTCTAAATGAAACAGAGGCCAAACCTCTTCCTGAAATATGAAAACGAGATGAGGCTAAAAAGGTTCATAGGATATGTGTACGGCAGTCACACCACAGTAACACGTATTGTATTCTGGTCAAAGGTGGCTCTATCTCGAATCCCGAAGAAAATCCCTACTTGACATCTTCGAGAGCCAGAAATCCTTCCTATATCTTTGACCTCCTTACTCCGCGCTCTTCAGTACAAGATTCCAACCCATCGATCTATATCTTCCCTCTCATAGAACAGCATCCTTGATCATCCGTGATACCATACAATGGAACTCTTTACGCATCTCCCTCCGAAAAGTATCATCCCTAACCACATTCAAACACCAATTATTTAACCACCTCCTCAAAAATCAATCATCCGCACATATGTGATAAATCTAGAATCTGACAATACTTAACTAAATCCATTTGATGTTGTTATCTGTTTTTTTTTTTTTGTTTTTTATCTTTTATTCATATTGATCTTATATAATTTACTGGAGTAAATAATTATATATAAAATGAAGCCAGACTTCTTTAGTTCACTGTATATTATTCTTAGGGGACGAAATGTCCCAGAATAAAAATTATTTTTCATTCATTCTTTCATTCAAATATTCATTAAAAATGTTTAACAGAACTTTTATTGCTATTATAATTAATTGGAATTTCGAAGTGTGTTTAATAATACATATAAATGTGCTAAAAGAGACAATGACGTGATACAAACGTGTAGGGAATACCCATGGTAGGACTTCAATTAGAATTCTAATTCAGAAGGTCTTTCATCTAATTTTCAGAAGCCTCAAAAGATTATCAGGAATTGAAGTTTAAAAAAGGATTCAAATTAGGGAGTTAGAGTGGTGATGGAGTTAGTTTGTTTATTTGTTTAACGTCACTTTATGTGCTGTTGCTAATGGACGGTGCTACAATGAGAGTCCTAAATTTGGCATATCCAGGTTAAATTAGGCTAGGGATCTTAAACGAGTAACTGACATCAAACAGGACCACCTAGTTACGTCCCTTCCGAAGGTCGGTATAATTAAGGATTTTTCTTGGACTAAAAATTCGTAGAACAACCTACCAGGTTTGAACCCGCGACCTTGGGGGCTTAGAAAGCTGTTATGATAGACACTAAACCCTAGGCAAAAAAACAATTATAAAATATGTCTCTATATCAGTTAGTTATTGAAGGATTGGTATGTAATTCGCGCCAAATCAGCATATGGAACATTAAGTTCATTATGGATTCGATTTTTCAAGACATAGGGAGGGAATTAAAGATTTTCGAAGGGTTTTGATTTGTAAGAATTGGATTCAAATACAATTTAGTGGTTTAGTAGAACCATAGAGCTCTACTCCTGATATACCTTATGATGGTCCTATAAATGAGCCTTTAGCAATCATTTAGAAGGTTAATCACTGTCAAGTAAGCGTTGAAGTGGTCGAAAACAACAACTTTAGTGCCGAATCTTAAAAACATCTTCCTCTTTTTTTGCCATTCTTGTAAACAAAATTTCATTTTTCTAATACAGCCATTATTAAAATATTCCACTGGTACCTAGATCTAAGGGACAAATATATTCAAGAGGCTGTCATTATAAGTCAATGTAAAACAGCTTTCAAAGAAGACGTCCCTGAGTAGTATCCTAGGATTTTCTCTCAAGGGCAGTACTTACGAGATCCTGATCTCAAGTTAATTCCACTTCGTATCTTAAACATTCATCATTGTAATTATATGATAATTAAATAAAGATAATACATTTTATAAATACGTTGCAAATTATTACACAATGGTTTATTAATTTCCAAATAACTACATTAGGGTATAACTGTTTATATAGCTGCTAATGGTTGCTAATCTGTTCGATTTTTCTCTATCTTCAATAATAACCGAATTTTAGTGGAATTACATCTATTATAATTTATAGAATATATAGACAAACTTATTTATTTATTTTTTTTTTTTTATGGCGCTTTATTGAATCTTTAACTCTATGCATATTTTTATCTATATTAAAAAATAACTGAGTTATGCTCGAATTTATGGGTAAATTTTCAATTTTTCTTTCGTTTTTCTCTTTTTGTTTTTAATAATTATTTGTAGATTTTTAGTTAAAAAAAGTATAAAATTTGTTTCTATATTCGAAAATAATACAGTCACAAGCGTATATATCGGTAAGATTTAAATTGATTAACATTTTTGTTAATCACGCTTTACTGATTCTAAAACATATTTTTACATGTTTTTCCGTATCTTCAAAAATAACCGAGTTATTTGTTTCTCTTTTTTTATAATTATTTGCTTTTGGTTAAAAAAAAATCTCAAAAATTTTTTTCTTTATCTTCAAAAATAACTGAGTTATGTAATTAATTCACTTTTAAACGGCCGCCATTTTTAAAATAACCAGCTGATATCAACGTCTAGATGTAAGGATGATCGTTGCATGGTCTAGTATTTTTGTGTTGAATTTAAAAAAAATCGGTCAAATAGTTTCTGAGACTGAATATGGCAAATGAAAAGAAGAGGGCTTTGGGATCTACTAACTTAATTAAACATTGAAGTTAGCTTCTTCACAAGACTTTTTTACATTCATAATTATAAATTCGAACTTTTACTAGTTTTATTTATTGTCTATACAGTTGTTAAAATCGATAAAATATATTATTAAAGCAAATTATAGTGTTTTAAGATTCCTGGTTACAAATTTGATACTTTATTATTCCGCTAATTATTTTGAGGTTATTGTATTATTTCATTACATATTATAATCACTTAACCTATAAAATATTACATTTAATACATAAGTAATTTATTTAGAATAATTATATTAATGGATAATTCTCAGATCAATCCAACTGTCAATTTCGAGATCTATGAGAAATTATCACGGTTATGGAAAATAACCTTAGGGTTTAAGTAAATGTTAATCAGGATCAAACCGTGCATAAAGCTTGGAATGCGAGTTCTAAGATTATCCGATATTTTACTTGATAAAAAAGAAAGTCTTTTCTGACAATTTTTTTATGCACAACTTGATTTTTTGGTTGCATATACCTATGTATGAAAGATAGCGTAAGAGAAAGTATTGAGAGCGTGAAAAGTTTCGAATTCTCATAATACACAATCGCGAAATCCACATCAAAAGATTAAGTCTCGCAAAACGCTCTCTGTGGGTGTATTGCCATGGCATGGGCGGAAAAAAATAAGTAGAAATATTGAAATTCCATATTTTAAAAGCAAAGATATGCTTCTATAAAATGTTACAGCAATTTTGACAAAATCGGCTAAACTTTATACCATGAAGTTTGCACATTTTTACTATTTCTCGAAAACGCCTCTAAGGTTTTAATAAAACTCAATGATGATGCAATTTAATGGTATTATTAAAACTTATTAAAATAGTCTGACAGGGCTTTCTCTAAAGTAGCTTTAATTTTGAACATTCCAAAAGATTAACCTTATCATCTTAATGGCATTGATGAAGGACGGTTAAATATATTAGTTGATGTAATTGTAAATCCAACTTTGGGAGAAAATTGCAAAGAAAAGTTTTGATTGACTAGAACGAATTTAATGACCAACTAAAGGAGAAAACAGGAAACATTTTTTGTTTTTGTACATTATATTCTTTTGAAGATAAGAATTTAAACAGATCTATAATATAGATTTTAGAAAAAAATCTTTTCTTATCCAAAGCTTTGTATAATAATAATAATTTCTTTATTTATACTAGGACAAGTCCCTTTAGAATATTATAAAATACAAGAACAAAATAAAGAAGACAAGTTAAAGAGTCCCGCCAGCACACTCATCAGCTTTAATATCTAAAGCAATTGACTTAATAACAGTTGGAGGAATTGAATCTTCAAATCGTTTAGTTGCCTCAATTCATGTCTAGAAAAATATTTCTCTCAACACTTTTCATTGCTCACTGCAATATTACAATCTATTGTAAATATTGCTAATACCATAATTATAACAAAACCTGTAAGATTACAGTCTATCGAACTCTGTTATCCGATATTATTTAAAAAATCTGGTGCGGGCAATACACGACTTTCACTTACCTCGACCGTTAAAAACTATTAAATATACTTTAATTTGAAAAATATTTTAAGTTGATTTTAATAAAACGTGTATTCATTTTCGTTAGAAACATGTGATTTAGATTAAATTATATAAAAATATTACATTGTTAATCAGTAATAAGTTTATTTCTTATTCGTCTCTTTATATTACCTTTTACAACTTTGTGTATCAGATAATATTTTTTCTAAAATATTTCTCTTTCCTACGGTATATGATACGTTTATATCACTGTTATTATCAAAAACAAAAAATTGCATAAACAAATATGATTGCACTTTTCTCCTTTAGTTGTTTATCAAATTCGCTCACATTGAATATTTAGCTGCTATTTATTAATGCTAATTAGATGACGTGCCTAATTATTTGAAATCTACAAAATTAAAGGTACTTTAGAGGAAAATGTTTTGAAATATCAGCATTTAGCCCTGTCAGACTATTTCAATCAGAATGAAACCTACACCTAAATGGGTGTAATCAAAATAGTTAGAGCGGTTTTTGAGAAAATCATAACAAAATGCATAGTATAAAGTGGCTGGCTCTTCTGGTTGGCCGATTTTGATCCTGAAAAACTTGTAACATCTCACGCGAATGGTTGTCTTAAATACGAAATTCCAGTTTAGTACGACTTTTTGTTTTTTGCGCTAGACATATCACACACGGACGGACGCAGACAGAGACACACATATATTTTTTCGGGACTTGATCATTTGGATTCTGGAGACCCTAAAACGTGTATTTCCGTTGAAAACTGTAAGTCGAAAATTTTCACAATCGCAATAATTTCCCTTACTATATATTTCATGACGCCAAATTGGCTATTTCCCTCGATTCGAAGGCAATATTTCCTTTGTTCCTTTCTCTATCAAGTCATCCATTCCCACCGCCCTCTACATCTATATCTCCTGCAATTTAAACCCACAATCCATACTCAGGAAACCAGATCCCGTCTTTCCGACCTCTGTACGACTTCCCATAGAACCAAAAAATATGAATTTCCCTTCTTAGCCCGGTCCACTTTCTTCTGGAATACTCTTTCATCACACATCCGTCATGATCCTTCCCAATCTTTTTTCAAATCTCTTCTTTTTAAACACGTTCTAGCTTCCCAACCAGATGCCAACTAATTTCAGTACTAGGGATGGGCATAATCGAATGAAGATTATCGGATCAATCGATTATTTCAATCACTCGAATCAATCAATTATCGGATTAATCTTTTATTTTTTTTTTGCTCATCACATAAATTATGTAGATATTTCCACCTAGGCTCAATCAGCTCAGCCATCATATAATCATTCAATCATTCGATTATTTAAACCATCGAATTACGGTCATCCGATTATGACGATCATTCGATTATGTCCATCCCTATTCAGTACAGCGATTAAAGTGATGTGAGAAATGTCTACACTTCATAACATAAATGGTAGTAAAGTTTATTTTCATTTCTATTGCTTTTTTTTAATTATTCTAATGTTTTTTGTTTTGTTTGTTCTATATTACATTTAAATATTACTGTATTTTTTTAATTCATATTTTTCATTTCTTTCTCTTTTCACCAATTAAAATAATTATTGCAATAATTAATATTATTAATTTTTTATATGTGTTTTTTGGCCAGTCGTAGTCATTATTTTTTTTGTACATATTTATTATTCTTAAGGGATTTAGTCTCAGAATAAAGTTCTTTTTTCATTCATTCATTTCATATATAGGTAAATGAAAGTAAAACACGCAAATCTTTAAAAAACACATTCAAAACTGCTTTCTTTCCAAAAAGATACTAAATCTAAAATTCATTCCGTACTGTATCATTTATAAAATGGTAACCTTTCCTTTCAATTTCTTATAAAAGGTACTAGGTATATTTCCTATGATACACCAGAAGCATCTAACTAACAATTACATATTACCATTAATTTATTAGTTACATCATCTTGTCACTTTTTATTGGGTTTGTTCAGCAACGCTTGAGTGCGCTTTACTGATTCTAAAATTCTGTACATTTTTTTTTCTATCTTCGAAAATAACGTAGTTACAAGCGTATATATAAGCTTTCCTTTTTTTATTTTGTTTTGTTTATCGTGCTTTACTGATTCTAAAACTTATACATACTTTTCTCTATCGTCAAAATAACTGAGTTATGAACGTATTTATCTGTAAAATTTCAATTTGTTTTCTTTTCTTTTTTCACTTCTATAAAATTATTCGCGTTTTTTTTTTTTTTGTTAAAAAAACACTTATAAATTTTTTTCTATCTTCAAAAATAACTGAGTTATTGAATAAAATCCTTTTAATCGGCCGCCATTTAAAAAAAAAAAAAAAATCTGATATCAACGTCTAGGTGTTAGGATCATCGTTGAATGAACTAGTATTTTTGTGGCAAATTTAAAAAAAAATTGGTCCAGTAGTTTCGGAGAAACGCCGCGGACGTCGGACAAACGGATTTTTTTATTCGTTATTCGGACACTACGCATCTTGAAACGTAAGCTCTCAAATTTTGAGCAAGGATAGTTTTTTTTTGTGGTCGGTTACAAAGGTAGATTATTGAAAATAATAAACCAAAATGTGCCGAAAAATGAATCCAAAAAAAATAATTTCGATTTTTATCCTTCAGTTGGCTACGTACGGACCTCTGCAGATGCATGATTGTTCAAGTCTGTGAGCCATTTTATTAATCATGCTACAACTGATAAGGGTAATAAAGTTTATCTAAGAACTGATAACACGCAGTATAAAAAAAAAGAAAGGCTTTGAAATTAATCGTAGGATTAAAAAGACGTAAAGTATAAAACTATAATTTAAACAGATTTAATGTCTCAGCCATGATTGGCACTATCATGGCTGAGACATGATCTTCCACTTAACTACAAAAGGCTTATTTACATGACTATAATACATACGGCCTATATAGACTTACTGAGTAGAGCTTTGGGGCTCTACTAAACCATCAAATTCTTCCCGTATCCAATCCCTACAATCCAAAATCCTTCGTAAAATCCTCAATGCTCCTTACTTTGTAACTGATTAACTCACCCATAAAGACCTTAATGTTCCGTATGTTGCTGATTTTTCCCGAACCAGATATCATTCCTTTCATGACAAAATCCATTCCCACTCTAATCCTCTAATTTCAATCCTTGCTTCCACTTCAATTCCCGATATTCTCGAGGTGTCTGAAAATAACCTGGCCTTGACACCTTCTAGTTTAGAATATTTTTGAGTGCTGCCGGTAGCTTCTCTACGTTTCTTGTTTATGCCTATTTTCTTTTATCCTATTTACTAGATATGTTGTCCAATAATAATAATAATAGGCTTACCGAATCCGAATCGATGCCGATACCACCAAATTCCGCCTACACAGACTTGTGCAATGTTTACCGTTCGAGCCCAAGCCCCCAAGATCAGACTTAACGCAATCCTCCCATCGACGCTTCGGCCTACCTTTCGAATGCCTACCAGTCGGATCAGCGAATTCTAACTTTCTCGAAATCCTTCCTCACCGAGCCCAACAACTTTACTCGCCAATTTGAGTCTCCGCGATGCTATTAATTATATTCACAGGATACAAGTTCTGCAATTCCTGTTGTGCAACCTTCTAAACTTCCCAGTAGCCTCATCTCTCTTCGGACCAAATATTTTACGCAGTACCTTAAGCCATTGTTCATCCTTCAAAGTAGGCGGCCACGTTTCACATCCGTAAAGAACCGTCGGAAGAATAATAGTTTTATAAATTTTAACCTTTAAGCTTTTAAATAGAAGCAACTGCGTAATTTAGCAAATGAATAATAACACGCATTTCCCACCTTTAACCGGGACTTTGTGTTGTAAAATACAGAAAAAAAAAAAAAAAAACGGTTCTGAAATGGCAGAGATATAGCGTTTTGGAGTTAGCAGTGGTGATAAACCACTTTAGGCCATTTTCCTATGAATTATTTCTAGCTTTTCATATTAGTTCTTTGTCTATAAATAGTTTTTTGAACAGCTATACCCTAAGATAATTATTTAGAAATAACAAAACATTTTGTAATCATTTCAGCGTTTTTCGTTTGTACCTTCAAATACAACGCATAGTAAAAGAAATATCGTAAATGAAAAACACACTATTGCTATCGCACTCAAAGAACACGTGTAACATTTTATAGAGGATGAAAAGTAAATAAAAACTTAATAGAGGTGTTGTTCAAAGCTGATTGTATAGGTGCTCGAACATTGTATGTATGTCATGCTTCGATTGGAAGTCTTTCATCACATTCGAGACGCAATTTGAAGAACCCAGTAATTAGTGACGTTAACGAAAGAGAAGGTTTGGCAAACATCACGTGGGTTCGGTGTGCCATCTTCTCATGTAGTGGTCAATTTCTAAATGTTTTAACAGTTATTAAACTATTATACGAAAAATATTGTAAGGGGAAATAATGCGATCGTATACATTGTTTGTGTAGTATGTCTAAATAAAAACCGATAGGTTTTATATAAGTGAAATTGCATATTCTAGCACCATGTATGCCAGAGATGTTACGGCAACTTTTTCAAAAAAATGGATGAACCGGCACAGCTACTTTATACCATTTTTACGATGTTCTCAAAAACGGCTAAAAAACAATTTTAATTGAACTTGTCAATGTAAAATGTTATGACCTTTAATAGCATGTAGGTTTTATACTGATTGAAATTTAATTTTTTTCCTTATTGAAAAATTTTGTAGATTACAAAAAAATTACCATATCATCTTGCTAGCAATGATAAAAAGGTGTAAATATATAAGTGGAACGAATGCGATATTAAAATAAAGGAGAAATGAGCCAAAATATATTTTTAAGTATTGCGATCGTGAAAATTTTCGAATTCCAGTTTTCAACGGAAATACACGTTTTAGGGTCCCCTGAGTCCAAATAACCAAGTCCCGCAAAAAAGTCTGTGTGTGAGTGTGTATGGTAACTCCCTGGCAAAAACGAAAAGTCCTATGAAACTGAAATATCATATTTAAGACAAATCTACGCCCGAGACGTTACAAAATCTTTTTATCAAAATCGGCTTTCCAGAAGAGCCACTTTATACTATACATTTTGCACCTTTTTTCGATTTTCTCGAAAACGGTTCCGACGATTTTGATTAAACTCTTTATATCGATGTAAAATTTATTTGGCTTTAATATCATTTAGGTTTTATTCGGATTAAAATGGTCTGACAGGGCTTAAAAGACGATATTTTAAATTTTCTTTCTCTAAAGTACCTTTAATTTTGTTGATTTTATAAAAAAAAAAAAAAAAACATATTATCTTGTTATCACTGATGAAAAACAGGTAAATATATAAATTGTATGAATTCGATATCCAACTGAAGGAGAAAACTGAAAAATATATTTTTTATGCAATTTTTCGTTTTTGGACATAAGAACAGTAATATACATGTATGATATACCGTTGGAAAGCTTGAGATTTTAGAAAAAATATTATCTTAAACACAAGCTTTTAAAAGTTAGTAGAGAGTGATGAAAAGCCGATAAAACCAAGTGATTATTTTAGATAATAATATAATAGATTTTTTAATAAAACACATGTTTCTATATAAATTCCATTTAATTAATTCTTTAATGGTTTCACTCATTTTTATCTCTAACTGTATTTGAAAATTCTTTAATTGATTCTAAAAACGGAGGTAAGTGAAAGTCGTGTGTTGCCTGCACCAGATTTTTTAATGTAGATTTTCTGTTGTTTAACATAAGAACAGCAATTCAGATGTACAACATACAGTTGAAAAACTAAAAGTTTTAGAAAAAATATTATTTTATACACAAAATTGTAGTATAATAGATTATTAATTAAAGCACATGTTTCTTCGAACCTCAATGTAATTAATTCTTTAACCTTCTATTCATCTCTGTATCATGCAACCTTATTTTAAAAAAATTACATTGATTTTGACAACGGGGGTAAGTGGAAGTCGTTTGTTGCGCGCAACAGATTTTTAAAATTATAACTAACTGTTTAATAATGAAATTTCAGTGATTTATTTTAAATATTTATAAGGTCCTGCAGGTCTGTGAAATACTGCGAAATATTAATCAATGATTTTTATTTTAATAAAAATGGTTTTTGAAAGAATATAAACTACTCACGTATTTTATACCTCCAACCATTTTCTTTCCTATTGGTTTGGCTTCCATGAACCATTTCACTCTCCTGTCTTCTGAGAGCCTGCACGCATGCCCAAATGGTTGTCAGACCCAGAACTACGTATATGCAGTACCTGGAGAGACTCGGAAGAAAGAGAGGCAAATCAGTCAAGCAAATGAAAAATATGGCCATTCAAAGGGATGAGTGGAAGCGATGGACTGAGACTGGTGCTCCACGCTGAAAGGCACTAAGGAGCTTGTGAAAGAAGAAGTATTTTATACCTCATTTGTAACTGTATTTTTTCCAGGTAGTACAAATAAAATAATAACACGTCTCGTGGTCATTTACTTTTCAGACACCTGGGAGGATTGGAATACACAGTGAAGAGAGGGAGTTCGGAATTAAAAGAGCTGTATCTACTTTGAGTTACATCAGCAACAGATGTTGAGTAGTCATTTATTATGTACGATCTGTTGAAGTAATTTGAGATTGTAAAGCAGAAATTATTTGAAGTTTAGTAGAGTTCCAAAGCTTAATCCACAAGTACAAATAGCTCTGATGATGGATAATTCAAATGCTCTTCGTCACTTGTCTTAAATTGGAATGCAAGGATTTCGCTCGTCCTTGTCGACAATTAAAATGCATAAATCAATACATAAATCAAAATCACTGTAAGATTGAAATGTTATATTTCTAATTGAAAAAAGTTATCTGTTTCTGATCAAATCTTACGCTAATATTATCTTGTTTGTGCAATGACTTCGTTCGGGAGTGCTCATTCAAACGTGCCATATTTTTACGATCGGTTGACGAGATAAGAGAGAATTGTTATAGGAAATTGTTACTTTGTCACAGAGTGATTTGAAAATCATTCATGTTTGCATGATTCCGTTAACTGAAATTTCGCAATGAAGCATATTTTCTATGATTACTTTCTCCTTTATATGAAGTAATTGGAAAGATAAAGATTAAATTTTCGAATTCTAATTTTATACGTTTTAGGGTTCCCAAGTCCAAATGACCAAGTCCCGCAAAATGACCCATGTTGGTCTAGCTCGAAAATAATAAGTTGTATAAAATTAAAATTTCAAATTTTAGAAACATATGTCCCTGAAATGTTACAGCAACTTTTTCAAAAAAATCGCCGAAACAATTTAATGGGCTTTAAGATGGTGTAGGTTTTATTCTAATTGAAATGCTTCTGATAGTACTGAAATAAGGATATTCAAAATTTTCTTCATTTTAGTATCTTTTTTTTTTTTTTTTTTTAATAACTTGTTTATTTAAATCAAAATACAGAGATTTTACAGTGCAAGTAAATGTCACTATCCCACTAAGGCGAGCCCGTATTTGTGAAAGGAGTTCACCTGCGGCAATTCAATAAAAGTACAATAACAGTACACAGTAAGATACAATACAATACTTAAATAATATAACACAATTTTTCATAAAGAAACAGTAACAGACTACACAGTAAGAAACAATATAATACATAAGGAATATAAAAATACAATTATAAAGAAACAGTAACACAGTTCACTGTATGAAGCAGTAAATTGACTAAGCTAAAAAGCTATAAGGAATAAATATACATATATACAAGATATAAAATTAAGGCATGCAAATACAAAATTGAATTATATAATACCTAATTAATACAAAAAAAAAACAATTATAAGAAACAGTAAAACAGTACTCAGTAGTAAACAGTAATTGACTAAACCAATAAAATTATTGGTTTACCATTGAATTACTTAATAAGCAATTTAATTTTGTATATTCGAAAAAATGGACAATTTCATATTATTAGCATTGATAAAAAATCGACAAATATATAATTTTACGAATTTTATAAGTAACGTAAGGAGAAAGGAGCAAACATATCTTTTTCATGAACATAAGTACAGTAATATATATATGTATAAAATACCGTTGAAAAGCTAAATATTATTGAAAAAATGTTATCTTATTTACTAAGTTGTATAAGTTAGTGAATAGTGATGATAAGTTCATTAAAATAAGTGACTGTTGCAGATATTAATTTCTTTTGTCAGATTATTTTATCTGAAACACATATTTCTATCGAAACTCAATTTACTTCCTTTTGGTTTATTATTTTCAACGCTAACTTTAATTAAAAGTTTCTAAATTCCTATGTTTCAACTGTTAAACGACTCATAAACTCCCAGTAAAGTTCTTTGTAAAAACAGCTACTAAAATTCCATTAAACAAACAGCTGATTGCAATAAACGATCCTTAAACGATACCTACACAGAAGTTCCAAACACATTCCTTTGGAGGATTAATATTTAGTATATTAACTTAAACCTTTCTGTCTCTTACTTTTCTATGTAATATATGTTAAGTCATAAAAAAAAAAAAAACTTTACTTCTACAACCTATGAAGGGTCTTGTGCTCTGTATACATTAGGGGTGGGCATAATCAGAATGACGATTATGGGATCATTTGATTATTTCAATCATTCAAATTAATCGATTATCGGATTAATCGGTTAGCGAATGATTATTCGAACTGAAATGTTTAACGACAATCGAGGGATTATAAGGAGCTCGGATAATTGAACGACCAATTTTTTTTTTTTTTTTTTTTCTCATCACATAAGTCATATACATATTTGCACCTAGCGACTATACAGGCGGCAATTGTCATATATCGTCTCTCACAATGCATGTTAATCATTCGATCATTCGATTATTTAAATCATTGAATCATTAAATCATACACCTACAATGTTTTGCTACCTTATTCCTTTGGCCCTCTGTAATATGCATTTTTTTCGACTTACCATTATAGCACCATCTAATTAGACATAAGAGGTACTCACTACGTTTGCTATAGCATGCTATTTGTGTTATTTTGCTAACCCGTCGAGTTTCTACAGTTATTTCTTGTATAAAATTGATGGGTTTAGCACAATAGCACATGCTATAACAAACATAGTGAGTACCCCTATTGTAGCATAAAGTGACGTTAAATGAAGAAATCAACAATTTTCGTGATATTATTACTTCCTGGAAGAGTTTCTTAACATATGGTTTCCTTGTAATTTCTCTATAAATAGTTATTTACGTTTAAAAAATCTGGTGCGGGCAACACACGACTTTCACTTACCTCCGCTTTTAGAATCGATTAAACAATTTTCAAGTAAATTAAGTGAAAGTAAAAAATCTGGTGCGGGCAACACACGACTTTTACTTACCTCTATTTTTAAAATCAATGAAAGAATTTTCAAATAAAGTTAGAGATAAAAATACGAGAAACTATTGAAGAATTAATTAAATTAAACTTATATATTTATATTCTTTTCATTACTCTCTATTAACTTTTAAAAGCTTGAGTATAAGATAATATTTTTTCTAAAATCTTTAGCTTTCCAACGGTATATCATACAGGTATATTACTGATCTTATGTTCAAAAACAAAAAAATGGATTAAAAAAATATATTTTCTGTTTTTCTCCTTAGTTGGGTATCGAATTCATTCAATTTATATATTTACCTGTTTTTCATCAGTGCTAACAAGATAATATAGTTATTTTTATAGAATCAACAAAATTAAAGGTACTTTAGGGAAAGAAAATTTAAAATATCGGCATTTAAGCCCTGTCAAACCATTTTAATCCGAATGAAACCTAAATTATACCAAAGCCCATTAAATTTTACATCGATATAGCGAGTTTAATCAAAACCGTTGGAACCGTTTTCGAGAAAATCGAAAAAAAAAAGTGCAAAATGCATGGTATAAAGTGGCTCTTCTGGTAAGCTCATTTTGATGAAAAAAGTTTTGTGATGTCTCGGGCGTATATTTGTCTTAAATATGAAATTTCAGTTTCATAGGACTTACCGTTTCCGCCCAGGAGTCACCACGCACACATACCTTTTTGCGGGACGTGGTTATTTGGACTCAGGGGACCCTAAAATGTGTATTTCCGTTGAAAACTGGAATTCGAAAATTTTTACGATCGCAAATACTTTTCGTTACTATATATAGGAAGTGAAAGTAAAACGTCGTGAACTTACAAAAAATACATTTCTTGTGACTGCAGTGGACATAAAAATGTATACCTTCAAAACATATTTAACTACTCTATCACACTAAATTCGAAAATTCGAACTAAGTTAAAAAAATAAATGTTTAGAATGTACTTATACAACTTAGTAGACGTCCATAATTTGAAATTAAATTATTGTAATTCTTAATGTAAAGTTAGATGAGTTGAAAGTTAAATATTATTTAGTTAATTAATAATATTTTTTTTCCTGTATTTTCAATCCACTTTACTTTTGAGTGAAATTTCGAACAAAATTTATATCACATCAAATCCTGATCTGACCTGTGATCACATAATGAAAAAAAAAAAAAAAATCATATCTCAGATCATGTAAAATAAAAATAAATAATTGAATTGATATGAAACAATACTATAACATGGAATCTTCTTTGTAATGAGTTTAAATGGTCAGTGGAGATGAGGTATAAACAGAAAAGTTTACGAAATTGCAGGGAAACCAGACATAATAATATAGATGATATTACCTGCAAATTAACAGACCAAATAATTGGAATAAAATACAAAGATGCTGTTAAGAAATAAGGAATATACCAGTTTAGCATTTTTTTTTATTGCTATCAAGAAAATATTATCACCAAAATGAGTAATATTTATAAGCTTTATTGAGGATGATAAATCTGATTTTTTCAACTTTTATAAGAAAATATGATGCATTCTTAGCTTTACTTAAATATTATCTTATTTGAACTATTTAAAAGCAAGTTTTATGTATTGCCATTATAGAAAAAGAAGGACATTTTTATTTAAAAAATTTAAAGGGCCAAGCGGAATAAGCATGTGAAATCTGTCCCTATGGATATCAGAACCAAATTTATACTAGTTATTCACAACTATGAGAAACCAGTTCTTCCAAATTTTTATCCCACGAAAAAAATATCGAATCCCATTAGCTGCAGACATAGCTAGTAATAAGTATTTCTTTTAATTCTAAACTCCTTGCCCGCGCAAACACTCAAATCTCTGTTCATTCTGAATAACCCCTACTGAGAGGCTACTGAAAATATGTCTGGGGATGTTATATCTTAAAAAGACATTGAACTACCACCCTTTATGAGTATTACCCTTTTATGTTGCTAATCGTTTATTATATCGACATTTTCCTTTAAATTAATCCTAATATAAACCAAAAATACTCTCTTTTAAAAATCCTATGATCATCTACCCAGTACCTTGAACTTAGATGCTAGTTATACAAGTCACTACACGACAGGTGACCCCAATAAACCACGAGTAATTAATAATAATATTTTCCAAAATAATATTCCTTTGTTTAGTAGTTCATTAATTGGACAACTACTGCTCATTTCAATGTTCTAAATAAAAGACGAATGCATAAATTCCTTCGATTAAAAGGAAATTGTGTTTATATTTTAACAATTATAGTTTTAGACAATTAAGATAAAATGTGAAGCCATCTCCTACTTCATAGCTAATCTAAAAATTATATCACGAATTAATAATCCAGCAGTAAGAACACTGATCCATGAAAATAATAGTAATCTTATAATTAGTGAATATATAATTAATATTACACTACTATATATAAATTAATCAGAAATTATGACTGTAACAAATATTTGAAATAACTGTCAGCATAGTTTTACCGCTGAGCTATTTGACTAAATATATATTCAGAAGATGTTGATCAACATTTGACTCAGTAAAATTATACAGTGTTAATAAATACCTACATTCCTTAGGATTCTTTTTGAAATATTTTTATGCTTAGGTAATTAGACATTAAAGCTTGTAATAGGAGGTGACATGTAGTGTCGTGGTTAGCATTCTATTCCCATGTTCACGGGTTAATACCAAACACCTCCATCAAATGCAACAGATATCACCAGTCTCCTAACATCCTTCATCGCTGAATTTAAATCAGTCGTGACTCCTCTAATATCACTTTTAACTAATCTCGTATCCCACCTCATCACTTCTTCAAGAAATCCTTAAATGACCTCTTCCAAACCTATATCCATACTCCTTTGGAATGCGAATGGTATTCGAAATCACACTAACGAACTAACAGTCTTCTTACAAGAAAAACACATAGACATAGCCCTAGTAACAGAAACCCGACTTACCAACTCACGTCTGTTTAACATTCCCAATTACAACATTTACCGCACGGACCACCCGGACGGAACCGCACATGCTGGCACTGCTGTCATCATCCATCACTCCCTCTCCCATCACTCACACCCCTTACCCGTCCATAATTACCTACAACCTACAGCTGTAACAGTTAAAACCAAGCCCTTTCACATAACAGTTGTTGCAGCATATTCCCCTCCGAAAATTCCATTTTCAGAATCCCAATTCAATTCGTTCCTAAATTCCTTGGGACATCACTTCCTTGTGGGAGCAGATTTTAATGCAAAACACCAACAATGGGGAGCCAGAACCACAAACTCTCGTGGACGAATCCTGTTGTCTGCACTTAATTCTACTCGCAGCAATATTCTTCCTCCGGATTCTCCTACCTACTGGCCAACAGATCCCAACCGCAATCCTGACCTCCTAGATTTTTTCATCCACAAAGGTCTAGGACTACTAAATTATTCCATATCTCGCCTCGATGACCTATCTTCAGATCACAGTCCAATACTCCTTACCCTTTCAATATCGCCCATTCCTAAACCGCTCCCACCCTCATTCATCAGGGGCCCAGTTCACTGGGATCTATTCCGTCAAATCTTAACCGACAACATTGATCTCAGAGTATCCCTCAAATCCCCTGAAGAACTGGATGAAGCTGTAAATACCTTTACAACCCTAATCCAACAAGCAACCTGGACTTCATCTTCACCTCTCTCTCCCGAAAAATCCCGAAGTACAAATCCTTTACCTCAAGAACTCCTGGACCTTATCCAATTCAAGCGCCGTTCTAGGACTATCTGGCAGAGGACCAGGCATCCTGATGACAGGAAATCATACAATTATTATTGTAAATTAGTTAAAAATAGATTGACAACCTACAGATCCCAATCCTATAATTCCTATCTTTCCTCATTATCCACTTGTGACCATTCCCTCTGGAAAGCAACTAAAAAAATCCTTAAATACCATCATATCTCTCATCCTCTCCAACGTCATGATGGTTCCTGGGCCTCGTCAGATGAGACTAGAGCAGAGGAATTTGCTAAACATCTTGCAAACACATTCACTCCTCATCCTGAAATTAATCCTCCCCATACAGCTGCAGTTGAAGAATCCCTCTCCTCGCCGATTCCTCTCTCTTTGCCTCCTAAAGCTGTCAACCCCTCTGAGGTCAAATTCCTAATCGATAAACTTAAACCTCGAAAATCTCCTGGATTTGATCTCCTCACTTCCCAAATCATTAAACAACTTCCCAAAAAGGCTATAGTATTCCTGACCTACATATATAACTGCATCCTCCGAACAACCCATTTTCCTCTGATGTGGAAACACTCAACCATTATACTTTTCCTTAAACCGGGCAAACCTGTTAATCATACCTCATCCTATAGACCAATCAGCTTGCTCCCTATACTTTCCAAATTATTTGAGAAAATCCTTCTGAAACGCATCCTTCCGTTAATCCAACTCGACAAAATCCCATCTCACCAGTTTGGTTTCCGCTCAGGCCACTCCACTGTTCACCAAGGTCTTCGAGTTGTTGACCACATATCGTATGCCCTTGAAAGCAAGCAATATTGCACAGGTGCCTTTCTGGACATAGCACAAGCATTCGACCGGGTGTGGCACGATGGCTTGCTTTTCAAACTAAAAACCCTATTACCCCAAGCCCTATATCTAATCCTTCGATCCTACCTCTCTAACCGCTCGTTTCGAGTCCGTTGTGGTTCTGAATTCTCAAGTTGTTATCCGATAGAAGCCGGTGTTCCACAAGGTAGTGTCCTCGGTCCTATACTCTACATCTTATTCACCTCAGACATTCCCACCTTACCCGAAAACTTCCTGGCAACATTTGCCGATGATACAGCTATCCTCTCATCCCATCCAGATCCTGTTACGGCATCCTCAAACCTCCAATCACATCTCGATCTGATTGAAAAGTGGTGCAATCATTGGCGCATCAAAGTCAATGAATCAAAAAGCAAGCAAGTCACCTTTACCCTTCGACGCAGATCCTGCCCTTTTGTCCATTTTAACTCTATTCCTCTCACCTTTTCTGACACAGTCAAATACCTTGGTTTCCTCTTAGACAAAAGACTGACATGGAACCCCCATACTAGACTCAAACGACAAGAACTCAATCGACGATATGGCCAGCTATATAGACTACTAAACAGAAAATCTCATCTCTCAACGGACAACAAACTCTTAATTTACAAGACTATTCTTAAACCAATTTGGACCTACGGACTTGAACTGTGGGGAACAGCAAAAGTTTCGAATATCAAACGTATCCAATCCTTTCAGTCTAAAGTCCTTAGAACAATAGTAGATGCCCCATATTATGTCACCAACAAAACCTTACACCATGACCTGAATATCCCATTTGTCCTTGATCTAATCCCATCCAAATTCTCAATCTTCCATCAGAAGCTTACTCACCTTCCTAATCCCTTGGCAAACTCCCTATCTAGTTCCAAACATCCCTATAACCCTCCTCGTAGGTTGAAGCGGCAGTGGCCCAGAGATCTTTTGTAATTATGTTATTGGAGTGCTGGCAATGGCCAGCTTCTCCACTCATGCCCTGAGTGTATGTGGCTCTAGTGCCCTCGCGCAGCCTCCACTGGCACTCAAGACCAGTGACGCAGCTGAATGAGAGGCGCTGGGATCTTCTGGCATTGTGCCTCGACATCCACTAGTGGATCTCGAGGTTTGATTCAGTGATCCCAGGGGCAGTTTGTAAATATTGTAAATAGGTATGAATGTGAACAAGATTGTTATTATTATTTTCTTTATAGTACTTATTTAATTTTGTGTATATATTTTTTTCTTTTATTTGTTTAGTCTTTATTAATTTTTTTTTCTTTAATTTTATTTACAATGTACATATGGTATGAATGATTTATTTTATCTCTAATACTCATTGCCCCAGAAGGTGGCAGATTGTATTATCTCTTAATAAAACAAATTAATTAATACCAAACAGATAGCCCTGAGATTTTTATGCTTGGATAATTAGAAAATATAGCTTGTAGTAGGGGTTCGCCTGTGGTGTAGTGGCTAACACAACAGCTTTCTATACCCTACCAGTAGTTTCAAACCTGGCTGATGGCCCTGGAATTTTGATACTTGGGTAATTATACAGTATAACTTGTAATAATATCTAACATAACAGCCTTCTATGCCCATAGTCGCGGGTTCGAAATCACCCTGGGATTTTTAAAAGGAGTAAAAAATCCTTTGGTAATGCCGTCCTTCGAAGGGAACGTAAACTGCCCTATGCGATGTCAGGTACTCATTAAAGATCCCTATCATAAATAAACTTGGATATGGAAATTTTAGGCTCCAACTGTAGCATAGTCCGATAAGCAACAAAACGCTGCAAATTATTACACAATGGTTTATTATTTCTAAATAACAATATTAGGGTATAACTGTTTATATAGCTGTTGATAGGCAATTAAGTTTTGGTATTAACTTATTTATTAAACAGAAGAAACGGATTTGATTTTTTTCAACAATAGATTAAATTGGCGTTAAATGAATGAACTATATATTTTTTAAAATAAAATTTAAACAGTTTTATCTTAATGGAAATAGTCTGATGGGGTTTAAATGACGAAATTTTTCTCCTGAAGCACTTTAGATTTGGTTCTATACTAACTAACTAACTTGTGTGTTTCCCCTTATTATTAGTAGTAAGCAATTTATAAAACAATTTGATAATCAACTGAAAGAAAAAAAAGTTCCACGCTGAGAATATAGTTCTTGAAATACGAACAGTAATATATATGTACTGCTGGAAAGTTTAGAATAATGTTATATAACACATAAAGTCATTTAAGCAAATTGAGAGCGACAAATATCCATAAACGTAAGGTTATTTTTGTTATTGATAATTTATTCTTTTAGGTTATTTCATGAAAACAGATGTTTCCTTGGAAACTAGCGGTAATTTAAACGGCATTTGAAAATAAACGTTAACAATTAAAACGTAGATTTCTAGTAGGAATTTTTACAGAAAATGCGAAAATTTCGCATTAATTTGTTATCGAACCAATTAATTTTATTATTTTTGGGTTAAATCCATGACTTGTTTTTATATTAATAACTTAATTTCAACGCTATATCCTGATATAACATTTCCTGAAATGTTTTAATTTTGAATCAGATTAAATAAATACATTATGTAATTTTGGAAAAAAAACTAATAATGTTTCTGAAGGACTTGTGTGAGTTTTTGCATGAAATAGGTTGAAGGAATCCCATGAAATTGAATGAACTAAAGTGTCGAAAAATGTGAGTGGAAACTGTGTGATGCGTGCTCGAGATTTTTAATATATAAATTTAAAAAAATGCATTATCATTGGTAATAAATCGCAATGCTCTATGAAGGTCTAGGTCAAGAAAGTAGAGAACACCTTGCAAGAACTTCCTGCCTAACCTTGAAACTACAGCCTCCGTGATTTTATCTCAGGACTGAGCTTATCTGGTTCAAACCTTGAAGTTCATTATCGAACGATCAACTTCCGAGCTAATTAATATTATAAACATTATTCATTTATATTAATCTATTAATTGTCAGGTCATAATTTTAATTGTACAAAACTTGAATTAGAATGATTTAAAATACCAAATCTGTTCTTTTTGGACTAGGTCCATTAGAATCTCATACAGAAACTTCTTATCACAGGTCCCTCCACTGCTTCATGCGTCAACGCGTTCTGAATTCTCTGGATAGTTTAAATTTCTCTTCTGATCGTTTAACTTCCTTAACAAAGGCATTTGTTGTAGCTATTACAAATTTTTGGGACAAGTTTTTCTATTTTACTATTAATTAACTAAATTTAGCATCGCTCAAATATAGTCTAAACATCAGCCTTATGGTTCCAAAATGGCGACCGATTAGATTTGTTAATCAAGTGCTTGCAATATTATATAGAAAAAAGGTAAAGTGTTATGAATTTTAAAGAGAAAAAAAGTCTGTGCATCCAAGTACCGAATAAAAATCCCTCTGTTCATTTCGTGAA
Organism: Piezodorus guildinii; assembly: GCA_023052935.1. Classification (NCBI taxonomy): domain Eukaryota; kingdom Metazoa; phylum Arthropoda; class Insecta; order Hemiptera; family Pentatomidae; genus Piezodorus; species Piezodorus guildinii. Next base: position 131,017,291 of record CM041297.1, on the reverse strand, counting down.
TAAATAAAATTCCAGTTTCAATTGCTTATATAACGGTATTACTCTAACATAACTATGAAAAACACGCTCCTCATTGAACGCGGTGTGAGAGACAATACCTTATGAATTTAATATAAATATAACTATTTTAAAATAATAAACCGTTTTGTAATAATTTACAGCGTTCTTTCTTATAATTCAAAATTATAACTCATTTAAATAAGATAAATGAATTGTTTAAAAAGTCAAAAGAAAGAAACAATAGAAAAAATACATGTATCTTTCAGAGTTGGATCAGCAATAAAACTAAACTTCAGTTCAGTTTTCCTAAAATATACCAATTCAGAATTTTCGAGAACACAAATATTTTTATTGAATACATATCTAGAAGAATACATGGACAGACAAAGAATTTTATTCATGGTAAAACCTATTGCATAACTTTACTCGAGTAAAAGAAAACAGTCTTAAGTGACTTTAATCATTGTTTTTTTAAATAATAATAATTTTTAAGGAAATACCAAAAATATTAGTTCATAACAAGTAAAACTAACGATTTTAAAAGTTGATAAGAAGAATATAATTGATATAAATGGGACATAATTATATTATTCATAAGAATTAGTGCATTTAATTTATTTTTTATAATTAAGGTTATTTAGGGATATCAAATTATGATCTAAGAGCTAATTTTAATATAGAACCTGGAAATTTTATTGTAATTAACAAGATGCAAGTCTCAAATTATTACAATTATATGGTTACTAAAATATTAATAGATGTAATAGGATACAAATTCTTACTTTTCATTGCTTGCTATCAGTAAAAGGTTTCAAGTTTAGCTAAAGGATGAATTTATATACAGATTGTTTTAATTATTCTTTTTAATAATATTACACACTTCCAAAATTAACTTAATCATAAACAAACTATTTTTTCCTATTAGTATATGCTTCACTTCAACATGCCTTCAAAATATCTATACATTTGCAATATCTTTATATTTTATTATTATTTTATGAGATAATTACTAATTTTATTGTGCTTTTTTTCCTGCTTATCATGTTCAGATATAAAGATATTCTATTGAGTGATGAGCAATAGCTTTGTACAGACTTAATGCATTAAATGATTGAGGGCATGAAATCTATGATAAAGAGACTCAATCCATCTCAGATCAAGTCTTCTATTGAACCTTCCACTTGTTCTTAATAACAACTTTAAAGGTGGTTTCTCAGGTTCCATAGTATCAGTTTAGGAATGACTTATTCATATGATTATTTTTCATGATACAAGAAAAGCTCCTTAAATTACATAAAACAAATAAATGAAATAAAAAAATAACCCGCACCTCTACAACCCTTAAGGGTTTTTGGCTCAGTATATAGATTAGTACTTTTTCTAGGCCAACAGCTGTGCAATGAGATGATACAGTTAAGTCTCTAAGTTATATAAAAATACTATATTACATTTTAAAAATATGTTTTCTATATTACATTATTTACCATAGTATATTTTATTTAGTGATTCTAAAGTTCTTAATTCTTCTGAAATTCCTTCAGATCTTTATATACAATTTTAACAATAATCGGACAACTGAACATGATGCATTCAACAAATCTGAATATAGACATTCGTAAAAGATTGAAAGTTAGAAAAAAAAATCTGGTTGCTTGCTTTGGTTCATAGTCATTCAACCAGGGGATAGTTATCAATGCTAGTAAGGCTATTAAACATTTATTCCTTCATATCATAAATACTTCATCATAATATCAATATTTTATAGTTTTGATAGAATTTTTAACTCCTTTTGACTTTTTAATAGATTGTTTGTAGTCCTCTCCTCTTCGCCTAGAGCTTCTGACACATCTAGAGGCACCCCTTAGTGCTTAGACCGTATTCTTCTGACAATAGGCAAACTTCAATTAAGTGCTTTACACTGAGCATTGTGGTGCTAGTTCCTTTTGGATGAGGAAAAATCATCAAAAGGAAAAATCAAAACATGTTATTCTCAACAAAAATATACTATAAACATCTCCCTCCTTCCAACTCATTGAGTCAATTCTTTGAAATTGACCATCTGTACACCACATCCAGCGCTAGTGTAATAAAGAAATTTTAGCAGGCATGGAGTTTCTAAAGTGTTAATGAAATCCACAAGGACCCTTGCTTTAGTAATAACCATAAAAGTAGGCAATAATTAAATTAAAAAAATAATTGTAATTCTTGGCAAATGAATGGGATTATGATGGAAAATGCCAGGATCTCTTTTAATTTTATATATTTAACTTTTACTTTTATATGACCTTAATTTATTTCTATTTCTATCATAAATCAATCAAGTAACTTTATACATTATTATTATGTTATACATTCATTGTCTTCATTCCTTTACTGTATTTTTTGTACTAATTTTTTTCCCTTCTTAGCTGTTTACCATATTCTGCTTTCTCAATTTCAGGAGGAGAAGCTATTATGACATGTAAGATGAAGATTTTCTAAATCTCTTCCTTACCTATTTTTATTAATTTTATTTGTGAATTTTATTTGTAAGCTCCTTCACATGACTTATACACATGAGATGAATGATACAAAAAAATACATTTGAATATATTCAGCGCAATAATAAAAATGCATTAATTTTTCTAATTCTAATTCTAATTTTTCATTCGGCGTTCATATTTTTTCTCTTAGTATATTATGTGGGATGTACTATGCAATTCAACAGAAAATCAATTCTTTTTAACCTCCTTTATTAAAAAAACTAAAATTACCTGTGCAGTGAATTTCTTACAACTTTGACAGTCGAGAAATCAATAAATTATGCTAAGAATAAAATTTATCTTCTCAATTCCCCTTAGTGGATTACTAGACTGTAAATAAATCTCTAGACTCAAAAATCACATTGTGTTCTTGTTTATTGATGTTTATTATTATCACGTTAGAATTATCAGTAAAAATTAGATTTAATCATATTACTTACTTTCTTAATCGAGCCCTCTTTGCCACCAAGCAGTGTGAGGTGCAATCTTATAGAGCGCGACCCAAAGTCCTCTATCCTGTGCCAGCAGTCTTCTCCTTCTCCAATCCATTCCTCTCTTCTTGAAGGCCTCCTTCACACCTTCCTCACAGTCTTTTCCTTGACAAACCTTTTTTACACCTAATTAGCAAATTTGTTTATAAATACATATAATTATAAGATACCTATATTTTATGTTATTCTATATTCATAGAGGTTATTTATGATTTATTAATGTAAACCGTAGGTGGTCTCAAATTTTTGACTGGTAGTGTATGTGCACTTATGTAAAAAATCAGCAATCAAAGATGTAAATTATTTATAGAATTTTACAAATAAGTGTTATCGACCATTCTGTTTTTTTAAACAATAATACATCTTTAACCCAGAAAAATCATCTTTGATCATCCTTAAAGCCTAAAAAATGACTAATTATTTTTAGTATGACTTCTAAACGTAAATACAATTTTTCAGAAGGAATCTTTACTTTTGATATAAAAATGTATATTAAATTCATTCTAGAGTTAATAAAAAATTTGAAAACTGCTTTGTTTCCTTTGATTAACATGTCTTTATCCTTAATTTGTTAAGCTAATTGTGCAATTATTTTCGTCCAAAATTTTCAGAAATAATATTATTCTATATTTTATTTTGAATATATTCTCAAATGTATTGTAGTATAGATAGATTTTATTTAAAATAAAAAGCAAATTTTTATAAAGAAAACTTTAACCTCATAAAACAATGTAGGGTGGGATATTTTGTTATGTTTTATTTTTGCCTACAAATGCAAAGTACTTAATGGGAAAATAAAACAATTTTTAAATTAAGTTTTTTTATTCATTTAATAAATTTTAGCATCAGTAGATTATACTTTAAGTATAGATTATCCTTATAATTTCAAGCACATCACTATTTGAGTTCATAAACATTTAACATATTTGTCACAATATGCTGTTTTGAAATTACGTCGATAGCATTTTAGAATCATTGAACTGAAGAAATAATTTAATGCACAGCATTTACTTTATATAAATACAAACACAATTTTTTATATACATTACAATACATTTCCTCTATCTTAGCTGTTCTTTTATTTTTTGATATTTGTTTCTTTTTAAATCTTAAATAAAATGAATAAATTTAGCTAGTATGTTGTTGTTTTTTCATTACTAGTGTGAATCAAAGCATTTAGTAGTTGACCCAAGAACAGAAGTTATATATTGATACTGATGAATTGAAATTTAACAGTTGAGCATTTTCTTTGTATCTTGATACATTTTAATGATATCTCATACATTATAACATAACATCTTAACTGAGTTAAAAATATTTGCTATATAGAAATAAAAAAAAATATGAAAATTTCTAAATGTTCAAACATATTTGACAGTTTTCAGTTGCCCCACTGTATCCTTTAATAATACTCCACTTATTCCTGTAGAACAAATTAGATTCATTTATAGGGTTGATGCAAAATTAATGCAGGTTTTAGTAGGTATTGTAAATACGCCATATCTTTACTTTAACCATATATATTTAATCAAAATAATTTCCATCTGAATCAATGCACTTTTGCCAACGTTCAACAAGCTTTCTTATTCCACCAGAAAAAAAATCCGAATCCCTGGACTCAATGAAATCACGAAAAGAATTTTCAATGTCGTCCTGGTTTTGAAAATTTTTCACCCTCAAAAAGTTGTCCAGATGCCTGAAAAAGTGGAAGTCTGTAGGAGAGAGGTCAGGTGAATAAGGCGGATGTTGGAGAACTTCGTAGCCCAACTCGTGCAGTCGTCGAAGCGTTGGTTGTGCAACGTGTGGTCTGGCGTTACTACTGGCACCCACTTGGCCAACTTTTTTACCTTACCACTTGCTTCCAAGTGGCGTACAACTGTGGATTGGTTCACGAGTTCCGCCGCCATTTCTCGTGTGGTTTTGGTTGGGTCTTCTTCCACTTTTGACCTCAGCTGGTCGTTGTCCAGAGCAAGATGACGGCCCCGACCTTCCTTGTCTTCGAGGTCGAAATCTCCTCTGCGAAACTTCTGGAACCAACGCTGCACCGTGCACTCATTAATAGCCCCCTGACCCCACACTTCATTAATATTACGAGCCGTTTGCGCAGCGCTGCGCCCTAATTTAAATTCGTAAAAATAAATTTGACGAAAATCGCACTTTGACATTTTCGATTCAAGACCTTTGAACACACTGAACAAAACGATTTTACTAAACAAATTCATGGTGAAAGAGAGGGTATTAGATAACGTTTGTTTTGGTATAATAATGATCAATGTTAGGATTAGCTTTGTTTACACAATTGGAATTAAGATATTGCAATAGAGGAAACCTGCATTAATTTCGCATCAGCCCAATATTTGCCACAAATTTTGTAGATCTGACAATATTTGGAATATCCATCTATAGGAAATCTATGTAATATATGACAATATTTGGGATATATTAATTTTTTTGGGAGAAGGGAGGGTAGCAAACAGAATGAGTTATCCTGAGATTCATTGTGTGATACTGTCAGAAAAAAAAAATTCAAGCTGGTGACATGTGATTTGAGGTCTGTAAGATTTCTACTCAGGTCAAGTGTAGCAGTGTGGTTTATTGGCAACAGTAAAGTGAATTGTTTTTGAGGTTCCACGTTCAAACCCTGGCTATGAAAAAAATAATTATCAAATCTTTACTGTAGACATGGGACAACCCTGGGGTCTGGTGATCATTCTGGACCTTATATTGCTATAAAGTGGGTAACCAAAAATCGTGGAAAAGCCTAGTGGCTAAGTCTGATCTGTGCCTGGTCACCTCCTAGCACTCCCGTTAGAAGAATAGTACAAATCCCTATAGAATAGAATAGAATGAGTTTATTTGTCTTTGGGGGTTCCCCATACAAATAGAGCCTGGTCATTACATTACAAACAGTAATTAATAACAATTATAAATAATAAACATGAAATGGAACAAATCACAATAGGATAATAGATAACTATTAAACAGCACAGTAGAATAAACAAAATACAGGTTTATATATTTTTTTTTAATCTTATATAGAAGTATTAAAGTATTTTAGATTTTAAATAGTCTTTTGAAATACAAAGTTTTAATATATATTGATATATATACATAAATACATTTTAAATTAACATCGGAGTGAATGAATATTAAATCCCTATATAAACTGAACCCTTCTACCCTTTATGGGTTGTAGAGGTACAGGCAAGGTTAATACTCATCTATCCCAGCCTCAAAGTATTTAGTATTTTTAACCATTTATTTTTCCACCATTCAATTCATTTATTCCCATGTGCTGGGAAAATGCCCCATCAAATCACTCCTTGTTACTCTAGGGCACCATAGAGTCAAATGTCCATTAATAAGGCTTCTCAGGAAAAATGAATATACCTGTTTTTACGAGGTCTACTGCGTGGACATGCTGATATTGTAGCATTCCCCAAGAACGGGAAAACAGCATTGATCCTCGACCTGACCGTCCGGTATGAGACAAATGACCTCAATCAGGCAGGTGAAGTGGAAAGGGAAAAGAGATGGATCTACTAAAAGTATATCCCTTTCCTAAAAGAGATGTTCTGCAAGACCTTCAGAAAGAGAGAGTTCATCGTTAGAGGCCTCTGGTTCGGATCTTGTGGGACTATCCCCAGCAGAACAATGAGTCTTTTGGAAGAACTTGGTGTTGGTAATAATGAATTGTCCATGATGGCCGAGAATATAATATTTGACTGTCTAGGGATTATCCATTATCATCTGTATGTATGTTAGACGAGTTTAGATTTCTACCTAACCTTATTTATTTATATTTTTCTTTAGCGAATTTGTTTCCCTTTTTTTTAAATATTCATGACTTATCTTTTTACTTAAATTTTGTAATTGATATGCTTTGATATTGTTGGTCACTAGGTGAGTATTTTTTAAAAAAAATTCTTTTTTGTGTGGATTGTGCTGTAAATTGTGAACTAAAATTTGTACTATAACATATATTATAAAGCTATTGATAAAGAAAAAACTTGTGTGGTAATTTTATAAAATTTCTACTAAATATAACAACATGTCATTAGAATGATAATTATGGTGTATGGTAGCAACCCAATACAGCTGAGCAGCACTTTTTTTTTTTTTTGTACTGTTAATGCAATAAAGCATTTCTGTCTAGAAAAGCTGCAAAAGTCACCACATGGAATTCTTCCATCATTAATGTCAGTAGTTTTTATTACTCCTAATATTACTTACCATCTAATCTGTTGTCATGTGGATGTATAAGATTTTCTTACTAATATTTTGATTCTACGGCATTTTATTTAGCAATATTTATGTTCTTTAGCTCATCAAAATTAACAATGAGCAGACTAATATCATCTATAATACTCTCGGAATCCATAAATTATCCAATTCTGACACCATACCTCAAGGTCTCTGATATGGGATTGCAGAGTTTGAGAGGCAATAGTAGGATCATTATTGACTGATAACCCCCAAGTGTCATCAACATAGGTAGAAAGGAAGGTGTTGGGATGGGTTGGGATATCAGCTGTATAGACTGTCTAAACGATTGGTCCTAGGATACTGCCTTAAGGAACACTAGCAGACTGAGTAAAATCAGATAAATAGAAAATTTAAATATTTTTTTTGAATTTTTATTTATTAAACAGAACTTGCACCAACCATTGGTACCTTTATTCAACTAATCTGTAAATTAGGATTTATTGTCATAAAAGTCATCTTTAGCCAATCAGAGCTCATAGCGCTTCAACATATGAGCTATCCAGAGCAGAATATCTATTTTTAAACAATTTTGGATTATATTCCAATACATTACTGAATATTTTTCAGTCAAATAGTAGATTATTCAGTCTGCTTTATATCCTGATTCAGGCTTCCAAAACTCATGAATGAGGAATTCTTATATCAGAACCATTCTTCCACTAGTTTAATAATCAGAAGATTATTCCATATTTTCTGAAATCTGCTCATGCCGTTGATTAAAATTTTCTATGCTTATTTTTCTAATAAAATAATTTATTTAGTAAATACCAAGTAATGTTCATTAACAGGTTGGGTTTATACATTTATACACTTTTTTCAATTCAAGTACCTTAACAAACCCATTATTATTATTTGTTTGACACTACAACACGTTGACACTTCCAGGTCTCCTCAAACCAGCAACCTCCAAAGTTTTCTTTCCTGCACTGCTGACATTCAGTTGTGGACTCCCAAACTTCTCGCAACAGCAGCCACACAGTCAACCCATCGAAGTCGTGGGCGGCCAGCTCTCCTCTGCCCATGGACTCTCTCCGACAGTAATCTTTTAGGAAATTTGTGTTCAGTCCCTCTTAGGCGATATCATTTGATTTCATTAATCCTTGTTGACTGGTAGGTTCAACGTTTTTTCGATGTATCAAAACGAAATTCATAGTTTCTATAAGATGATGTTAGCTTAATTCATATATATATATATATATATATATATATATATATATATATATATATATATATATATATATATATATATATATATATATATATATATGAAGATTTAAATTTACTTACATAAGCTGGGTTATATGAAGATTTAAATTTACTTACATAAGCTGGGTTGAAGTGCTCCCCAATGGATTCGCAGTCCTTTGACAGATCTCCGAATTCATGAATATGGAAACCATGTGCTCCTTCAGCGAGTCCAGTTATGTTACCGTGGTATATCACTGGTCCGCCGGGTGGCTGCATCAGAGTGATCCTACCTGAAAATTAATATATAAATAAATAAAAAGATTCAAACAAATAAGGTAAATGAAAAAAAAAATGAATATTCTTATACAAATATTTAAACCTGAAAATATTGCAAAAATCTGCCCACCAAAAATAAAATCAAGTACACAACTCCGCGGTCAAACCAGTAATCTCGAAGTACGTATAAAATAGCCTACTGCATATAGCAGAAATCAGCAAAATATAAAGGGACATATTGGCAAGGGTCCACGGATTAATAACAACATATTGAAATACAAACATTCAATTTTATTTAAAGATTCAGAGCCATGTTCAGTAAATAGAATATGACATATTATTTTTTGAGTTTTGTCTCACTTTTTTACTTCAAAAATACATCGTTTTTACACACTCAGTCTTTGTGAATGTTGTTCGGATCAAAACATTTTCCGACAGTTTCTCAATCAGAACTTTTATAGAGGACCAACGCACTGAAGCTCAACATAAACTACGCACTATTTCATGGAGTCTCATGATCGTGATGTCAGGTAAATGTAGCTGCTGGACCACTCTGCCACAGATGAGTTCGAGAGTCAGAAACCCCTGCACAAGTGTTGGGTAGATGTCCAAATTCTCGTCACCCGCCGGTACAACCATATAGAAACCGAAATAGAAAGAACCCAAACTTCTAGAAAGAAAAACTACAACTGTTTTCTAGAAGTGTTTTGCCTTGACAGCGATGGGTAGCAGCATTTAGTGACACCGAACAGAAATCATATATGAATCTAAGGATTGGGAACAAGATAACAAAATCCAAGAAGAGAAGAACCATTTATAGAAAATGCATTCCATAGCTCTAAGAAAAGTTTCGTGAGGAGTTCGGCGAAAGATATTATGATGGGCTTTGGTTTGGAAGCAAGAGGACCATCCGATTAGCTACGAGAGCATTTTTGGAGAAGTATGGACTTGGAGGAATCAGTTCCAGAACATGGCGGAGGCTACAATCCTGGACTCGCTGGGAATATCGCACCATCACATATATTAAGGCTAGGCTGGATTTTTAAATTTCTAATACCAATTTCAAAATAAGTAATATGACTATATATATATATATATATATATATATATATATATATATATTTCTTTTTTTTTTTTTTTTTTTTTTTTTTTTTGGCAGTATCTCATTCTATTGTATGGTTTGGTTATTTATTAAACGACCCTTTGTGCCGCTGTGGCTAATCGGACGATGCTACAGCATGAGTCCTAAATTTCGCCTATCCATGTTTAATTAAGATAGGGATCTTTAACGAGTAACTGACATCGTACAGGCTTGGGACCATTTTTTAACGTCCCATCCGGAGGACGGCTTAACTAAGGATGTTTTACTCCTATAAAAAAATTCTAGGGCCACCTACGGGTTTGAACCCGGAACCTTGAGCATAGGAGGCTGTGATGCTAACCACCATGCTACATATATATATATATAGTCATATTACTTATTTTGAAATTGGTATTAGAAATTTAAAAATCCAGCGTAGCCTTAATATATGTGATGGTGCGATATTCCCAGCGAGTCCAGGATTGTAGCCTCCGCCATGTTCTGGAACTGATTCCTCCAAGTCCATACTTCTCCAAAAATGCTCTCGTAGCTAATCGGATGGTCCTCTTGCTTCCGAACCAAAGCCCATCATAATATCTTTCGCCGAACTCCTCACGAAACTTTTCTTAGAGCTATGGAATGCATTTTCTATAAATGGTTCTTCTCTTCTTGGATTTTGTTATCTTGTTCCCAATCCTTAAATTCATATATGATTTCTGTTCGGTGTCACTAAATGCTGCTACCCATCGCTGTCAAGGCAAAACACTTCTAGAAAACAGTTGTAGTTTTTCTTTCTAGAAGTTTGGGTTCTTTCTATTTCGGTTTCTATATGGTTGTACCGGCGGGTGACGAGAATTTGGACATCTACCCAACACTTGTGCAGGGGTTTCTGACTCTCGAACTCATCTGTGGCAGAGGGGTCCAGCAGCTACATTTACCTGACATCACGATCATGAGACTCCATGAAATAGTGCGTAGTTTATGTTGAGCTTCAGTGCGTTGGTCCTCTATAAAAGTTCTGATTGAGAAACTGTCGGAAAATGTTTTGATCCGAACAACATTCACAAAGACTGAGTGTGTAAAAACGATGTATTTTTGAAGTAAAAAAGTGAGACAAAACTCAAAAAATAATATGTCATATTCTATTTACTGTACATGGCTCTGAACTTTAAATAAAATTGAATGTTTATATTTCAATATGTTGTTATTAATCCGTGGACCCTTGCCAATATGTCCCTTTATATTTTGCTGATTTCTGCTATATGCAGTAGGCTATTTTTTACGTACTTCGAGATTACTGGTTTGACCGCGGAGTTGTGTACTTGATTTTATTTTTGGTGGGCAGATTTTTGCAATATTTTCAGGTTTAAATATTTGTATAAGAATATTCATTTTTTTTTTCATTTACCTTATTTGTTTGAATCTTTTTATTTATTTATATATTAATTTTCAGGTAGGATCACTCTGATGCAGCCACCCGGCGGACCAGTGATATACCACGGTAACATAACTGGACTCGCTGAAGGAGCACATGGTTTCCATATTCATGAATTCGGAGATCTGTCATAGATATCAGTGTACATGTTACTGATTTGGCCCGAACCAGATACTCTCCTTCCATGACAAACTCCATTCCCACTCTAACCCATTAGTTTCAATCCTCTCTTCCTCTTCAATACCTGATAATCCCGTGAGGCTTCTGAAAAGAAGGTGGCCTCGAGTCCTTCTAATTTAGAATATTTTTAGAGTGCTGCCGATGGGTGGTATCTCTACAAGTTTTGTTCCTGTCTATTTTCTTTAAGCCTATTTACTAGTTGTATTTACTACCTACTACAATTGTAAATATCAATAAATTATTTAAAAAGAAAAATAATGTTTTGTCAACTCCTTATATATGATTATTTATTAACTGTCTAGTTTTTCATATGTAATATATATGTTTTGTTGTTTATGTCTCTATTTTTATATGATTATAATAACAGCTTATTACTTATTCAGATGATCCCAAAATAGTTGACCATATCTATTATATTAAATAGAGGTAATATTTCACAAATAAAAAATAGTTCTGAAATCAAAGGTTACACAAAATTAAATTTATTATTCAAAATATAAAGAAATAAAACTGTTTTATGCAGGTATGCATTTTTGATAATGCACTCTCATGAGAGTGGTTTTGATCAAAGTACTTACACCCTATTTATATTTCAGCTCAGAGTTGTTGACTGTTACAAATTGTTTACTATTTTTACATAAAATCGTCTTACAATCGTTTACTTTTACAAGTTTCGTCATTGTAGTGTACATATTTTATTGTAAAAATATTCAATACTTAATTCTATGACAGTTAATTTTGAAAGGGTACAATAATGATTAATTACTTGTTATATTTATTCATTCATATAAATTATTAATTGTTAATTTGCTGAATCAATTCTTCAAGAATTGGGAGAGAGGTTTATTCAAAGTGATTGACGTAACAAAAAGACATTTATTTACAGATTTAAAATGGTAATACAAATTTCAGAAATGGTGTATTACTATGTTATATTAATTACACTTATGAAATATAATCAATAGGTTACAAAAATTGATAAAATGTTTGGATAACTTTACATTTTTATTACAGTGTTTTTAATTTTATATTGTTCTTACTATGAAAAAAAAAAAAAAAAAAAAAGTACAAAATTGTCTTTCTTTACAAATCTATACAAGGAACACTTATAGTGAAGAGAAACTACAGAATTATTTAGATTTTAATGTTACTAAATATAAAAATAAAAATGTTCAGTTATTTATTTGCCAATATATATTTTTTTTCTAGATCATTTGTGCTAAATATTTAACTAATGTTGATAAAAAATGAGTATTAATACCATAATAAATGTGCTTCTCCAATAAATTTATTCATAATATTTTGCATAAATATAGTAGATTCTAATAATTTAAATTACTTTTAAACCATTAGAAACAACTATAAATGAATCCGAAAAGAATGTTAAGGTATCTAATTGTTTTTAAAATACTAAAAACAATGACAACCTTAAAGTATAATAATAAAATTAAGAAAAGTAATTTGAATTTTTTATAAGAATGTGTAAAAATCTTTCAGTTTTAATTTAATTCGTGGCTAAATGCCTGCATTGTTCAAATTCAATGAAGAATTATGTTTAACACTGAATTAGTTTGAGAAAAAGCCTCAAATAATCTTGAAAAATGTATGTTTCTGCCTCGTAATTTGAGACCACATAATATATTAATCATTAATCATCATAACCTCTATTGATTTACTTTTCTTGGAATATAGAAGTAAACATTACAGATTATTTTAGAGATATATTTTTTAAAAATTTAGATTGATGTTTAGTTTTGATTTAGTTAACAGTTCTAATCTGATTATAAACTCAGTGTTTTTCAAATTCTTTACATGAGCGTAGGTGGAGGGTGAGCAAATTGGGGCAACCCTCTTCTAACAAGATAACAAATTTTAATTTTGTAACTGATTCTCACAAAGTATTATTTTTAAAAAGCTGTTTTCTTTTGAATGTTTAAAAAAATTATTGAATGGCACCAAGAATCCTCCCTAAATTAAATTTAGATAATTTCCCAATGCTATTTTGAGCTGGATACGCCCATGGTTGGTTGTAGGATGTGGTTTATCTGTCTCAGATGCTCTATTTTACTCAACTGACACAGAATTTGATTGGACTCTTGATATATCACAAAATTGATTGTTGATAACTGCTCTTCCATCAAGGCTCCACAACTTCCGCATCACCTTCACCTTCTGGTTTTGGACGGTCACCTTGTGGTGGCTTTGGGAGCGGGGGTTTGGACCATACGATGACTCCGCAGGCCACCCTGGGGCCAGCATTTCCGGTCCTCAGGCTCTCCTTATCTCCGCCCCTTCCGTAGTCATCCTTGTTGGCTGTGATGACCAGAGCACGTCCGATGACAGAGTTGGGTCCAGTTAGGGAGATAAGGTGGTCAGAGTCTGCGACCTTAGCAAGTCCGTCAGCGTTTGCCTGAATGTTGCCCAGGTCACCAACATGGCGGTATGGATCCGCTGGACCTCCGTGTTGGGTCTGCAACCAAAATGACAATATGTCTTAGTAGAAATAGTATATTTAAAAAATATTGCTTAGTAATTATGTGAAACTAGAATAAAGACTTGAGTACCATTGCAGCATTAATATAGAAAATTCTATTTCTATTTCTATTTAAAGGATTTATAATAACTTTTCACTTATGCAATGTATGTTTTTTTTTTTTTTATAGCCTTAATACTCATTGCCATTGTGTGTCCCAAATTGTATTATTTTTCAATAAAGAAATGAAAAATCTGGTGCCAGCAACACACGATTTTCACTTACCTCTGTTGTTAAAATAAAAATAAGGATTTTTAAATACAGTTAGAGATGAAAAAGATAAAAGCATTAATTAAGCCGAGTTTCAATAGAAACCTGTTTTTCATTTTTCATTTGATTTTCATCACTCTCCATTACATTTTACCACTTTGTGTATAAGACAATATTTTCCCTAAAATCTTTAGCTTCCCAATGTTATATTACACATTTATATTACTGTTCTAATTTTGGAAAAAACAAAAATTTTATTTACGCTCATTAATAATATTTATGATTATTAAAAGTATTAATAATTATTTACGATCATTTCTCCTTCAGTTCATTATCAAATTTGTTCAACTTGCACATGTAGCCATTTTTTTATCAATGATTGCATGATGATATTCTAATTTTTGGAATCATGGAAAACATGCGATGTCTTAATAATGAAGACAATTTATATAATATAATTTAATAATTCAAGAATTTTTTTAAATCTTAAAATTATTAATGTGATAATTTTAATTTTAATCATTAATGTGATTGACTGTATGATTTAATAGATCAATCAATGTTATGTTAATAAACAATAAAAGTTTGATGGGAAAAAAAATGTTAATTTTTGAATAATCACAAAAGATTAGCAATTAAACATAAAAATATAGAAAATCTGGATCTTTTGCCTAAGCCTCTAAAAGTGGTTACATTTTCAACAATTACAACTGTGTGAATCACATCTTTCTTATTCCTTAAGAATGCAACAATTAGGTTATTTTATATAGATTACACATATGTCAACTTTACTAAACGTATGACTGATTTAGCAGTAGAGATGAGCTATTATATTTATTGGATTATTCTATATTTCTTTTTGTTAATACCCATTGTATTCTTATTTTTTGATTTTATTCCTCTTTTTTTCTGTTTATTTTATTGTAAAATGGGAGTAGCTGCCCATGAATAAATAAATATATTACAGAATTCTGTCAGGTTTTAAAGATGGCGAATGTCAGAAAATCAGTAATCAAAGAATGAATGGAAATGAAAAGGAACATTTTGAATGTGATAAAAGAAAGAAGATTGGAGCAATAGTAGTTGCTAAGAATTCAGGTAGAATAAGGGAATCAGTAATTTAATATGAGGTTGAGAAGTAGAACTTGAACAGGGATGAGGGAGATCTTGTTCGGAAGAGGTATAAAGAGAGACATCAGTAGAAAATTAGTTGAAGGAAAATTTAAGTCTTTATAGTCGTTTTTAGGTTTGAACTGTCTTCACCAACGTTTCGCCAGGCATAATGTCAGCTTCTTCAGTGTTTAAAGTAAGAATTCTATCATAGTCCCTGTAAATCATCAGGTATATTCAATAGCATGTATTTTCTCTAGGCAGAACTCAATGAACACCTTATTTGGCTGTAATTTTATAGAAAAATCCATTTAATCTGTGTATTTTTCCTCAATGTTTCTATCCATTGAGATACATGTACATGGACATTCTCAATGGATAGAAACCATTTGTAATTCCACAAACTGGATTTGTTGCTTTACCTTGAAGACACAATGAAGTAAAAAACTTTTCTAACCCTGTCTATTTTTACAATAGTTAATATTTAAATTACTCTAAGCCTACAATTTACCTTAACTCCACTCAGTAATTACTCGTTTAATTTACACGAGAGGGAGAACGATGTGGAAAGACGAATCCTTGGCGTGATGTGTGTGTTGAAACAGCAGAAATCTTCGTTTGTCTTTGGTGCCGCGAAAACAAAGGAATTGCATTATTGTGGAGAAGAGACTTATGGCGACATACGTTGTGAAATCGTTTGTCGTACTTCACAGAAAGAGGGAAAATAGAGTAGAATAAATATACAATATCAATCGAAAGACAAACATAGCTATTCCTAATATCAACTAGCAAGAATTGTACATAAAGGAAATGCGAGGCTGATGTTAACATTCACAAATCAAAATCCTAATTCATTTAAAGTTCGAGTCGCCTTTCCAAAAATACACTTTGTTCAGTGTACCGAATGTGCCGGTTTACGAGAACAAATTTTTACTTTCACTTATTATATATAGTAAGGGAAAGTTTGCGATCGTGAACATTTTCGAATTCTAGTTTTCAACGGAAATACACATTTTAGGGTCCCCTTAGTCCAAATAACCAAGTCCCGCAAAAAGGTCTGTGTGTGTGTAGTAACTCCCGGGCGGAAACGGTATGTCCTATAAAACTTAAATTTCATATTTAAGACAAATATACGCCCGAGACGTGACAAAACCTTTTTCATCAAAATGAGCTTACCAGAAGAGCCACTTTATACCATGCATTTTGCACCTTTTTTTCGATTTTCTTAAAAACGGTTCCGACGATTTTGATTAAACTCGCTTTATCGATGTAAAATTTAATGGGCTTTAATATCATGCAGGTTTCATTATGGTTAAAATGGTCTGACAGGGCTTAAATGCCGATATTTTAAATTTTCTTTCTCTAAAGTACCTTTAATTTTGTTGATTCTATAAAAATAACTATATTATCTTGTTACCACTGATGAAAAACAGGTAAATATATAAATTGAATGAATTCGATACCCAACTAATGGAGAAAACAGAAAAAAATATTTTTTTTTAATGCAATAGTCTGTTTTTGAACATAAGAGCAGTAATAAACATGTATGATAGTATGGGCTTAAATTCCGATATTTTAAATTTTCTTTCCCTAAAGTACCTTTAATTTTGTAAATTCAATAAAAATAACTATATTATCTTGTTAACGCTGATGAAAAACAGGTAAATATATAAATTGAATAAATTCGATACCCAACTAAAGGAGAAAACAGAAAAAATATTTTTTTAATACAATTTTTCGTTTTTGAACTTAAGAGCAGTAATATACATGTATGATATACCGTTGGAAAGCTAAAGATTTTAGAAAAAATATTATCTCATACACAAGTTTTTAAAAGTTAATAGAGAGTGATGAAATGAACATGAAACTAACTGATTATTTTAGATAATAATATAATAGATTTTTTAATGAAACACATGTTTCTATAGAAATTCAACTTAATTAATTCCTTAATAGATTCACGTATTTTTATCTCTTACTGTATTTGAAAATTTTTATTATTGATTTTAAAAATGGATGTAAGTGAAAGTCGTGTGTTGCCCGCACCAGATTTGTCTTCTTGCAGCCACATTAATTTGAAATAAAAATTTTAAGAAACTAACATTTTGATAGAATAATGGTATTTTATCCAGAAAATGATTGGAATTAGAATTCTCTGACTTTGCTAAATATGAAAAGAAAACCCGTACCTGACCGAACCTAATATAATTTTTATTTATTTTTTTTTAAATTGTATAAGAACGAAATAAAAGTTATTTATTTATCAGTCTTTATAGTTAAATATTTTTTACTGGTAGTTAATAATATAAATACATTTGTCAAATTCACAGAATGAATAATTAAAAGTTCAAAACAAATTTCATAATTATATACTTTCTTATTATAGTGCTAAAAATAAATAAAAGGTCCTTTGAATATTCGCTTTCTTTATGAAGAATATACAATAAAATCTAGTTAACCAACAAGGAAAGATGAGCGGGAATAGGGAAATATACATAACTTAGTAATTAACATTATAAAGAAGTTAGTTGTAAGTAATGTATTCGGAAGGTTATGATGACTGTTATCTGGCGTTATATTCTTCAAAATAGTAAATACAAGTTCAAAACAAACTTCATAATTACATACGTTCTTATTAAAGTGCCATAAATAGATAAATTGTCCTTTGAATGTTCACTTTCTTTATGAATAATAGATAATCAATATAATTAAGCAACAAATAAAGATATTTCTCAGAGAGAGAATAAGGAAATATACATAACTTAGTAATTAATAATAGTAAAGACGTTAGTTATCGGTAATGTTATATCAGGAAGGTTATAGTGACTGTTACCAACTTATCTCGCGTTATATTCTTCCAAAAAGTACAATACGTCTTTTAATTCGTTCCAAAAAGTACTATATCCTGGTTTCATTCCAAAAAGTACTATATCCATATTATATTGCTAAAAATTCATGGCAAAAGTGCAATCATTTGGAAAAATAAGTTGGTAACACGCTTAAAAATCAACTAATAAAAAAAGAATCACGTAAATTGGTCCAATAATAAATAAATGAAAGATTTTCGCGTTTCCTGTTAAATTGTCTAAAGTGGATATAGTACTTTTTGGAAATCAAAGTCTCAATTTTTGCCTAAGTTCCCGGTCTACAAGACCCTAAGACGGAGGTTACAACCTTGCAGCTGTGAAATAATTTTATCGTATCATCAGAGCGATGGGTATCTATTAAGACAATTATCATAGACCTGTTGAAAAAATGAGATATGTATCTTTTGTATATCTGAATATGTATCTGGAGAGAACTCCAGCTGGAACTTCCGTGGTCACTTCAGAAATGAAACTATTTTCCTTCTTTTCTCAGCCTTGATTAAAACCCATTTGCATTTTGCACCCTTTATAAAAAGAGAAATACGAAAAAAAATCAGGAATCAAATTAACCTGGTTATGCAACCTCAACTTAATTAATAAATAATTATTAAATTAAAAAAAATGGACCAACAGATATATTTACATAAACCTCATCTTGTTATTATTATAAATAATACATGATTACATTAAATATTATTAATAAAAAATTAAATGTTCTCCTTAGTTAATGATATGGATGCATCGTACCCTTTCCATTTTGAATGCTCATGGAAAAAAAAGTTAATATTCAATTAGGTATGATAATGATAGTATTGCAAATTTAATTAAATTTAAATGCAACAAATTAAAAATAATTTAAATTAAAAAAAAAATGTCTTTCTAACAGATTTCAATAACATTGGGATATAGTCAAAGAGTCATATATAAATTATGATAATGTGATTATGGTTCCGTAATATAGAAATACTGATTGATAATAATTTAAATATGCTTCTTTTGATATACATTTATTCATAAACTATAAAAGAAAATAAGTTCACCAGATTTAAAAAATTGTAATTTTTTTGTTTTTGATAATATGAAATATATGTATAATAATTTTCATAATTAAATCACATAAAAAACAAAAAACACACTTACATTAGTCAATATAAACCAATATTTCAAGGAAAATTAATTCAGAATAGATAATTTATACATTTTAATTGAGTAATGTAGGTCTTATCTTTAATAATTATATTTATTCAGAAAGTAAAAGCAAAATTTAACAAATTTATTGTTGTCATGAATTCTGACTATTTTAATTTTTATCACGAAAATCATATTAAAAAAAAAAAATGATATTTAGGGTATAATATTTCTATATTCAGACCATTTACCTAATATATCCACTTTTATAGGAAGTAACAATTATTATAATTAAACGAATGTTATATGATTTCCAAAAAAAATTGATAAATTTTCCACTTAGGTAGTGCAATCATGATTCTACTACACTGTATTGACATCCATATTAACGAAATTCATCTTTTTAGTAAAAGAGAATTTAGTCGAATAAATATAAAATTGGAGGCTGATAATTAACTTCACCACTATTTTATTTAATTATGATGTATATACCTTTCGGATATAATGCCATCTTCTGGTGCAAGAACCATTTTTATCTTAAGGTGAGTGGGTGCATACACCCATGTCTGAATTAAATTCGGCATTATATCCGAAAGGTAGTGCATCATAATTAAATAAAATAGTGTTGAAGTTAGTTATCAGCCCTAAATTTTATATTTAGACTTTGACCTTCATCTAAAATAATCTACACCTAATTAGTGGAATAAAATATTTTGAAAGTATAAGTAAATTCGATTAAACAGTTATAATTTAATTATTGATTTACGAGATTTTTTTATTAGTTCAACTGTGAGGTTTACATCGTCCAAATCAGGGATTTTGTTGTAAGCTTTGATATAATGGTAATATATATTGAACTATATGCATTGGTATACCGACTATGATAGACTTACAGATACAGAGAGGAGGGACCTGGGAAAGCTCACAACAGTTGTGAAGTTTTTTGTTTAATTATTTAAGTTCACTTAATACTACTGTGGGTAATCAGACAGTGTTCCAGTAGAAGTCCTAAATTTGGCTATTCAGGTTTAATAAGGCTGGAGATCTTTAACGAATATTTAAAAACGCACAGGATCGGTACCATTTTACGTTCCCTCCGAAGGACGGCATAACTAAGTATTTTTACTCCATTAAAAAAATCCTAGGATCACATGCCAGGATTGGACACACGACCTTGGATATAGAAGTAAGGTTTTTTTTTTTTTTTTTTGTGACCCTAAGGAAAATAGTTACAGGAACCTTATAAAATGGATTGCCAATAATAAAGATAATAAAAGGATATAAATAATAAAAAAAATTTATGAATTTTGAATGCTTAAAATCGTCCTTCTTACTCATACACTGAAGAAGCCAAAGTACGACAAGGACTATTTTCACTATTTCGAAGGATATACCCGATTTTGTTATTTATAGTTCAAGTCGCTATTCTCGTTGAAAGGATTCTTAACAACATGTACATCTTGTAACTAGGATACAATTCAAAATGATTAGCTTAAGACAAGAAGTGTCAAGATTGAAGCGATCCCCATCACCAAGAGGTATAGCAAATCAGTGCTATCACTTTAAAAACATTAGGGGTACTCACTACGTTTGCTATAGCATGCTATTTGTGCTATTGTCCTAAACCCATCAATTTTATACAGGAAATAACTGTAGAAACTCGACGGGTTTAGCAAAAAAACACAAATAGCATACTATAGAAAACGTAGTGAGTACGCCTATAATCTATTAACAGAAACAGCCTTTAAATATATCTAGATACAGTAAAAGGGAAATTATTCAAAAACTATTTTGGCAAAACATGTTACTAAATTGAGGTTATGAAAAAAAAAAAAAAAATCAAAATTGCTCTATATTTTCCTTACTTATTAGTTTAAGGCAAAAGTATGATAATAAGGAGTATTTCGATTATTATATATCATTCTGTTTGATTAATAAATGGAGGATATATGAAAAAAAAAATTAAAATGGAAGTGAACCACCATTTTTGACTAACTTAAAAAGGATTTGAAACGATATATTTTCAGTGGTAACAAGATTAATATACTAAAAAGGACACTTTTTAATATTCCAACTCTCTTTCCGATGCAAGAATCGGTTCAAAATTGCATAAGTCTAACTAATATTAGGGAAGGGGTGTCGGTTACGCACTATAAGGACTATTTTAACATTTCTAAGGATATGCCTAAATTAATATTTTAAGGCTGTTTAATTTTTTTTAAATTAAGTTTAAATCCCCATCCTCCTTAAAATTATTCTAAACAAAAGACATATCTTTTTACTGACTAGCTAAATTAATCCTTGTTGACTGGTAGGTTCAACGTTTTTTTCGATATATCAAAACGAAATTCATAGTTTCTATAAGATGATGTTAGCTTAATTTATGTATATATGAACATTTAAATTTACTTACATAAGCAGGGTTGAAGTGCTCCCCAATGGATTCGCAGTCCTTTGACAGATCTCCGAATTCATGAATATGGAAACCATGTGCTCCTTCAGCGAGTCCAGTTATGTTACCGTGGTATATCACTGGTCCGCCGGGTGGCTGCATCAAGGTGATCCTACCTAAAAGTTAATATATAAATAAATAAAAAGTTTCAAACAAATAAGCTAAATGAAAAGAAAAATTAATATTGTTATAACAATATTTAAACCTGAAAATATTGAAAAAAATCTGCCCACCAAAGCTAAAATCAAGTACACAACTCCGCGGTCAAACCAGTAATCTCGAAGTACGTATAAAATAGCCTACTGCATATAGCAGAAATCAGCAAAATATAAAGGGACATATTGGCAAGGATCCACGGATTAATAACAACATATTGAAATATAAACATTCAATTTTATTTAAAGATTCAGAGCCATGTTCAGTAAATAGAATATGACATATTATTTTTTGCGTTTTGTCTCACTTTTTTACTTCAAAAATACAACGTTTTTACACACTCAGTCTTTGTTAATGTTGTTCGGATCAACAAATTTTCCGACAGTTTCTCAATCAGAACTTTTATAGAGAACCAACGCACTGAAGCTCAACATAAACTACACACTATTTAATGGAGTCTCATGATCGTGATGCCAGGTAAATGTAGCTGCTGGACCCCTCTGCCACAGATGAGTTCGAGAGTCAGGAACCCCTGCACAAGTGTTGGGTAAATGTTCAAATAACATGCTTCTCAATAGGAAGAACCCAAACTTTTAGAAAGAAAAACTAGAACTGTTTTCTAGAAGTATTTTGCCTTGACAGCGATGGGTACCAGCACTTAGAGACACCAAACAGAAAGCACTGATAGCAGATCTTACAATCAGATATGAATCTAATGGGAACAAGAAAACAAACTCCAAGAAGAGAAAAAACATTTATAGAAAATGCATTCCATACCTTTAAGAAAAGTTTCGTGAGGAGTTCGGCGAAAGATATTATGATGGGCTTTGGTTCGGAAGCCCGGGACAGGACCATCCGATTAGCTACGAGGGCATTTTTGGAAAAGTATGAACTTGGAGGAACCAGTTCCCGAACATGGCGGAGGCTACAACCCTGGACTTGCTGGGAATATCGCACCATCATAAATATTAAGGCTAGGCTGGATTTTTAAATTTCTAAGACCAATTTCAAAATAAGTAATATGGCTATACGAGTACATATATATATATATATGTTTGTGTGTGTATATTTTTTTTTGGCAGTATCTCACTTTATTGTTTGGTTTGGTTATTTATTTAACGCCCCTTTGTGCTGCTGTGGCTAATCGGACGATGCTACAGTGGGAGTCATAAATTTAGCCTGTCCAGGTTTAATTAGGATAGGGATCTTTAACGAGTAACTGACATCTCACATGCTCGGGCCCACTTTTTAACGTCCCATCCGGAGGACGCTATAACTAAGGATTTTTTACTCCTATTGAAAAATCTTAGGGCCACCTACGGGTTTGAACCCGGGACCTTGGGCATAGGAGGCTGTGATGCTAACCACCATGCTACAGGTAACCCCCTCACTTTATTGTTTCTTTGAGAATGTTTTCAGGGTTGATTCAGTATTCTGTGTATTTATAGCAATTCAGTAAGTAATAGCAATTAAAGTATCGTTTAAGAGGTTTACTGTTTCGAATAAAAAAAGTCGCGTTCAAAAGTTTTATTTTCGCTAGCTTTCATGGAATTATTTTTCCTATATTAATAAGAGAATTTTTACGTTATGGAAGAAAATGTTTTAATATGAAATAGCATATCAACATATAAGCCGTCGATTTTCAAAAGGTATTAAAGCACATTCTTTACGAAACTGTTTTTACATCGGAATCTGGCACCCGATTTCATCTACAAAACATCCAAGTTCTTCGTTACAGTGGGAGTCATACATTTTGCCTATTATTTTATAATTAGAATAGGGATCTGGCCTTTACGTCCTCTCCGAAGGACGGCATAACTAAGCATTTTTTACTTCCTTTAAAAATCCTTCAACCAGCTCTCAGGTTTAAACCCACGTCCTTGGGCATAAGAAGCAATTAAATTAAACGTAGCTACTCTTGTCTTACACTTATAAAATCTGAATATCAACAACCGATGAAAGGTCATGGGCTCAGTGTATATAGAGATTCGTTTATTTTATTTGCAAACTAAACATTGCCTAGGGTACCCACTTTATGGACGCTAGTGTGCCTCAAGAAGTGCTCCCTACCCCAGGGTCGTCCTACGGCTGATATAACAGAGTAAATAATTATTTTCCAACAAAAAAATATCCATCATAGTAAACAAATATCTTTCTTAAAATAAAAAGTAAGAAATAATACATGCTGGTTATTGTATTGCCAGATCATGTAGATGATAATATAATACAAAGTAAAAGTTTTTTATATCGCTTGTGTGGATTGTAGTTAATGTGTTTAAATGAAAGAATTGGCAGCGGAATGAAAATTATTGTGTACCTTTGGTCTGAACCTTTTCCGAATTCTTTAGTCTTCAGGTACAAATTTCTTTTTAACCCATTGTATCCGAGCTGCACAATTCGAAATAAAGCATTTCTCTCTCTCTCTCTCTCTCTTGTATCTGACTTTGAACTGCTTTTTTTTAGTATCCCGTTTAATGAATCCGTTCTATAGAGAAAAAAAAAAAAGTTTGAACATTCAGTTTGTCATTCCTCGCCCGTGTCCAGTTAACGATTTGAAAGACCTTTTCAACTATCACGTACTGAATAATGTTCTGTGAGATGAATCTAGAGGTAAATCATTTCATTACGTTTCAGTGTTTGAATTAAAATGATTTTTATAATTTCAAGAGAATATCTTATGAAAATTAATATACCTCAGACTTGCAGCTTGTTTCATCTCTTAGAAAAACAATAGATCGTGGGTATATTTATTTATAGTCTACTGCTTTTCCCAGTATATATATAAATAAATATTATGTACGTATTTATGTATTCTTCTTATGAACTGCTATGCAAGATTTATTTTAGGAGCCAGTAGTGACCATATTCTGGCTATTACGCCAACTTAAAATGGCTTTATCCTTCTGTACGACCCCAATATTTCCTTGGTTCCTACCTATTCCAAACTTTAAAAAATAGAAAACCTTCCTACATAACTGAGCTTCTCACACTCCGCTCGGATATCCATTCGTTGAATATTAGAACCCAATCAATCAATATTTGTACCTCATCACATAAAACTGCATCCTTTTACAAATAGTTTCTCGTTCGTTCCCCATCCTTCTGGAATTCGCTGCCTATCTCTATCCGTAAAGCCACCTCTCTTTCTTACTTCAAACATCAACTCTTCCACTACTTGCTCGATCTCAATCTTCCGTTCCATCGTAAAATATAGCATACATATGTGTATATGTATATGTGTGTTTAAATTTGCAAATATTTATAGATATATCGAAAAGTGAATAGTTTTTAATTAACCAGACCAGCAGGATTACTTTTTGTTCATTGTCTTTATTTTAAGGGGACTTGATCCCAGAATGAACATTTGTTTTTATTTAATTTTCATTTAGATATTGACACGTTGGTAACTTTTTTCATTCAAACTGATATAAAAAAATTTAGTTCTTGAACGACCGGCTCTTTGGAGAAATATTTTTAAAAAAAATTTCCTCCATTAAATTTCTGACTTAAAAAATTTCGGCAAACTTGGGATCCGAGTCAAAGTTAACAGAACTGAAGCGTGTTAAACGTGTTATATTTTTGGAAATGAAAAAAAAAAAAGTACACAATAAAATTACTGACTCCCAACTAAAATACAACACAGCGTTAGGTTAGTAAACATCATGTGTGACCTCCTGCCCTTACGTTCAAATTTGGGATTAGAGGGTGTTTAAAATGCGCTCAGAATCAATTAATATATTTTATAGTCATCATAACGGTCGGAAATTATTCAGAGAATTGGCGATGATGACGTTAAAATAGTTGGCCTGTTTACTTTCACTTACCTATATATGGAATATATAGTATCAGAAAGTATTGAAATCGTAAAAATTATCGAATTCGAGTTTACATCGGAAATAGGCGTTTTAAGATCACCTGATTCGGAAGCCTAAGGTTTTATATTTTAGAAATGAATGAATCCGGGTTCACTGCTAGGATGATCTATGAGACAAAGACAGGAAGACCTCTGAACACCTTGGAAGAAAGGTGGTAAGGAGGCATTGAGGAAATTTGGACAAGATTGGAAGAGAAGAGAACTGGTTGAGGAGAGGGATATGTGGTCCAAGCTCTACAGGGGAGACTCCCATACAGTAAGGTAGTGAGGACAAGACTATCATTATGACGTTAGAACAAAACTCCATCTTTTTTTGCGGCAAGATTATTGCATATATCCAACGCAGACTAGGTCCGAACCTGATTTATAAACTGCATCGCAAACTACTCCAGTAATAATAGGTTTTCGATCGAGAGATCATCTTTGATGGTTTTGATTTATGAAAGAAAATACACGATAACCTTGACCTTGGATGCTACATTACGAAATATCCATATATTATGTGAGAACGCTCGAACAATGATGTAGGAAAGATCGCATGGTAAAAAAATGTTTTAGTTTTTGAGATTGCCAATTGGATTTATGAATGGGATGGGAATTTTTTTTTGTTTTTATTTAATATGTATAGTACACAGAAGTCAGTTGAGCGAATTTTCGGTGATAGACCAAAGACTTTTTAGGCGCGACGGAAGTGAGCCTATCTGATAATGCGATACTCCATATTCATTCAGCATCCTGGTTACATGACTCGAATCATTGGATGGCCTGTGTCTATTTTAGATTGTGACGTGGTGTATCTTATTGGTATTAATATGCCAAATTATTTATATTCAATTTTAAAGTAGATCTATACAATAAATCGTGTTGTAAAATCACTCATGTTAAAATAAAACGATGTGATGACCCAAATCTAAAAATATGAAACATAGTAAGAAACTAAATACATTCATATACTTCATCAAACTTAATCATTCCAAAATACAAAGACACATAACAAATGAATTTACGTTACTACAAAACCCAACATACTGATAAAACAACATTCGATATTAGGGCTCTTTACCAGCGATTTCGGAATAAATTACTAGGACATAAAGACTTATCAGGTATAAATATATCGGGGCATATAGACTTGAAATGTAGGAGACAGCATTTTGTAGCATCAAACGCATCCAACCCTCCGGATGACAGTTCATACTCATTTTTATGTCACCAACTTGCACCTTGCACCGCAACCTAGATATCACATTTATACTAATCCTCAAACCTTAATCCTCTAGCACAATCCCAGCTCTATACACCCTTAACATCAAGGGGGAAGGATGAAACGGCAGTGGTCCCGAGACCTATTATAAAAATTTATATTGGAGTTCTACCGCTGGCTAGATTCTGCACTCAATTGCTGTATGTTTGTAGCTTGTATATAAGTAAGCGTAATTTCATTTTCGAAGTCGTTTTCAACTGAAATATACGTTTGAGAGCCCCCTAAATCCAAATAACCAAGTCGCAGGAAAAGGTCTGTGTGTGTGTGTGTATGTGGTGTGGCAAGTCTAAAATGAAAAAAAATATATTCGGACGAAACTGCAATTTCATATTTAAGACAATTGTACTCCAGAGATGTTACAGAAACATTTTTTTATTTTTCATTCAAGAGATACTAGGCATTATGCACTTATTTAAAATTGTCTCAAAATCGGTTCAAAAGATTTTGATGAAACTTACTTTATAGATGTAAAATTTAATGCACTTTAAAATCATATAGGTTCATTCTGATTGAAATAGTTTGAGAGGCTTAAATCCCGATATTTAAAATTTTCTTGCTCTAAAGTACCTTTCATTTTGTATATTAAAATAAAAAAAAATACCAGAGGGTAAGAAAAAAAAAAAAAATGAGCACCTTTTTAGCACTGATAAAACCGCCAAATATACAAGTTGAACGGATTTGATAACCAACTAAAGGAGAAAAAATCAAAAAATATTTTTAGGTAATTTTTATTTCGAACACAAGAATTGTAATGTGGATGTATCGGGATCTTTAACGAGTACCTCACATCGCACAGGCTCGGGACCACCTCTTAACGGCATAACTAAGGATTGTTTACTCCCATAAAAAAATTCCTAGGACCACCTGCGGGTTTGAACCCGTGACCTTTGGTATAGGAGGCTGTTATGCTATTTCATAGTTTTTCGATTGATTTTAATAACCGAGATAAGTGAAAGTCATTAAGTCAAGGGCAATACACACCAGATTTTTAGATGTTCGTTTATCAAACTTTGTACATGTTCTATTGATTTTTTATTGTATTATTATTTCGTAAATATTGCATGAAGGTAGAATGGATGTTGTAATTTAGCACTATTATTACGTCTTAATTAGAACAAATTGTGTTATGAATATAATCGTTTGAAATATAAAATAATATTGTATTATTAAATTAATGAGGTATATCACAAGTATTTTAAGAAGGGAACTTCCAAAAAATATCGTCGGTGTTTTATTTACTGGATGAAGTAAGCTTCTAAGAAGGAAGCATAGTTGGATCGATTATAATTCAGCTCATCTCCATTATTATTTGGATTAAAAATTGTTGGAGATTGATTGTTTTGTTTTTTAATAAATATTTCCCGATGAACCGATACTTCAATTCCAGGCCTTAAATTAAGGACGTAATGGCTTCCGAAAGGTTTACTTTGTTACGAAATGAATAATGTTTCCTTCAATTTATTTTTTTCCTAAATTGAATTGTTCCTTCAAGAAGAAAACCTTTATCTTCAAAGAAGATAATTAAAGAGAAAATTAGAGAAACCTGGTTCTTTCCCTTTAGAGGGAAGTGAAAAATTGTTCGTTAACTCCTAGACGCTTTAATGTTCCTTAACTTCCTAGTTTGATGAATAAATGTCATGTACACTGTTATGGTAGTCACTTATAATAGTCAGAAACAATTTGTAAATTATTACTCGTTTTTTCTTATTTCTAATTATTTATTTATTTATTTTTTCCAACAACAATTTTTATTGAATAAAATTACAATCTGTCCCAATTTGGAGATTAATAGTAGTGCTAAAAGATATCATACAAACTACATTCATACAATATTTAAACGGCATAAAATTACAATAAAATAAATACACAATAATCAATCAATACAATAGTCAAGAATTCACTTATACCTATATACACATACACACACTCATACATACATCACATTGAGTGGAGAATCTAGCCAGTGCTAGAACTCCAATATATTTACAAAAGGTCACGGGCCACTGCCGTTTCAGCCTTCTAGGTAGGTTGTAGGGATGAGTGGAGCTGGATAGGGATTGAGCTAGAGAAATACATTTTTTTATATTTAAAACTATATAATAAGTTAAAAGATTATTTAACTGCTTCATTTGCTTTATCTTTGGATATCCAGGGACACTTCTGTTACCAGATTCTACCAAGAGTTGACGTGGGTATAACTTTACTACCATTGTAACTACTTCCTAGCAACTTTCCTTTTCCAAGTTCTCCAATCCAGCCACCCATCGTACATCTCAGATATGTTTTCATTCAAATCCTCCATTTATTCCCGAAACACTCGTTCACGGCCTTCAGACCTGTTTATAGCGCCTCATCGAACCACAGCTTTCGACAGATCCTTCCTAATCCGCTCCTCTTTCGTATGGAATTCCATTCCTTCATATATTCAACATTCTGATACTCTTCAGACCTTCAAATCCCGTCTATTCGATCACTTCCTCTCCATTCAACTTTCAAAGAACCCTAAATAGATTTGCTAATTCAATTTAAATTAGTTAAATAAAAACCTATAGAAACGATCATTTAAATATAATACCTTACATTGTGGGGCACTTGCATATTTAACTTCATTATTTCAATAATTTTACATCAATACAGTAAAGAGCTATTAATTAAAATTTTTGTATATATGCACATATGTTTTTATCTTTTGTCTAGTTTTCTTATTAATTATTATTATTAGAAGCTATCTTTAAATTTATCACTATTGTTCACTTTTTTATTTATTTTTTAATTTATATTATTTTTTGTTTGTACTTTAAGAGACTAAAGTTCATTTTTATATTTTGTAAAATTATTCAAAAGGGACTTGTCCCAGAATAAATAAAGAATTTTATTATTATTATTATTATTATAATACATTACATCTAGTAAATGTGATATAAGATTATACTGTCATGATTCACATGTAGAGATACTGCCCACTGGCGGTTCTGCAAACACTATGTTAAACCAGAAGGTCTCGGGGCCATGTTCTTTTCAGAGACCTCGGAGGATTATCAGGGATACTAGAGGTAGCAATGTTTGAAACTAGTGGATTTGAGCGGGAATGGAGTTTCTCATAAAAGGAGTGGTACCTGGTTCGGGCCATGTCAGCAACAAAGGGAGCATTTAAGTCTTTATGGATGAGTGGATTTGTGACAAAATAAGGAGTATTGAAGATTTTTCGAAGGATTTTGGATGGTAAGGATTGGAGGCGGGAAGAATTTGATGGAGCCCCAAAGCTCTACTCCGTAATTCCATATCGGTCTTATGATAGTCATGTAGATGAGTCTTTTGTAGTTAAGTGGAAGGATTGAACGTTTGTCCAGTAACGATTTTGATTAAACTCTATATATCGATGTAAAATTTGATGGGCTTTAATATCATGTAAGTTTAATTCTGATTGAAATGGTCTGACAGGGCTTAAGTGCCGATATTTTCTTCATCTAAAGTACCTTTAATTTTGCAGATTTCAAAAAATTAGACACATCATCTTATTAGCATTAATAATTAACTAAATATGCAAGTTGAGCGAATTTCATAAACAAATAAAGGAGAAAACTGAAAAATTATTTTTTTAATTCATTTTTTTTGTTTTTGAACATAAGAACAGTAATATAGATGTATAAAATATCGTTGAAAAGCTAAAGAGTTTAGAAAAAATCTGGTGCGGGCAACACACGACTTTCACTTACCTTCATTTTTAAAATCAATGAAAGGATTTTCTAATACAGTTAGAGATTAAAATACATGAAACTATTAAAGAAATAATTAAATTGAATTTCTATAGAAACATGTGTTTTATTAAAAAATCTATTATATTATTATCTAAAATAATCAGATTTATCGGCTTTTCATCACTCTTTATTAACTTCTACAAGTTTGTTCATTAGATAATATACTAAATTAATTAATATTAATTAATTACTGTTGCTATGTTCAAAATAAAAAAATTGCATTAAAAAAATATTTTTTCAGTTTTCTCCTTTAGTTAGATATTGAATTCGTTCAACTTATATATTTATGTGTTTTTCATCGGTGGTAACAAGATAATATATTTATTTTTATTAAATGTACAAAATTAAAGGTACTTTACAGGAAAAAAAAATGTAAAATATCGGCATTTAAGCCCTGTCAGACCATTTTAATCAGAATGAAAACTACATGATATTAAAGCCCATCAAATTCTACATCGATATAGCGGGTTTAATGAAAATCGTCGGAACCGTTTTAGAGAAAATCGAAAAAAGGTGCAAAATGCATGGTATAAAGTGGATCTTCTGGTAAGCTCATATTAATGAAAAAGGTTTTGTAACGTCTAGGGCGTATATTTGTCTTAAATATGAAATTTCAGTTTCTTAGGACTAACCGTTTCCGCCCGGGAGTTACCACACACACACACACACAGACCGTTATGCGGGACTTGGTTATTTGGACTCAGAGGACCCTAAAACGTGTATTTCCGTTGAAAACTGGAATTCAAAAATTTTCACGATCGCAATACTTCCCTTAATAGATTTTTTAATAAAACACATGTTTCTATAGAAATTCAATTTAATTAATTCTTTAATGGTTCCTCTTATTTTTATCTCTAACAGTATTTGAAAATTCTTTAATCGATTTAAAAAACGGAGGTAAGTGAAAGTCGTGTGTTCGTACACCAGATGTTTTTAGTCTCCGGTCCACGAGCGAGCCTCTGATAGTTCAAATGCTGTGTAGGAGCAAATGTCTGATCCTTATTTCTTATCTGTCCACGATTTACCTCAAAGAATCCAAGATATTTTTTTTTTTTTTGTTTTTTTAACAAAAACTTTACGGGTTAAACTGAAATGATCCTCAGACCTCGATTAGGTCACTTGATTTCATCCGTGATTCGGCGATTTATAAAAATAGAAATGTGGAGTGTTTTGAAATTATTACATCGTTGGAAAAAAACAAAACATGTATAGTGATCAATTACTGATATTATGCGCATATAACTTACCATTTATAGAGGCAGAGAAAAATGTAAAGTGTTCTGGAATCAGTGCAGGAAGACATTAAGCTAATTATTTGAATTATTAAAGACATGATTCATAACGTACTCTTCTGCAATGGAAACTGGTTTACCTTCATTCAGGTATTTGCTAATTATAAATCTTCTTGAACATTCCACACGCTCATTTAAATGATAATTCAACTATTTACATAAAAAAAAAAACAAAAAATTAAAAAAAATTGAAGAAGATATTAGTTATACAGATATAGCTAATATGGTTTCTATTAGACTCAACCTAAGTGAGTCGAGACTGGACATCTTTTATACACTCACTCAAAAAGTTTCGTACAGCATGCTTTTATTTTGCAAAGCTATTAATTTTCAACTTAACAGTTTTCTAATGTACAAATTATTAATACTAATATTAGATTAAAAAATATATTTATTAATTTTCATTTCATCATTAACAAAAAACAAATCAGAAATGCCATTTGTTAATGATAGGTCAAAAAAGTTTCCATACACTTTCAATATTAATCCTATTTGTTGTGCTATGGCCGTCTTTCCAGTGTTATATGTATAAATTTGATCTCAATAATCAAATCTTAGTTCAATATTAACTTTACTTGGGACTGTTAAACTGATTTATTTTCAATTAGCGTGTTTCTTGTGAATTGAGAGAGCTCAAGGTTCGCCTGTCTTATGTATAAGGAAAATTGCATATCTTTTGAATAAGTCACATGCTAATGAACAATATAGATTACAAAGACATAGAGAGTTAAAATCTTTGGAGGATAGAACACCTGCTGGAAGATAGGAGACTGGGAAATCTTCACAGGCGAGCCATCCTTGCTTAAATCTATGCAAATCCTCTCACTACTGACGCCTTGATGGTCATCATAATAAATAGATGCTATGGGATTCAAGTCCACCCAGAAACAGTCAAAAATATTCTAAGAAGAGAAGGATACAGCGGTAGAGTCGCAAGAAGAAAGCCCTTCTTCAGTAAGTTAAACCAGAAGAAGCGGCTGTAAGTTGCTAGGCAGTTTGTAAATAAACCCAAAAATTTCTGGGGACGGGTCATATTCTCTTAGTAACTCAAATCTAATATTTTTGGGCCAGATGAAAGGTGAAAAGTGTGAAGGAAATCAACCTCAGCTTTCAAAACTACGAATTTAATTATGGGTGTATGGAAACCTTATTGAGTAAGTATATGTACCTATGTAAAATTTAATATCAAAGCCCATTATCGATTTTCTCAAAAACGGATCTATAGATTTCGATAACAATCTTATTTTTAACAAATTTTTTTTTTCATACCCTCTGGTTTTATTATTACACAAAATAAAATACAAATATGATATGTACACATGTCAAAGATATTTGTCCTTCTATTACCGAAGGTATTCTAAAGAGGATTTCTATATGCGCTGCATGCACTATTAACATTTCAAGAGCTTCTATGTCTTTATGTATCGATTAAAAAATGGGAGGGACCATTCTTCAGAGTTTTAACAAAATGAAAAATATATGAGTTCAAAAGCAAATTATCGTAGGTATAAATAATCGGGAGTCAGTCTTTTGTAATATTTTAATTTTCAAGACGCTCAAACTTGTGAACCATCATCAGGACATTACTGATCCATGTAAAGCATTAACTTCTAAGAGTTTAAGGAGCTATGAATATAATATACTGATCTAAGGGATTTTGGGTGACTGCATGTGTACATACCAGGTCTCCTCCGAGTTTAACACAAGCAATGTTACATTACAACAAGAGTGATTAGTTCTGAGGATCCGAGGGTAGATATAGCAAGGGATTGTATGAGGGATAAAGTAGGAGGCAGAGGGCGGTCAAAGGAAGTGTTATGATCGGTAATATAGGTGTTTGGTAAGGTGCTCTACGTACAGGTGAGGGTTCCTTTATCGGTACTGGGTAAGTCCTAATTAACTTGTTCAGGGATATCAGTGGTAGCCTTAGCTATAAGTATTTTAATAGACAAAGGAAGTTATTATTAAATATTACTATATTTTATTAACTATTCAATATAATTCTATAACCAACGAATGCTTATTTCGATGATAAAATATGGAGTAAACGAGCATAGATATTATTAAGAACCAGCATTATTTTGACTTCAGCTCAATACCGAAAGGTATGACCTTATTTAGTTTGATTGATTTTGGAATTGTTTCAAATAAATTATTTCCGTCCCTGCTAACATTAAGTTAGACCATAAAAATGTACTTGTCAGTTACAGCGCTGCCAATGAAAAAATCCATTTACGAAACCCAATTATTATCTAAACCTGTTATTGATCCTTGAATTGTACTCATTTTCATCCTTCAGACCAATTATATAGGACACTCCTTATAGCTTACATGCTTACATAATATTGAGTAGCTTTTATGCCTATCCAGCTAGATTTATAGATCAGATAGTTACAATGGTTCTACAAAGAAAGCTCTGGCCTACAAATATACATTAGCAAGCAAACTGGATAACATTTCAACTTGAAGGGAAACATTATTGAAACGAGGAAAAGAAAAATATTTTCCTTGTCGTTCTAAATCCTTAGCCAACGGCTCAAGTTGCAGGGTAACGATCCAGGTGTCTCATTTCCTCGAAATTCAAACCTGAAGTACTGATGTTTCAAGTATTGCATATTCCTTTTAAAGTTAGAATAGAATTCTTAACAATTTAATTGATTTTTTTCTCAGCTGTGAGCAACTCCAATCAAACCATTCTTGTTTTTCGCCGGTTAACGCTATTGTTTATATATTTTTTTGTAGTTGCTAATTTAATACAGTTATTTAATTTAGCCCTCCACTGGCTTGCACCGGTGAAGCGCTGAGTGAGAGGCGCTGGGATCTCTTGGATTCGGCTTCTCCTCCCACTTGTGAAGGGAGCAGCCGAGCCTAGGGCCCCTTTAGCAGATTGTATATAGTTAAGTTTGCTTGTATGATTTTTATTTATTTTCCAACTTGTATTTATCTTTACTACAGGTTGTTGTTTTTTTGTTTTTATTAATTGTTATTTTCTTGTATATATTTGAATTTATTTATTTCCGATTATATGTAATTTGACTTTATCATTATTTTCTCTACATATTGTATGAATGTTTACTACATCACTATCACTACTGTTCATTATGTAACAAATTCTAATATTTCTCAATAAATAAAATTAAAAAAAAAAAAAAAAATAATTTAGCTAAGGATATTTCGGGTTCATTCTCTAAAATTTTCAGATTCGACATTTCCCTCTCTAATTTACTCTTAAAAATTTTATTTTCATCACCTGACCAAAATAATTTTGGAAGTAAGGGCAAAACAACCTCATTTTGATTAATATGGGTGATTTTCATGGTTCCAGCCACCGGCAATTGATCCGAGAAAATTTCTGCAATAAACTCAAATTTATCAATTTTATTTATTAAATTCGAACTGACACAACAAAGGTCAATTACCGAAGAGCCCATAGCTCCAATAAAAGTTAATTCATCACCTTTAGTTCTTCCGTTGTGGATTATAAGGTCATTATTTTCGCAAAAATCAATCCACAACCTCCCTTTTGAATTAATAATTATGAATTAAAGTCTTTGGATTGTCGATTTGACTTAATAATGGCATCATATATTAAATTTGTTTTAAATTTTTGGGTGCCAAAAATTCTGGCATTTATGTCTCCTGTTATTACCATATTATGTAAATTACTTTGCTGTACAAAGTCCGTTATTGAATCGAAATCCTTTTTCCAAGTATTTACGTTGAGGTATACTGGAATAATATTAATATTGTTTTTATTTTCAGAGAATTTTAAAATTACGTTATCGCGTATATTAATAAATGAACGTGTGGGAACGGCCTTCATCAGGGCTCTGAGACGGTCTTCTTTAGACCCGATGAAGGCCCACAATGTAGGCCGAAACGTCGGCACATAATTAAAATAGCACTTGTTTTAAATGTGTGTTTCTATTTAATGACCGCACCCCCAACCATCTTCCTCATCTAATTTCTCAACGGTCAACAAAAACTCCATCATTAATAAAATATAGGTTCCATTCTGATTGAAATAGTCTGACAGGACTTAAATGAAGATTTATTTAATTTTCTTCCTGTAATGTACCTTTAATTTTGTAGATTCGAGAAAATTAACAGTTTCATGTTGTTAGCGTTGATAAAAAATGGTGTGCCTCAGAAGGATCGCTATACCCCAAAGTCGCTGCACGGCTGAAATGCCAGAATAAATAATTCTACCTCAGCCGGGATTCCATCCTAGGACCCGGAGTAAAGTAAAGCCATTGGGCCACGCCGCTCCTAATATAATTTTATCAGCATTGTTAAAAAAAATAAATAAAATGTATATGATACATAACTTTGATAACCTACTGAAAGAAAATCGAGGAAACATATTTTTTAATGTAATTTTTGGTTTGTTGATTATAATATCAGTAATGTAGACGTATAATATACAGATGAAAAGCTAAAGGTTTAAGAAAAAATATTATCATGCACGCAAAGGTTTAACAAATAATTTAGAGTGATGAAAATCGGATAAAATCAACCAATTCTTTCAGATAATAATGTAATAAATAAAATACGTGTTTCTATCAAAACTCTTAATTTTTCAACTTTATTTAAAAGTTCTAACATTGATTTTAACAACAAAGGTTAGTGAAAGTCGTGTCTTGGGCGAACAAGATTTTTCGTAATTCCAATCAAACCTAGATATGCAAAGTTAAGGACTCCCACACTTTAGTATCATCCAATTACCCACGGTATCATAAAGCGACGTTAAATGAACTAACAAAGATTGCGAGAACTCCTTTAAAAAAAACCCTGCACCATAACAACCCATGAAGGGTCTTGGTCCCAGTACATATAGGGATTCGTACTGTTTCTTGACCAACGGCCGTGCAATGAGATGATTAGGCCTTGATCACACTCAGCCGCCAGTTTTTTTCCCCACTTTAAAGAGGCTGGTTTTGCCCCAGGAGTGTCTCCATGCCTTAGGGTCGCCCCCCGGATAAATTAATAGAATAAATAATATTCTGTCATAGCAGGGATTCGAACCCAGGACTCGGAGAACAATAGACTAGCGCTCTATCCCCTTGCCCACGCCGCTCCCTAGGGAACTCCTTAAATTAAGCAATATTAGATCTGTTAAAACCGTTTGATGGCGGCGCTTTGTGGAAGATCCCTATTGCAGATCAAACGACCAGAGGTATCATCCCCATTACGCTATGCCGTCGCTATTAACCTTTGGCTCCCCCTCCAGCGAGCGACCTCTCCGGCATTGTAGTATCGGGTTCATCAGCTGTTGTCCGTTCCGGATCGCCAGTTAGGCCAACAACCCGGCGGCTCTCATTGTCCCATCACGCACCTTTCAGAGGATGTTGGCCTCTCCATTGGGAATTTCAACAGCCATCGCTTTGAGTGGTGATTGTAGCTTTCTATCTAATATATCGTTAAAGCGCTAATTTATTGATACTATTTAAATAATACTATTAATATTTATTTTTAATTTCATTAATTTCACTTACCTATATATGAAATATATACAGCGTTTCTCATAAATGTCTCGTCATATTGTTGTAGCAGATACTAGACCCAATGAAGTTCATGTGGCCCATAGCCCGATTCTCAACATGGTTTTCATTGAACAGCAAAAATATCAAAATTTGATTTTTCTCCTCAACCGTTGACAATCGGACAATGGGTCGTATGACATTTTTTGTTTTTCTTGAAGTCTACTATCGACTCCCACAATATCACTAGACATTTATGAGGTGAATAATTATAAAAAACGAGAAAAAAGAAAAGCAAAAAATTATTTATGTAGATAAAGATAAATATGTATAGAGTTTTAGAATCAGTAAAGCGCGATAAACAAAAACAAACAAGGGAAACAATTGAAATCTTGCATTTATATACGAATATACGTTTTTCCTAAAAAAATACCAATTTTTATTGAATTAATTAATTAAATTTCTTACAAAATAAAAAAAGAATCATTGAAATTGCTCCAGAACTAGCAGAGATATAGCGTTTTGAAATTTGAAGTGGTGATTTACAATTTTCCTTTGAACTATTTATTCATTTTCATAATAGTTAATTGCCTGTTAAAAGCTATATAGACAGTTACATCTTAATATAGTTATTTGGGAATGATAAATCACTGTGTAATAATTTGCAGCGTTTCGTTAAAAATTTTCTAAAATTCTAATTATTAAAAAAAAATTGTATTATTTATTTATAGTAATTTACCACTGCATTAAAGAACACAATAAGTAAATATGAAGAATGAAAAAAAAAAGTCTGAAAATGTCTTGAGAAAGAATTACCCAGTTGTAGCACTTCACTAACTATTTTAAGGCAGTAGGTCCCGAAGCCACCTTCTTTTCAGTCTCCTTGGAGGGTTATCAGGGATATCTAACAAACATAGACTACGGACAAGTGGATTTGTGTGGGCAGGGTGTTTAGAAGGAAAAGAGGAGTATCTATCACCGGCTATGTCTGCAACAAATGGGATTTTAAGGTCATTATGAAGGATTTGTAACAAAATAAGGGGCATTCAGGATTTTGAGAAGGATTTTGGATTGCAAAGACTGGATACGGGAGGAATTAGATGGTTTCGTAGAGCCCCAAAGCTCGATTCCATATGTCCAAATATGTCTGATAATAGTGATGTAAATGAGTCTTTTGTAATATACTGGAAGTTTTGAACGTTTGTCTAGTAAGTGTTATATTAATCGATATCTTCGAGCAGTTTTTTATCGTTTCAGTCTTGTTTTAGGATTCCAAGTAAGGGGCTTGTCAAGATGGAGACCTAGGTATCGGATTTGCTTAACAGGAGTAAGGATAATGTTATTAAACGATATTAGGGGACAGAAAGTCATCGGTTTGCAACGAAGGTTAAATGTGATTTTGTGGGTGAAATGGGTTTAAAATAAAATAGACACGTATAAAATTAAAAAAAATAACATCAACAAAGTTGAAAATATATGTAAATAAAGACTTATCTTATCTTTATATATATATATATATATATATATATATATATTATATATATATTTATTATTTTTTTTTTTTCAATCTGCCTTAGATTTAGTTACATTAATAATTAGGCCTTGCTCTATTAATATATTTGTTTTTGAAAAAAGCTTCGAATTTGACAGAATATAAACTTATTAAAAATATCCCTCTAGAAAAAATATTACATTAGTCGTGGGCCAAGAAGAATGAATAATGCTTTCTTTCCATTACTTTTATTTTAAAAGTTGAGATATTCCGTTACAAATAGCCGGAGTGAAATTGTCCGAGTTCTTATAGCAGAAACTTTGACAGCTCAAAGTCGCTGATTTGCAGGCATTGCCGGTATTCGAGAGGGGAGGTATGAGGCACATTTACAGGCTTGGTGTTATAAATGGGACTTGGTGAATAAGTAGCAGCCAGGGGTCGGGTGGCTTCATCAGGCCTAATGTACTCTGCTCTAGCAAGGAATGGGAATAAATTTAAGACACGTGCCACGGCCTGAACTCTCCCTGGAATCGAGTGGGTGGGGAGAGTTTGGAAGATAAGTTAATGAAATTAAATTTTATTCTGGGACTTATAGTCTCATAGGGATAACAAAAGATGTAAAACTTTTTTTTTTACCTCTATTTATTTATTGATATTTACAATTGTATATAAGCAAAAGATATCAAACACACGAGCTCCGCTTACCTCGGTGGATAAAATTAATTTTAGAACTATGAAAAAGATTTGAAAATATTTTAAAAATTTGGTTCGCGCAACACACGACTTTCGCTTACCTACGTTATTTATATCAATTTAAGAATTTTTAAATTTAGAAACGGAAATAGATTGTTGAAGATTTATTTACATTGGAGTTTAAAAGAAATAATGTTTTATTAAATAATCTATTATATTCTTATCTACGACAATCAGTTTGTTTTATAGGCTTTTCATTAATATCCGTTAGCTTTTACAGTAGTATGTATAAGATAATATTTTTTTCTAAAATCTTTATCTATCCAACGGCATATTATACATCAATACTACTATTCTTGTGCTTAAAAACCCAAAATTTCATTAAAACATATTTTTGCAATTTTCTCCTTTAGTTGTTTATCAAATCACTCAACTTTCATATATATATATATGTATTTATCAATGCTGACTAGTTGATGTGCCTATTTTTTTAAAAATCTATAAAATTGAAGTTACTTTAGTTAAGAGAAATTTAAAATATCGGAATTTAAGCCCTGTCAGACTATTTCAATCAGAATAAAACCTACGTCATATCAAATTTTACATCGATATAGCGAGTTTAATCAAATATATTGTGCAAAAACCTATTTTTATTTATCCAACCAACACTTTCTATTTTCTTTAAACTATAGCGTGCTTAATATAAAGAATATTATAAATCAAAATAAAGAACTTTAGAGAATATGTTGATTGAAATATATCAAAAAAGTACTTTCAGGCCTTAATTTTCCATTAAATTCTTAGACTAGGTATAACTAACCCATATAGAGACAAGCTGCCATTTGGCTAGTCATGATATGATTTATGTTGCGAATATCGTTATTCCTAGTAAAACTACGGCAGCAGTTACTGCAGAATGCTTTGAATCGGCCGTATCTAGCAAAAATTTCTCACAAGCCTATGGACGCGAGTAGTTGAAAATCGATAAAAAAATATTTTTTGAAGGTTCGTACGAACAGGGTTTAAAATTTAAAGATTCTTTTAGACTTGAAATTTGATGCTCTATACTTTCATTCCATGACTTTTTTCGATTTGGATAGTTGTTTCCAAGTTACGGCTGACTCTTGGTGACCAAATTGGAGTTTTCAACAAAAATAGAAAAAAAAATCCTATTAATGACGAACGATTGCGGAAATATTATTGAACAACATTTAATAAATAAAATAACTTTTAGAAAGAGAACTGAAAAATGTGCGAAAACTTCGGAGTTTTCCTGCTCCAAATAGTTATTCTCACCACCTGTGATGATGCAAGATGCAAGCACCTCAGATTACTTTTATTTAGGACCATTAGAAGGTAATAAAACGATTACCAGCTTTGTCCGAATTAATTCCTGAAACCTTGAATTTAAGCCTTATTTTACTGGGATAGAAAGGTATGACCTTATTTGGTTTGATTGATTTTTAACGGTTTCTAATAAATACATTTCCGTCTCTGCCAACATCAAGTTGGACAATAAAAATTTACTCATGGGTTATTGAGTGTCAGTGAACGAATCCAATTTACAGAAAGAAATTATTACCAACAGATGAAAAACGAGTTATGATCCTTGAATCGCAGTCATTTTCATCCATCAGACCAATTATATAGGACACTCCTTACAGTCTTACATAATATTGAGTAGGTTTTATACATTTCCGTTTGAATTTATAGATATGACAGCTAAAAATATATATATGTAATGTATACTATACTAATACTATATATACAGTATACTAATATAATACTTACTAACCGAGATTTCGCTAAGACATAGTTAAAACAGAATCGTCTGCCGGGTTAGCTAGTGATTCATAAAGAAAGCTTTTGCTATCAAATGCGAACTTTCAGAGCTGGAGAATTAATATATTATAATTTATAACATCAAGGCAATATATAAGTAGCCCTAAGAGAAAACCTTTTGTAAGTTCCCTTGAAAAAAAAAAATCTAAAAGCTTTTGAAAAATGTCTAAATTGTTTATAAACAAACAACACTTTCAGAAAATCAATTTATATAAGTCAAGGTATCATCTCGAAAATTCGTTATTTGACATTCGATGGTTGACATTATCATTTTGACGTTTTTTATTAACGGAGGAAAAAGTGGATGGAAAAAAACAACACACAGGGTTAGCAGTGACTCACTGAAAAACCCTACTCTTGAAAACCAGTTCGTGCTTATAAAATATATTTAATAAGAAAAAGGGTGCGTTGGTTTTATCCTCGCAGTTTATCGGTGTGGACGTTTTCCTCTTGATTCCACAAAGGCCTATATAAGTGAATAAGTATATCTATATATTATGTTTAATACGTTAATTATATTATATGGTGGCTGGGAAACTGTCCTACTAATCCCCGGATAGCGGGTTCGAGCCTGACTGTGGTTGATAATTATTTACTCTTTTATATTAGGCGGGGATTTAACCTAAGGATGAGAGATCTTTCTGGGACTCACCAAGAAAATTGAAGAAATTAATTTTTTTAAACATATATTTATTGACTAGCTGTGACCCGCAGCTTTGCTCGCGAATATTGCATTTCGTTTTAATTTATGTGCGTTTATGTTAAGAGTGGCTATAATAAATATCAACTATCAGCTACTCTTTGTTATTATTTAAAGCCCGATCTAGACTTCTTCCTGTCAAATTTACAAAAGCAACCAGTAGAAGTAGTTATACCCATAATCACTTAATATGTAAAAATAATCGTCCAAACCGTTGGCAACCTAAATGTGAATTATTGATATTTGTCGGCGAAACCTTACACCTGAATCACTCGAGTTTTTTAGAATTCAAAATTATGTTCTTGAAACTAATATTTTTTTAGCCAATTTAAATAATTAAAAAAAAATAACAATTGAATATATTTTCATCGGAACCTACACACGAAACAGATATGAAATGCAATATGCTTGTGGCAGAAGAACATACTGATTTTCTACGCAACCCAATCTTGACGAAAACGATTCCTACGTTTTAAATGTTTACATCTGTGATTTTTATTGACAAAAGATAAATTAACGGGAAATTGAATTATTTTAAAATTAAAAAGTAAATCATTTGGAATCATTGGGATGCGAGGTTTTCCCTAATTTTCCCTGTTTTTTCCCAAATTTTCCACTGATTCTTCACTCCTATTGGTCGCAGTTATATAGCCTATAACCTTCCTCAATAAATGGACTATCCAACACAAAAAGAATTTTTCAATTCGAACCAGTAGTTTCTGAGATTAGCGCGTTCAAACAAACAAAAAAACAAACTCTTCAGCTTTGTAACATTAGTATAGATATTTATAACTGTATAATAAAATACATTTAGTAAATGTGATACAAGAGTATACATTTCGAGATTCCCATGTATAGATACTACCCATTGGCAGATCTACAAAACTATAATAAACCAAAAGGTCTCGGGGCCATCTTATTTTCAGACGCCTCGGAGGATTATCAGGGATAGTAGGGTTTGAAACTAGTGAATTAGGGTGAGAATGAAGTTTGTCATAAAAGGAGTGGTACCTAGTTAGGGCCAAGTCAGCAACAAAGGGAAACTAGTTTTTTGCAGTTCAATTGGAAGGTTTGAGCGTTTGTCCAGTAAGTGTTGAAGTAGTCGAAAACGTTGGGCAGGTTTCTTGTCGTTTCAGTCTTGTGTGAGGATGATAATTAAATTTTAAACAATTATATGCCTGACATTTTACATTAACTTTTTTCACAAAAACCAGCGAACCATATATGCTACTCTTTACTTTGAATTTTTTAAATTTGTTTGGTCGATTACAATGGTTCATTATTGAAAATTAGAAACAAAAAACCGGTTTTGTGAAAGTTTAGATTCTATGAAATAAAAAAAAAAGGAATAACATAAAAATGTTTTGTTAGATAAAAAACTATTCTTTGCAGTACAATAGGGATTTTTGGCTTTGACGGCTTTACGAGGAAGTTGGATTGAAAGTTATATGCTTGCCGATTTTCCATCCTTTCATCAGTTTTATATATATAAAAAGTCTTTT
Organism: Piezodorus guildinii; assembly: GCA_023052935.1. Classification (NCBI taxonomy): domain Eukaryota; kingdom Metazoa; phylum Arthropoda; class Insecta; order Hemiptera; family Pentatomidae; genus Piezodorus; species Piezodorus guildinii. The sequence continues at coordinate 130,973,499 of CM041297.1, read as the reverse complement.
GAAATCAGAGCCCATTCCTATTTTTTTAATTAACTCAAGTTGATAACGAGCTCAACTTCGACCGCCTTTATTTTCACTATGTGATGTTTTGTTATTTCTTCTATTTTCCTCAAAAATATACTATTTAGTAATAGGAAAAATAACGAAAAAAAAAGAATTGGAAGAAAAATAAAGTCTGTGTGTGTGTGTGTGGTACCTCTAGCGCAAAACGAAAAGTCGTATGGAACCGAAATTTCATATTTAAGACTACTGTACGCCCGAGATGTTACAGCAACTTTTTTACTAAAATCGGCTAACCGAAAGTTCTACTTTACCTTATGCATTCAGCACCTTTTTATGGTTTTCTCAAAAACAGCTCTAACGATTTTGATAAAACTCGTTATATCGGTGTAAAATTAAATGGACTTTAATATCATGTAGGTTTCATTCTGATTAAAATAGTCTGATGGAGCTTAAATGTTGATATTTCAAAATATCTCTTTCTGAAGTACCTTTAATTTTGTATATTCTATACAAATAACCATATCACCTTATTGCCATTGTTAAAAAAACAGGTAAATATATAAGTTGAACGAATTCGATATCCAACTAAAAAAGAAAACTGAAAAAATATTTTTTAATGCAATTGTTTCACCGCTTGGCCACTGGATAGCGCTGTCATCGCCGGACGCTCCAAGAGTTCTAACACGGAGTGATGAAAAGCCGAAAAAAACTTGCTGAATTTCGTGGATAATATTATTTAATAAAACACATCTTTCTATAAAAATCAAATGTAAATAATTCTTTAACAATTTATTTTCGTTTCTGAATTTGTTTAAAAATTATTAAATTAATATTAATAACAGGGGAAAGTAAAAGACGTGTGTTCTGCGCACTAGATTTTTGAATTCGAGATTTCAACGCTAATACACGTTTTAGGGTACCTCTGAATAAAAATAATTAAGTTTCTGAAGATAGTATTTGTGTGTGTCTATGATTGATAAGTCAAGCTCAAAAACTGGAAGTTGTGCCGAGCTGAAACTTTACAAATATGAGACTATTTTTATATAATAAATTAAAGGTTTATACAATTTATTGACATTTTTCTTTATTTTTTAACATTTTATTGATATTTACACAATAAGTAAGCGAGGTAATTTACAATTATGGGCTTGAAAATGTCTTGTGAAGAACTATCTAGTGGTAGCACTTCAATGTCAATTTAATTTAAATAGCCTCAGGACCATCGTCTTTACAATCGCCTCGGAGGGTTGTCAAGGGGATTCGTGTGGGTCGGGAATTTGGAATTAAAAGAGGCATATCTGTTTTGGGATAGTTCTGCGACAAATGGGATATTTAGGTCATTATGGATAATTTTATTCGTACTAAATAAGGAGCATTTAGGATTTTGCGAAGGACGTTGGATTGTGAGGATTGAATGTGAGAGGAATTAGATGGCTTAGTAGAGCCCCAAAGCTCGATTCCATATGTCTAAATAGGTCTAATAATAGTAATATAAATGTTTTTGTAATAAATTAGAAGTTTTGAACGTTTTTCGAGTATCGGTACCTACGGGCATTTTCTTGTCTTTTATGAGGATTCCATTTAAAATGTTGGAGTCCTAGGTATCAGATTTGTTCAACAGGTATGAGTAGGGTATTATTAAAGGATACAGTGGGGAACGAAGTCATCTGTTAAAAAAAAAAATTGAAACCTGAGAATCAAGTAGAAATTTAAATGGTTTAGAAATATTTTGCGTTATTGGTTTATGCTTTTGTTCATTTTTGTTTATTTATAACCAAACAATTCAAAATATTGGAAAAAAAATAGATTTTTTGAGCTATCCACTTATCTGAACTAAAAAACTACAAACTTGGAAATTCAATTATATCATTTATGGTTAACATTTTTGATTTTAATAGCTTAAGGAAAAACCAGGGCCACTTATGACTCATTGGACAACCTACGACTTAAAAACGAGTTTGAGCTCATAAAAAGTATTAAATTCGAAAAGGGTGTGCTGGGTTTCACCTCGAAGAGCAGTTCTTTGGGACATTTTTTCCACTCGATTTTATAAAAGCAAATACATTTAAACATAATTAAATTGGGTAAAGTTGATAGACAGTGCCAGTCAAAAGTTTGAGAGCGCCTATTGTTTACATCAATTAATCTGTTGAATTGTTTTATTATGTGGCACTTCGGCGCTCGGATTTTTTTTCTTTGTGTATTATGTGGATCGCAATACGGAATTCAACGGAACATTCATTCTTATTAACCGTTCTTTAATGAAAAAAACGAAAATTACCATTGCAGTGAACTCAAAAATTTAACAGTCAAGAAATCTATAAATCAAACTAACGATAAAATTTTTAATCTCTATTCCCCTTAGGGGATTACTAGACTGAAAATAAAGCTCCAGTTCGTCACATTGTTTATTCTTATTTATTTTTATTACTTTAGAAGTCTCAGTAATAATTAGATTTAACCAAATTATTTCTTGTTATTTACGAAAGTCTCTAACCATTCTTACACCTAAACAGTAATTTGTTTTTCTATATAAATGCTCTGGAACTTTATCTTATTTTTATATATTTACTTATTATTACAGTAATAATTTATTTATAACGTTTCGAGGTCTAAAATGCATCATCTTCAGAATCAAAATTTTTCATATTCAAACAATACAGATCATATTTTATTACATCATTATTTTTATATGTCAGATATAGTCAACTCATTAATTTGGTCACTAATTAAGGTTTTATAAATTTCATTATCACATATATCAACTTGGGGGAGCGGCGTGGTCTAGTGGGCAGAGCGCTAGTCTACTGTGCTCTGGGTCCTGGGTTGGAATCCCGGCTGTGGCGGAATATTATTTATTCTGTTATTTCTGCCGGGGGGCAATCCTGGGATATGGAGAGAGTGCGCGTCTGAGCGTGATCTCGGCCGAAACACCTCATTGCACGGCCGTTGGCCTAGAAACAATACGAATCTCTACATGTACTGAGCCCAAAACTCTTCATGCGTTGTAGTGGTACAGGTTTTTTTATTTATTTTTTATAAATCAACTTGTTTAAATAATTTAATATAATAGAATATATGAAACTTTTTTTTTTCCAATCGAAATTCTCCACCAACTTCTACACTGTCTTATAACTCTATTTAAAAAAAAAAAAAATAAAAAAAAATATCTGATTTCCGCGTTTGTTTTGTCGCGTGGCCGATATATAATAAAATACCAAGGTCAATATGATATCCAAGATTCAAAAGTTACCTGACGACTTACGAAAAGAGGAACGAATTTCTTTAAGGTCAGCTTGACATTCGGTCCTTATTAACTGAATGAAACAAAAAAAGTTGAAAAGTGGACCAGGAAAAAGTTTAAAAAAGAAAGAAAGATAATTATAGCTATTAAAGATATCCAATTCTTAAGATATTATTCTAAGTATATTTTAATTCTTTAAACTTTTCCTAGTAATACGTCTATTTTTTTGTTAATGAATCTCAAATTTTTGAAACTTGAACTCAGGACGTGACATAAGCGGTTATGAGATCATAATTCAGACTATTACTTTCAATTAGAACTATATGCATTTTAGGAATCATACAGAAAATGCAGAAATAATTTATTTGCTTACTATTGAATCAATTCCATAGATTATTTTTTTTTTAATTAAAAGCTAGAATATTTATGTATTCAATTTTTTTTTGGAAATGTTTATAGTACCTATGGGAAAGATAATTTTAAATAAATGTTTGAAGACCTTGAGTGTTGATATTGATGAATTTGAATTTTATTTTATGAAACTGAACGACAAGAATACCAATAGGTCAAATTCGTCTTACAATGCCCATTGGAAATCAACGCCACGATGTAATAGAACCGTTCCTAGCTAGCAAGAAATCGTTACTTGATAGTTTCGTGTCTTTTGTGTTAGTTCCTATCCCTGTACATAATTTCCGTCACTAATATACCAATATTAACTGTTCAAGATTATTACCTCTACACGAACTTTTATCGTTCTGTTCATTTTTCTTTCCAACTCTATTTCTGGTGAATATTTTGGTCGTTAAATAAAAAATAGCGAACGTATTGTAAGTGTGTTGGGTTGGAACCTATGAAAAAAAATAAATAGGAATTGCTTCTAACAGCTGAGGTAAGTGAAATTGGTGTGTAGGCCGCACCAGATTTTTGTAACACGAACGATATTAAAATTATTTGGATATTGTTTTGCGGTTGCCTCGTGTATGGCGGGCTGTCTGAGAAGTTTAATATGAAGCTTAAAAGACTAATGAATTGTTTCATAAGATTCACATGTGGAATTTCCAGACGCCCTATTTGCCTCTTTCCGTCGACATTACCTCCTTGGTGCCTATGTTTTCCGATTTGAAAAAAGAACCTCCTTATATTCTCGATATGCTTACCACTTGTTCCTCTATCCATTCAGTAAACACTTGATCCCAACCCATAAACTTTTATACACCTTCTCACAGATCTGACTCCTTCAAAAAATCCTTTGTCATCCGTGCTACCCTATTTTGGAATACCTTGCCTATATCCATTCGTGAAGCCTTATCCTTAACCACTTTTAAACATCAGTTATTTATCCATCTCCTCAATTCTTAATCTTCCCAACATATGTAATATCTTAAGCTATAAATGATAATTATGCACTGTTTCTAAATCCGTCTGGAACGGTGTGGATCCAAAAGTGTTTATTACCTGATATTGTGATTGATATTATCTTACCATTTTTACCTTCGTACCTTTACCTTTTATCTTGTACCACTTATACCTTATTATACCAATTATTCATTTATTTGAATTAATTAAATTAATATCCAGAAACAAGTCCTACGAATCAGCTCAGCTTTGAGGCACAGCGTACGGAGATCCCTAGGACGACCCCGCTGGCCCCAACACACGACTTTCACTTACATCAATTTGAAAAATCAATGAAAGAATTTTCAAATAGAGTTAGAGTTAAAAATACGTGAAACTATTAAAGAATTAAATAAATTTAATTTATATAGAAACATGTGTTTCATTAAAAAAACTATTATATTATTATCTAAAATAATCAGTTAGTTTTATCTTCTTCTCATCACTCTCTATTAACTTCTAAAAGCTTGTGTATGAGATGATATTTTTTCTAAAATCTTTAGCTTTCCAACGGTATATCATACATGTATATTACTGCTCTTATGTTCAAAAACGAAAAATTGCATTAAAAAAATATTTTTTTCTGTTTTCTCCTTTAGTTGGGTATCGAATTGATTCAATTTATATATTTACCTGTTTTTCATCAGCGTTAACAAGATAATCTAGTTATTATTATTAAATCTACAAAATTAAAGGTACTTTAGGGGAAGAAAATTTAAAATATCGGTATTTAAGCCCTGTCAGACCATTTTTATCCGAATAAAACCTACATGATATTAAAGCCCATTAAATTTTACATCGATATAGCGAGTTTAATCTATAATACTAGCAGAGAAATAGCGTTATGAAATTAGCAATGGTGAGAGGTATCATCGAAGAAGATAACATCAAAATTAGATCATTTGCCAAAATACCCTCAATACATAAGGGACTTGATCACAGCAAAGAGAAGAGCTTGTAAGGTATGGCAGACCAACAGACTTCCTGCAGAGAAACGTATTTATCCTAACGTTTTTACTTTCACTTACCTCTATATGAAATACATATTAAGGGAAAGTATTGCGATGGTGACAATTTTCGAATTTCAGTTTTCAACGGAAATACACGTTTTAGGGTCTCCTGAGTCCAAATGACCAAGTCCCGAAAAAAGGTCTGGGTGTGTGTGTGGTAACTCCCAGGCGAAAACTAAAAGTCCTATGAAACTGAAATTTCACATTTAAGACAACTATACGCCCGAGATGTTACAGAAACTTTTTCATCAAAATCAGCTAACCAGAAGAGCCATTTTATACCATGCATATTGCACCTTTTTACGATTTTCTCAAAAACGGCTCTAACGATTTTGATTAAACAGATAATTAAAAAACAGGTAAATATATAAGTTGAACGAATTTGATATACAACTAATGGAGATAAGTGAATAAATATTTTTTAATGCAATATTTTTTTTTTACTTTAAGAGCAGTAATATACATATATAATATACTGTTGGAATGTTAAAGATTTTAAATAAAATATTATCTTATACATACTATTGTAAAAGTTAACGGAGAGTGATGAAAAGCCGATAAAACAAACTGATTGCCGTAGATAATAATATAATTATTTAGTAAAACACATGTTTCTTTCAAAATCCAGTATTCTTAAAATTCTTAAATCGATTATATCAATATATTCTAAAAAACGGAATATCTCGTATAATTATTAAGGTAGATTTCGGGCTGAATAACTTCTTCCATAAAGATTCAATTTTTTTATTATATCAACATGACGTTTCGGCATCTTCTCCCATCTTCAGAGTCTTAAGCCGTCGGAGTTTGCCATCCCTAGCTGCGTTATAGACGACGTTCTTGAAGTCCATGTTCGCATTCTAGGCAGACTACAGCAGTGGTTATTGAGGCCAGCTCAGACCCACATCTGTTCTCTGTAGCCGTTTTGTAGTCTGCCTAGAATGCGAACATGGACTTCAAGAACGTCGTCTATAACGCAGCTAGTCAGCTAGAAACGGATGACAAACTCCGACGGCTTAAGACTTCTGAAGATGGGAGAAGATCCCGAAACGTCATGTTGATGTAATAAAAAAACTGAGTCTATGGAAGAAGTTATTCAGCCCAAAATCTACCTTAAATCGATATAAATAACGAAGGTAAGTGAAAATCGTGTGTTGCGCGCACCTGATTGTTTAATTATATGTATATTTATTTATAGATTATTTAAAGATATTTTAATGTTTCTCAACAGATTATTTGTTCGAAACAAAAATTGAATTATTCAAGATTAAGAGAGTTTATTTTATGAATAATGTTGTATACAGCGGATTTCCTCAAGTTTCACGATCAAAGGAAAGGACAAGATACATAATGTATGATGTATGAAACAAAAATAGTAAAAAGAAGCTCTATATTTTAATGATTGGTCTTTCTCATTCAAAGGCGACACGTGCCCTTTGAATTACCATTTTATGTATAACGTATCTTGTTCCGTTTTGTCATCGACCTTGATTACTGAACCGAATAGACCATTTTTGATATATTCCAGACTATTATTGGAAGTAATAAATATATACATATATTTTATATTATCCTTTTGAATCCGCACTTTTATCGTTTCCAAGAAGGAAATATTCAGTTTTACATTACCTGTACCACTACAACCCATGAAGGGTCTTGGGCTCAGTACATATAGAGATTCATACTGTTTCTAGGCCAACGGCAGTGCAATGAGGTGATTAGGCCTTAATCACGCTCAGCCGCCAGGTTTTTCCCCAATTAATTTGGGTACCCACTTTATAGAGGCTGGGTCTGCCCCAGGAGGGTCTCCATACCCTAGGGTCGCCCCCCGACTGAATTAACAGAATAAATATTTTTTCTGCCACAGCCGGGATTCGAACACAGGACCCGGAGCACATCAGACTAGTGCTCTATCCACTAGACCACCCCGCTCCCAAGTTTAAATTAGCTGAATAAATTGGATCCTATTAGTATATGCATGTTTTAACTTATATTTTAGTATTTATACTTCTGGTTTCAGAAATATATCATTTAAAAAATTATTCTGTATACGCTGGGCTATCCGTGAAAGAATAGTACTTCCAAGTGATAACTCAAAATTGAGGGTGGTTCTATTGAAATAAATTAGTGGACTGTATAGATTTAAAATAAATAAAAAAAATGGAAGCAAACGACGAATCACAATACATTTAATACAACGAAATACATATAAACAAGACAAGAAACAAATTAACCTAATAAATTTATATAAGAAAAAAATTAACCTAATTATAATTAAACAGCTGTAAGAAAATTTAGGAAACAAAATAAACCTAATTAAAATATTGTAGAAAATAGAAGAAACAAACTTAACTTAATTGTTGCTTAAAGATGTAAAAAAAAAAATTTATCAAAATTAAACAGTTTCTTGAATAAGAATTAAGAAATTAAAAGTTCCATTAATAGATAAGGTATATTCACGTGAAAAAAGTCCAGTTGCGTATTGTAGAACATCTCCGCAGGGCGGCTTGGACGAAGTTCTCCGATATGTTGAATGACCGCAGGGCGGCTTTTCCAAGTTCCAAGGGGAACGATGAGGAGAAAAAACTTCGTTTGCAAACGTACTAAGAGCAGACTCGGGTCTAAGGCACATCTACCCTTTAGACCCTAGCTTAAAACCCCCCACCACTAGGCGGTAATAAAAACAATTGAAGTACGATCGTATTCTTTTTATTTCTCTTCTATTCAAAACTTTAAATTATATTTAAAATAACTATTTTTTTAAACAGATAAAAAAAAATTAAGATTAACAAAAAATGATCCATTGATAAATATCGTAAAAATTATACAGTTCTCCTATTGTTTTCATGAAACAGTCATGAAACCTCATCAGGCCATAACATATGGTCGTGAACAATTCTGTAACAGCCGAAATTCTAACCCTTAATGTAAATTCTAAATTTTAATGTAATTTCAATAAATATTTAGAGCGGTCTGAGGAAATACAAATGAGTTTAAAGAAAATCCAAAAAAATCTGATGCGTGCAACACACGATTTTCACTTACCTCGATTATTAAAATACATTTAAGAACTAGTAAATATAATTCAAAAAGTTTTAAAGAAATATATTTAGTCTCGTTGGAAACACATGTTTTAGATTAAATAATATAACATAAACATTTTATCTACAACAATCAGTTTTATCACTCTTTATTTCATTTTACAATTTTGTGTATAAAATAAAATTATTCCAAAAATCTTTAGCTTTCCAACGGTTCATTATAGATCTATATTACTGTTCAAACCTAAAATTGCATTATAAAATATTTTCGGTCATTTTTTCTTTAGTTCATTACCAAATTCGACTTACCCGTTTCTTATCAATGCTTACATGGTAATTTTTTTTAAATTTATAATATTAAAGATACTTTAGAAAAAGAAAATATAAATATAGGTTTAAGCTCTGTCTGACTACATCAATCAGAATGAAACCGATTAATATTAAAGCCTATTAAATTTAACATCGATATATCGAGTTTAACCAAAATAGTTGGCGTCGTTTTGAGGAAAATCGTAAACTGAGTTTCCATTCGCCTACAACACGATGATGACCCACAATGGGGGTCGAAACGTTGGCAAAATATAAACTGTTGAAACTACCCAATTGTTTCATTCACTGATCGCCACCAGGACTAAATCCTTTTAGTAATTCTTAACGGTCGACTAATTATATTCACTATGTGAGTAATTATTATTTCCAATGAAACTAAATAGAATTCTTTAAAGTTTTTTTTAACTATAACTTTATTTATTACTTCTTAAATTTATTTTATCAACAAAGGTATGTTAAAGTTATGTGTTGCCTGCACCAGATTTTTAAAAATATAAGTTAACTCATTTTTAGTTTTATAATAACTATTATACTCTGCCTAGACAATCTAAGGGTTCGTTTTAGCACATTATACTCTTGTCATTTTCAAAAAAATTATTTATGTAAAGGTATTTACCTGATATTTCAGAACCCTCTCCATAGTTCTTCAGCTCAGCGATGGCAGTGAGTGGTGGGATCGGCTGGAACAGAGAAACAGAAGATGTGTGAATGAGGGCAGTGGTTTCGTTAAACAGAATTCTTTCAATGAAACGGCAAGAAATAATGGGCAAAGATAAAACTCAGATTTCATTAATAAAGCCTCCAAAATATTTTTGTTTTGTTTGATATCTGCAAAATCTATAATCAAAGCAATAACACCAGGTTAGAATTTACATAAAATACTCATAGCAGTAGTATTCGTAATCTTGTTCAATCTGATAAATCCTTATAAAAAAAAAAAAAAAAATCATTAATTTTTGCTGGAAGGAATTAGTAAGTTGGGAGGTAGAGTCAGTATTTCTCCATATACATCTTCCATCACTGTTCTTACTATTATATAGGTGATATTTCAAGAATTAAATCATAATTTTTTATCCTGTATCATTATTATAATCATAAGTTAAATTTCATTGATTCTTTGTATGATAGTATTAAGAATTTTAGTCATTGTTGTCAGACCCTGTCCATAAATCAGTACGTATTTTCCATTCTACCTTTTCCTCGTATTCCTACGTATCCCCCATCTACCAAACAGTACCTAGTTTCCATTCTCCCACCATGCGGTACGTATCTCCACTCTACTTCATATTTTTATATTTCATGTAAATTATTGATACCTGTGTAAATTTTGTTAGTGAACATTTTTATTTTTTCTGTATAACACTTTCATTATTGTACTATGGTCATTGTATTTTAATTAAGTTTTTTTTTTACATATACAGTTCTTCTGTTATTTTTTAATACCGACGTTCTCTAGCTAAATAGGTAATATAATATTGTATGTAATGTCATTGAAATTATATTCATTTGTATCTTTTTAGCCCTGATGATGACCCACAAAGGTGGTCGAAACGTTGGCAAACAATAAAATAGTTGAAACTATTTAGTTGTTTCATTTAATGACCGCCACCCGGACTAATTCCTTCCAGTAATTCTCAACGGTCAACTAATTACATCCACCATTATAATTTTTGTTTGCTAAATAAATTATCTGGCGCTGGTTGTGATCACTTGAAGTAATTATGAAACTTTATTTTATTTTAATACCATTAACCTTAAACTGGTGAGGTGAAATTTATAGACAAAATCGTGAGGTGGGGTCTCCAGACCCCAGACCTCATTTTTTTTTTTTTAAATCCTGAAACATGTAGAATTGTTTATTCTAGTGAAATAAGTTTTTTTTTTTTTTTTTTTTTTTTTTTTTTTTATAATGTTATATTCTAAGCAATGAAAACATTTTTAAAACAATATGTATACAAGTCATTATCTTAAAGTTTATTATATTTAAAAAACGGAAAATGATAAAAAAATTAGACTTTTATATTGTAAAGAAAGTATGAACAACTAAAATTAGGCACTGTTTTTGTAATAGGAAACCGAACATTGTCCACAAATATTTTGTTAACATTAAATACATAGTATAGGTGACTTCCTATCCTAGTTTTTTGGACAAAAACATCTCCTTTCTTCGGAGGGGCCTCCTGATTGTATGCGTTAGATTTTTCTGGGTTTTTTCCCTAATAATGAGTGACCTTTAAATGAAGCTCCGGGGAAGTCTGGGATTTTCTGACCGTCTGGTCATGTGATCCTTTAACAAGGTAAAGTCTTAATAAAATTATAAAGGTGCGTAAAATAACACGATCACGAGACATTTCTTTCAACAGATTGAAATAACACACTTTCAATAAATCCGAACAGTAATGGTGAAGTGGGGTCTATACGACTCCAATAACACTGTCCTAAATCAATATAGGATAAAAACTGCCTAAAAAAAGGATGCTATATTACAATCATTTCGAGACAGGTAATGTCAGGTTGTCACAAGCCGATCGGATCGGGACAATGGGATTCACAAAACTTAAAAGAGGCCCTGGTATCCTGTAGACGCCACCTCACCAGTTAAAGGTTAATATTTGAAACATCGTTTTTTATGGGTTGCTTTGTAATTTATAAAGGATAACGAAGCTTAATTTTGTTAATAATTATGGAGTTTGGTTGACCGTTGGGGATGTTAGATGGTTGGGGGTGCGGTTATATGAAAGAAAAACACATTAAAAATGCAGTATTTTAATTGTGTGTCGACTTTTCGGCCTACATTGTGGGTCTTCATCAGGGCCAAGAGGAACAAGATAACAACCAATGCAATTATAGGCTTAATAGTACGTTAGGTATATAATAATAATATGTTTACAGTAAGAAGATATTGAAACAAACATAAAATTAAATGTAAAATGATAATAAGATGACAGTTATAAAGTATAAAAGTTATAAACTATCACTTCTTTAGTTTAGACACCGTCTCAGAGTCAGTGTGTATTTTCTTTCTTATTATTATCTCTTTTCACCTCTTATTTCTTCCTCCCTCTTTCCCTATTCATTTTGTTTTCCATTATATATCATATTATATAATTATAATGACTATGTTCTTTTTACATAATACTTATGTTCTTTACTATGTTTTTTACATATTACCGTCAAATATCACTTCAAAATTGTTCATATTTAAAAAGTTTAATTGTTCAAATATTGTTCTATTAACATTTAATCATTTGCTTAGTATCTCTTTAAATATTCTTATTGAAACATTATCATCTTAATTTTGTTTACTTCCATACTTTACAACTGTCATCTTATTATTATTTTACATTTAATTTTATGTTTGACAAACTCCATTCCCACCCTAATCCTCTATTTTCAATCCTTTCTGCCTATTCAATTCCTGACAATCCTCCGAGACGTCTGAAAAAGAGATGGCCCCCAAATCTTGTTAGAATATTTTTAGAGCGCTTCTACTGTGAAGCTTCTCTACATGTGTTTCATGCCTTTTTATATTTCACTTAAATTTAATTGTTGTATTCTATTATACAGTTGTAAATTCTAATAAATAAATTTAAAAAAATAAAATAAAATGATGTTCTTTTCCATATTATATTATTGTCACGAATAATAATATACGAAACTTCGGCACACAATTAAAATAAGTACTACTTTTTAATGTGTGTTTCTTTCTGATGACAGCACCTCCCACCATCTTCCTCATTTGATTTTGTTAATGTTTGACATATTGATTTAACTAATTGTGCATAGATTTCATTAGATATATCAATCTTTATTACTATTTAAAAATAAATAAAAAAATTGAGAAATAAATTACATAATACTTGTTTGCGTGTTTTATTTTTGTAATAACTTATTCTCATCTCATTCAAGAAGTTTGCGAAACCAACGGCTCTGATGTAACCATCAAGCTAAAATGTAAACAAGAAATCAGTCAATTTATGAGAAATGTCTTCTCCTTTTTTTTTTTGAGAACAAGAAGTGTTATTATGATACAATCCTTCACCACAAAAAAAAAAAAAAACAGTAAATATTATTAGAATGCTTGTAATTATAATTATTGTCAAGAATAGAGTGCATTTAGACCTAACAGACAAACTCAGGATCAGATTTTTATCCTGCCGAACATGATAGAGAAATCCTAGGACCATAGCCAAAACGTCTCTCTGGCGTTCTTAGACTTGAAGGCGGCATTCGATTTGGTGATTACGAAAGAAATTTAAAGCCTTAAGGGCAAAGAACATTCCTCAAAAGTTGCTGAGGGCTATAAAGTCAACATACCGGGAGCCAAAGGGTGTAGTGCGCTGCAATGGGCAAGAATCCAAAGTGTTTAGGATGGAAAAGGGAGTAAAACAGGGCGATTCACCAAGTCCTCTTTTCTTTATTATAAACATAGATGAGATTGCCTCAATTTGCAAAAGACGCACAACCAGAATGCACATGGGTCAATGGAACCTGTATCCTGTTGTTCCTCAGTTCCTCTTTTTTGCTGACGATATAGTGCTTATAGCGGAATCCCCAGAGCAGCTTCAGCAGGCAGTGACGGAGTGGAATGAGGAACTGAAGAAAAAGGGAATGACAATCAATTTTAGAAAAAGCAAGATTCTTCAAGTTGGTAGAGATCAAGAAAATATCCAAATCTCCTGTGGTGGAGAATTGATGGAGGTGGTGACAGATTTCACGTATTTAGGCACGTTGATCAGTAGATTTAAGAAATTGGATTCAGAAATCTTAAGTAGAATTTCCAACGCTAATTCCGTCTATTGCCATAGATTTTCTATTACGGCTATTTCCGTCTCTATGGAGCAGAGAGCTGGATTATGAATGAAATGCTACAAAGTCGCATCACTGCCTCGGAAATAAAGTTTCTTAGAAGAATTGTGGGGAAGACACGGAGAGACTGTGTCCGGAATGAAAGGGTCAGGGAAGAGCTTAATGTATGCTCTGTTCTGGAAATCCTAGACAAGAGGCAATTGGGATGGTACGGGCATGTCTGCCGAACGGACCACCACCGGAACCCAATTAAAACAATGCAGGTAAGGCCCTTAGGAAAAAGACCTAGAGGACGCCCAAGGACCTCCTATATCACTCACATGGAGCGAATAGGGATGCGTAGAGGTAAAACTCTGAACGAGATAAGAAACCTTGCCAGGAACAGACACGGTTATTACCAATGGCTGGGAGCACGCCCACGCTGAAAGGCAAATGAGTCGAAGATAAAGAAGAAGAAGTCAGTGTTACTTCGAGTTCCAAACGGATCAATAGGACATTCTTTGCGATATTGATATTCCTACGATATCTATTGTATCTTTATATACATCTGTCATCCGATTTTATCTAAAAAACATACAAGCACTTCAAAACACAGGAAATGGCAAGCTCTTGTTAAAAAGTTTCTAATATTGGGTTGATACAAAATTAATGCAGGTTTTTAGTAGGTATTGTAAATACGCCATATCTTTACTTTAACCATATATATTTAATCAAAATAATTTCCATCTGAATCAATGCACTTTTGCCAACGTTCAACAAGCTTTCTTATTCCACCAGAAAAAAAATCCGAATCCCTGGACTCAATGAAATCACGAAAAGAATTTTCAATGTCGTCCTGGTTTTGAAAATTTTTCTCCCTCAAAAAGTTGTCCAGATGCCTGAAAAAGTGGAAGTCTGTAGGAGAGAGGTCAGGTAAATAAGGCGGATGTTGGAGAACTTCGTAGCCCAATTCGTGCAGTCGTCGAAGCGTTGGTTGTGCAACGTGTGGTCTGGCGTTATCGTGGAGCAGGATCGGCCCCTTCCGATTCATCAATGCTGGGCAAAGACGTTGCAATTTTTGAGTTCCGAGTTCCGCCGCCATTTCTCGTGTGGTTTTGGTTGGGTCTTCTTCCACTTTTGACCTCAGCTGGTCGTTGTCCAGAGCAAGATGACGGCCCCGACCTTCCTTGTCTTCGAGGTCGAAATCTCCTCTGCGAAACTTCTGGAACCAACGCTGCACCGTGCACTCATTAATAGCCCCCTGACCCCACACTTCATTAATATTACGAGCCGTTTGCGCAGCGCTGCGCCCTAATTTAAATTCGTAAAAATAAATTTGACGAAAATCGCACTTTGACATTTTCGATTCAAGACCTTTGAACACACTGAACAAAACGATATTACTAAACAAATTCATGGTGAAAGAGAGGGTATTAGATAAGGTTTGTTTTGGTATAATAATGATCAATGTTAGGATTAGCTTTGTTTACACAATTGGAATTAAGATATTGCAATAGAGGAAACCTGCATTAATTTTGCATCAACCCAAAAACATATTTAAATACATCCTAAAGGACACCGAAACATCCCCTTCCTAATAAAGTTATTAGTGTAATAAAACATTTAAGTTATGGAATGAAATGTTTTAGTATGATTTGGATCAAAACTAAATGCGTACTTAGTACTTATAGAAAATAACTGTATTTCTAAATCGCTTTTTTTAAAGGACTTGCAAGTTCATTAGATAAAATAATAAGGAAATTTTAATAAATACAAATATGTCAAAATATCAAATATATAAAAAATTTCTTTTAGTAAGTTTTGGAAATGAACGTCTCAATTAAGCAAGCAACTTGGATTCGGGATTTCTCTCTGTTGGGTTATTCATTATTCTTGAATAAAATAAATTATTTATTAATTTCTGTTAGTTGAAAAAGGTGCCTATAATTGGATACGGATGTTAATAAAAATTAAATTATAAATTAATGAATGAAAATAGATGTCACTGTAGTTGCATGGGTATTAATTAAATGCATTTGGGATAAATTATTTTTTTAATCGATCAAAAAAATAAAAAAATAAAATAATAATAACCCTCGCCTTCGAAATTCGAGTTTCAAGATAGGTGGAAACTGAAGATAAATAAAAAAAATTGTCTGTCCACCGTAAGAATTAGAAATACGCAAAAAAGTATTTCCTTTCCTAGAAAACAAACAAGAATCATTGAAATAATTGTTATACTATATTTACTGCATAACGATTTAAAAATACTTAATCAGTGATTAATAATTTGCTGAGTATTATTTAATGAAATATTTTACTATACTTAAAGTCAATAAATTGCTTGATTAAAACATTGATACTTAATTGTAATTTTTCATAGAACTGTTCCAGAATTTTTAATGAAACTACAGGTTAAACCCTGCAACATGGAGGATTTAATTGGTTTAAAATACCTGTACAGTTACAGATACAAGGACAGCCAATACGTGAGTAACGTTTGTAATTTCCTCTTTTAGAAGGAGGTTTTTGTACCGCTTAAGTTGAGTGAAAGAGAGTCCTATCTCTGTGTTGCCACATCGCTGACTCCCGGCCTTCCTATTTCCAGCTGGATGTTTATATATTTTCTCTGTAAATAACAACAGATATAGAAAATCAGCGGGTGATACATTTTTTTCTAACCAGACCATGGTTTTGACATGAAATATAAAAGTTTCTCAGTTATCGCCTGAGATAATTTTCACAAAAAGAAGGCCGTTTGTTACAGAAAACATTGTTATGAACGAAAACATAACCTCCAGGGTCCGATCTATAAATTATTTAGGACTAGAAACAGACAAATCCTTAACTTTCACAAAATACATAAATAACAAATGCAATAGAGCTGAAAATATTAAAATCAAAATGAACCACACTTCAAAACCCTCACGAAATAACAAACTGATTCTATATAAAATTATCACCCGCTCAGTATTGACGTATTCTGTCCCATTCTGGAGTTACACATGTGATTCCATACAGGAAAATGGAGGTGTTCAAAAACACATGCATGAGAACTGCAAATAATTATGAATCACAACTATGTTATTGGATTTAAAACTCTCGTCGAATAAAAATTATACGTACTCGATGGCACAACACTTTCTTATCTCTATCATACTTCTACTTGCGACAACCTAATCGTTCAGAACATTGGTGATTACGACAAGAACACTATAAAGCGTTACACACAGAAATGTAAAAAAAGACATATTACTATATTAATTGTGAAAATCAGAACTTTGTTGATCATTCTAACCCTCTGACACAACCCCTATCCAGCTCTATTCACTCCTAAAATCCTCGTTGAAGATTGAAACGGCAGTGGTCCCGAAACGTTTTGTAAACAATTATACTGGAGTTTTGACACTGGCCAAATCCTCCCCCTCCTTGGGATCTCTTGGATTCTGTGTTTCCCTCCGCGTATGTAGTAATGATTATGTGTATGATGATCATTTATTTGTCTACCTTGTATTTATTTCAATTAGAGGGTTCTTTTTTTGCGTGTTTTTTTGTATATATATATGATTTTTTTGCAACTTGAGTCATCATTGTATTCTATTAATATTGTATGAATGTGGTCTCATATCACTTTTACTATTCTTCATTTTGAAACAAATTTTAATATATCTCAATAAAAAAATAATAATAAAAAATTGTGAAAAGTAAAAAAAATATTACTTTTTTTTTTTTTGGGGCGTGAAAAGGCCTTGAAGACCACGCGAATATCATGTTCAGGTTTGCTTCCTTGACTTCCTTCTCTTCCATACTTCCCTCATGAGCTCCGCATGTTTGCGCTTTCTTTCCTCCGACCACGCATAATCCCTTTTTTGGCGTTCTTTGACCACGAAGTCCTTTATATTGTTCAGTGAACTTCTGTAGGTCTCTCTATGCCCACAGTCTGAATCCTTCAGTCCTGCTGAATCCATGTCGACCCTGATCTGCTTGAAAAAACCAGTCGTGTTCTTGCGCTGGTGGAATCGTCGGAAGATTTCCCGGTTTAACCTTTCAGGGCTCATCCTCATCATGTGCCCATAAAATTTGAGCCTTCTTACCCTGATGTCGATCTCCAGACTTTTGTTGTCAACGTATATTTCTTTGTTGGACTTTAGCCTGTATCCTTCGGGTGTCTTGTTGGGCCCATAGATCTTCCTAAGTATTTTTCTTTCTACCTTCAGAAGTTTTTCTAAGCTAGGGAGACAGGAGGTCTCTGTCCCATAGAGTATCACGGGTTTGATAACGGTGTTATAATGTCGGACTTTGGCTTTGATGGATAGGTTCTTTTTGTTGTAGAAGTTCTTGAGGTCGAAATACAAGCTCTCCAATTTCGCGACTTTTCCCTTAAAGCTTTCTCGGTCCGATCCGTTATTGCAGATGACTTCTCCCAGGTATCTGAATTTCGGGGTCACCGTTATCTTTCCACATACGGTGTCGACCGCCTTTTTCTTGTATTTTGAATCTGTGGTCATTAGTACTGTCTTTTTAGAGGATATTTGTAAGCCCGTTTTCATGGCTATCCTTGAGAGGGCATTTATCTGAGCGATCGCCTCTTCCTCCGTTTCCACGAAGAGGGCGAGGTCGTCTGCATAGGCAAGACACTTTACTTTTACATGGCCCTTCTTCGTACCTAAGACCGCCCGGAGTCGTTTTCTTTCCACAGTTCTCTCATTATCTTATCCAGTACTACATTGAATAGTACTGGGGTTAGCCCATCTCTCTGTCTGAGAAATATTACTTTAATATATTCGCATTTAACCAAAATATTGTTATTTTTATACTTTTTTGTTCTTTACTATAATTTATTTTGTTTTTTACTTTAATTGTTTTGTTTTTTAATTTAATTCTTTTTTATTGTGTAGGTTTTTTTTCATTTATTTTCCTAGTGTTTCAATAGTAAATTAGGCTATACGTACCATTAATCATGCTTGCAAATACCACTTAAGAGTAACATGTAACCGTTGCGATACCACATCACGTATAAAGTCTGAGGTTTGTGGTCACTTGTAAAATCTTAAAAAAATAATAACAAAATGTGCTCCTCGGCAATCCATGGGTTTCCTATATTTAGATATTGGTAATGTTTCGAGGTTATCAAGCAATGGATGGATGGCTATGGACGGGCAAGAAGATATCAAGCTCAGCCGTCCGGTTTTTTCCTCTTAGTTTTTGGTTACCGACTTTATGCAGATCGAGTATGCCCAGAAAAGTCTCCCTAACCCAGGGTGCCCTACGAGTGAAGTAGCTGAATAAATACTTATTCTGTCCCAATCGGGGTTCTAACCCGGGGTCCGGACAATACTTTTCCAGTGATCTATCTACTGAACAGTGCTTCTTAAGTTTAAAAAAACAAAATTGAACTGTGAGTTTATATTTTAAAAAATTAAGATATTTTGTTTTTTTCTAATGATTTCATTCGGTTTCAGATTGCAAAAAGACTAGAAAATTTTAAGGACTCTCTCACTAATGAAATAGAAAATACATACACATCAGAACAGTTAATTCACCTGGGATAGTCTATTGTTTGGTCGAAAAAAAAAAATCTGTAACTAGTAATTTCAACATCATTGCAGTATGGCTTTATTCTCTATTTTTTCAATTCCTTTTTTCCATTCTCATATTTTTTTCAACATTTCGGGGTTTACTTAGATCTTCATGGAAAATTCAATGGCATTAAAAAAAAAAAAAAATGTTTTTATGCCGTGTAGGTAAGTGATAAGAGTATCCCTAAGCCGTCAGGTTTCCCCTATCCCCAAATTTTAGATTACCCACTTTTTAGAGGCTGGGTGGTTCCTCAGGGTCGCTCTACGGTTGAAATAACAAAATATATAATTCTAAACTCATTCAGCTTCCATACTTTGTGGAGAGAAGCCCTGATGAATCCCCGCAACATGGATCGAAACTTCGAATGATACATAGTTTTTTTCTATTTTTATAATCTTTCAAGACCGCGATCCGAATCATTTCATCCTTCATATATGAACATACGGTCAACTGTCCAGTCAAAATTGTAATTAATCAAATGTTTAATTAAAAGGCAATGAAAAAAGTTAGAATATACCTGAAAAGGATATAAATTAATAATATTTATTTAAATCCAAGATTTTGTCCGCTTTGTTTTATATATATATATATATATAATATATATATATATATATATATATATATATATATATATATATATATGTATATATAAGAATGGTGTTAAGTAATAATTTGCGTAATAAGAAAATTTAGTTTAAGCTGGCTTAATGTCGTAATTAACGTGATTTACAGACTAGACCAAAATACTACACCATAGGTTATTAAAATGGAGTGAAAGGAATCTATATATGTGAGGAAGGCCTAGAAAGTTGTCTATTATACTTGAAATAATAATTTCAAAAGTTGTTTCAACATGTTCTATATTGAAGGACACGTTAAATCTTTTTAAAAGTGTTGGTTTATTAATTCAACAATGAGCGTTGTAATAAAAAAATAGAAAGATTGTTTCTTATTACTTAGGATTTCGGGTAATGCAAGATCTTTCCTAGCATTTCCCTGCAATTATTGAGCCTATTTTTCCAGCTTTGTCATAAACATTCCCTAAACGGCCATTATGCAATAGTTATATTTGAAAAAATCAATAAATTATTACACTATAGTTTAGAATTTTCAAATAACTATATTAGGGTATAACTATTCATAGGCGATTGACTAATATGAAAAGCAATAAATAATTCCAAGGAAAATGACCTATAACCACTGCTAATTTGAAAACACTATATATCTGCTATTTATGAACTACTTTCAATAATTCTTTTTAAAAATATTTTTGGTATTTATTTATCTGGACAAATTTAAGTCCATTTTAAAGGTTCATAATTGAAAATGTATCAATATTAAAACGACATTTAATATTGATATTAATAAAGATATAGTAAAGGTTTACATTGAAATAGTTTATCGTGATCGTTTGTCAGAGAAATCATAAATATATATTGAGCTGTCTGGGAAAAAAGGTAGGATTTTCTTTAAATGAAATTTAATTCATTGATATTTTAAAATCTATAAAAATTCTTCAATTAATTTTAACAACAGAGTTAATATTGAGGATGTATAGTCGACTGTAGAAACTATTGTAGGTGGAATAATCAGGAGTCAGTCTTTTTTTAATTTTGCCAACGTTTCGGCTCAAGCTTGTGAGCCATCATCAGGGCATTACTGAGCCATGTCTAAGCATAAACTGTGCATGGTTTATATTTTTTATGCTTGTTACATGGCATAAACTATGTTATAACTATGCTTGGACATGGCTCAGTAATGCCCTGATGATGGCTCACAAGCTTGAGCCGAAACGTTGACAAAATTAAAAATATTTTAAAACAAAGACTGACTCTTGATTATTCCACCTATGACAGAGTTAATAGTTAATGTTCCTCATCATGTTACCAACTGTACCCTACGCCACGACCTAAATATTCCATTTATTTTAGACCAGGTGCCATCCAAATTTTCAAATTTCATCAGAACTTTACTCACTATCCAAACCCTCTGGCTCAATCCCTATCCAGCTCCACCCATCCCTACAATCCTCCTCAAAGATTGAAATGCGGTGGCCACGAGACGTATTGTAAACATTTTTACTGGAGTTTTGACACTGGTCAGATCCTCATCTTATGCAATGAATGTTTTTGGCTATTGCACCCTGGCTCAGCTTCCATTGACTTACACCAGTAACGTGGCTGAGACAGAGGCGCTGGGATCTCTTGGATTTCGCCTTTCCTTCTACAAGTGAAGGGAAAAGCCTAGTCTGGGATTCCTTTAGCATATTGTAAATATTGGGTTGTGTCACATGAAATGTCCGTTTTCAAGGTAAAGGATTTTTATTAAAAATGCGAAATGAAAACAAGATAATTTTATTCGAAGTATTTATCTCCTTTTTCTACAAATTGTTCCCAACGTGACACCAACTTTTTTATGACAACCTCAAACTCTGAGCTTTGAAGTGAAACAAAATCTGAAAACGCACTTTTCACTTGATCTTCATTTTCAAAAAGTTTTCCAGTATAAATTCCTAAAAAGGTGGTAATCTGTTGGAGACAAGTCGGGAGAATATGGTGGGTGCAGAAGAACTTCGTAGCCAAGTTCTTTCAATTTTTGCACGGTATGTTTTGAAACATGGGGTCTTGCTGCCGCTCAGTGAGATCATGATGTACCCATGTATCAAGCTTTTTTACTTTCCCAATACACTGTAAATGTCTAGAAACGGTAGATGCACTTCCATTTAGTTGTACTGAGAGTCCTTTAACTGTTTAGTAGGGGTTTCCTTCTACTGTATGTTTGAGGACATCGTTGTCTATTACGGACGGAGGTCTTCCTCGGGGCAAGTTTTCCAAGTCGGTATCCCCAGCTGAAAAATTAGCAAACCAAAGGCGAATGGTCCGTTCATTAACACTCCCTTCCCCAAACGCCTTGCATATATTTCTAGCGGCCTTAGCTGCTGAATGGCCGAGTTTAAACTCGTACAAAAATATTACTCGAAAATCGCGTGTTTCCATGTTCATATTTGAAGGTATACTAAAAAGTGGGTAATTGATTGGGAAGCTAATGTTGATAATACAAAGGTAGATGATTAGTAACTGTTTACTTTAAATATGTAATACAAAATCCTTTATGTATTTCAGAAACTATAAAAACGGACATTTCATGTGAAACAACCCAATAGTTATGATTGTGTATATGATATTAACCTATTTCCCATTTTGTATTATAGATTGTTGACTTTATCATTATTATCTGTATATATTGCATGAATGTGGTCTCATATCGCTATTACCACTGTTCATTTAGAAACAAATTGTAATATATCTTAATAAATAAAAAAACAAAACAGAGTTAAGTATATTTCGTGTGTTGCGCGCACCAGATATTTTATAACCTAACAGCCATTCGTTAGGAGATTAGTAATTTATATTCCACAAGGTGATTTCCTAAATATCTTAATAATAAGTACTACTTTAATTGATATCAGTAAGCAGATGTTCTCATTGGTATTAGTGAAAGTCTGCGATAGAAGGATGCGCATCGTGACAGATGCTTACTTGACCTCACGGTCTTAGTTCACGGCGAGGGGTACCTACCTCTGTGACTTGCGTAATAGAGTAAGTATTAGTTTCCATCTGATCCTTATTCATATTTCTGGATCTTATTAACATAACAAAAGCTTGTGTAATGCTAGCGTAAGTCTTAGCTATGCAACCACATTCGAGGGCTTTGTCGATTCAATTACTCAACACAAAATGGGATTCAAGTACTGTGGGATTTCCGAAAGAAAAATCTAAAAGTTCAGATACGGACTTATTACATAAATACCTTGCATAAGAACAGCATAATTCAAAATTAAAAAAAACAAACGCTGCAAATGATTACAAAATGAATGAAATGAAAAGTAATTTTATTCTGGGACGAGTAGTCCTCTAAGAATAACAAGAAAAGTACAATGTAAATAATGATTGTCTAGTCGTTTAAGACCTCAGTTTAACAATAAAAGACAGGTTATGTGACAATGTATAGATATTATCAATAGCTTTAAATATTACATGTGTTGGGAAGATTGATACTTTAGGAGGTGGAGAAATAGTTGGTGTTTAAAAGTATGATAAGGATTTACGAATGGAAACAGGCAAAGAGTTCCAAAATAGTGTAGCACGAATAATAAAGGATTTTTTGAAGGAAGCAGATCTGTGAGAAGGTATATACAAGTTTATAGGTTGGGATCTGGTGTTTACCGAATGGAGAGAGGTTATAAGGAGGGTTTTTTTTTGTATTGAAAAATCGGAAGAGACAGACACCAAGGAGGTACTGCCGACGGAATGAGGGATAGAGCCAATTCAACTCGGTATGCCTTCTAGAAACATGGGAGCGTCTGGAGATTCCAATGGTTTATTATTTTCAAATAACTATATTAGGGTATAACTGTTTATAAGGATGGTTAGGGCTGGTTCTACTAGTTAAAGATTCCTACTTAATTAAACCTAGATACGCAAAATGTAGGACTCCCAAGGTAGCTTCCTCTGATTAGCCTCAGTAGCATAAAGTGACATTAGATAAATAAAAAACAGATACGGGCAGACTGTAGCTTCTTTTCTTAAAGCTTCCTTCAAAGTTATATATCGATGAAAAATCGTTTTCGCGATACTTTTCCTAGTGATATATTTCATACATCTATACTAATATAATAAAGCTGAAGAGTTGTTTGTTTGAAAGTTTGTCTCAGAAACTAATGGTTTGAATTGAAAAATTCTTTTTATGTTCGTTAGCCCATTTATCTAGGAAGGCTTTAGGCTATATAACATCATGCTGCGACCAATAGGAGTGAAGAATCAGTGGAAAATGTGAAAAACGGGGGAAATTAATCGCATCCCAATGATTCCAAATGATTTAACTTTTAATTTTAAAATAATTTAATTTCCCGTAGTTATATTTTGCTGTAACAATTAATAAATCAAAGGGGCAAACATTTAAACACGTAGGAATCGATTTACGTCAAGACTGCTTTTCACACAGCCAACTTCAGAAAGTGTCAAAAGTATTCGAAATTCGTACTTAATTTTATTTTATAAGTATATTTCACAACTATTAATTTATATAAGGAAATGAAAAACATACAAATGTTTCCAAGAGGTGTTTTGCCTTGATACCGAGGGATCAACTAGATTTGTGGACATCTTGGCATTTAGTACCACAGAAAAGGAAGCACTGATAGTGGATCCCACTATCCGATATGATACTAATGACAGGGAACAAGGCAAAAGAATTCAAGAGGAGAAGGGAAGCATTTACTTGAAATGTATCCCTTATCTACAAGAAAAATGTCTCGAGGAGTTTGGCGAAAGAAAATTTTCAGTCACGGGACTTTGGTTCGGAAGCAGGGGGATCATCCCAGAAGATACTGGATCTTTTTTGGAGAGGTATGGACTCGAAAGAAAACAGCTGCAAAACGTGGCGGAGACCATAATCCTGGACTCACTGGGAATCTTGCATCAACATATAATTGTGGACTGCTACGCCTTCGAAGCACTAAGGGTCAAACTACTAAGGGAATGTGGGCTATGGGTCCTCACGGAGAGCGATTTACCTCAGCTGGTGTCCAAGCAGAATTATGGACATTTTCTAGCATTTATTCATGCTTGGAAAACTTCACTTGGTCCATCAGCTTTTAACGTAGGTGGAACAGGACGAGATCGAGAAAGGTCACCTCCGAGAGAAGAAGCAGAAGCTGGAGATATGGTAATCGAGGAGAGACCAGAGTGAAAAAACTAGGAAAAAAAAAAAAATTCAAGATTACTACTGGTAGCACTACTGGCTACCGACACCATGTGGCAAGGTAGGGAGTAATAAATAAAGATATTGAGGCTAGGGACGATTTGTCCAAAAGGCCCATCGATATGTCCAAGTGTTTCTTTTTAGCAGAATCTCCCTATATTTGTACCTTAAAAAGTTTCTTCAGGATTGATGCGGTATGCTGTGTACGCATAGCAACTCAGCGAAGTTGAGCAGCAAATCAAAATAGGAATTTCTCTCTATCGCTCTTTTTAATTCATAAATTTTAAAAATAGATTCCCAAAAAGCAAAATCACTAACCAGATAACCGAAATGTTTACTTTTTTTTAAATCAGTACGTTAAAATCAGTATCAGTATGTACCACAAGAAAATAAAACTAAAAATATCATTTACGCAGAAGTACTTTTAAATATATTCTTTTTAAAACTTCTTAATAGCGATCATAATAACAGAAATTGACGCAGACGAAGTCGCGGGCAACAGCTAGTTTCAATATGTAGATAGAAAAAAAAAAAAAAAAAAAAAACTGTACCTATACAGCCCATGTGTAATGAGTTTCTATATAAAAAGTGTCCTTTTTAGTGTGTTAATTATAGTTACCAGTGATTTACTTCGATTCGTATTCTTTTAAAAGAATAATCGAGTCAAAAATAGTTGTTTTCTTCCATTTTTTTTTCTCCCACTCTCCGGTTTTATTATTATTAACAAATACAATATATACATATATTTCAGGATATCTGACCTTTTATTACCCGAAGGTACAGAAATCCATTTTGAACTGTATCCTAGTTACAGTAAATGTCAACTGTTAAGAATCCTAACAACAAGAATGGCGACTTTAACTTAGAATAAAAAAAATAAAAAAATTAAAACAGTCCTTAAAATATAAAAATCGGGTATATCCTTTGAAATAGTAAAATTAGTCCTTTGCGTGCGGTCTTGGGCTTAGTGCATATAGATCTTTGTACTGTTTCTAGGCTAGGGAAATAACAGAATAAATAATATTCCTTCACAATCGGGGTTCGAACCCAGGACACGGAGCACAGTAGACTAGAGCTCTATCCACTATACCACGCCACTCCCCATATATAGATAAATAAAAGTAATAAATATGATGAGATATTTGGAATACGAGGAATGTTTTTTAAGTAAGTACCGTTTTGGAATTAAAAAAAGACGTGCAAAGATATCACAATAATTTTATTTTTACATGAAAGCCTGTACCTTAATCTACTTTTCTACATAATTTCCATGAATTTTAAGGCACTTGTCATAACGCGGCACCAGCTCCTCAAAAAATTCTGCCGCCTGACTTACTGCATCACAAATGTTTTGACTTCGTTATCGTCTTGAAGACGCCGACCGCCCAGGTGTTTCTTCAAGTGCAGGAACAAATGGTAGTCGCTGGGCGCCAGATCAGGGCTGTATGAAGGATGATCTAGAGTTTCCCATTTAAATTATTTAATGAGATCTTTGGTCCGATTAGCCACATGTGGACGGGCATTCTCATGCAGCAAAACGCCTACCCTTACTCAACTTGCCACGTCTTTTTAAGACGATAATGCAGTCAAAACATTTGTGATGCTGTGGTTAACAAGTTAGGCGGCATAATTTTAAAAGGTGCAGAGGGTATTCAAAAACTGGTGCCGCGTTATGACAAGTGCCTCAAAATTCATGGAAATTATGTAGAAAAGTAGATTAAGGTACAGGCTTTCATGTAAAAATAATATTATTGCGATGTCTTTGCACGTCTTTTTTTAATTCCAAAACGGTACTTACTTAAAAAACATGTCTCGTAAATTAAAATTATTTTATACATAGTTTTTAAAAGATCAGGTTTAATCTAATAGAATTGACACAAAAGGTCTCTATCAATCACATCTATTGCGGTTGGCGAATCTGTCTTTCAAAAGAATCTAGGACACACCCTTTTTTCCTGTCATACACTGAACATTAACAGCCTTTCGAAAGACTATATATAATACAACTCATTGAAGATAATCAGCTCGATAAAAGAAAGATCGTTAAGAGCTTACAATCGATATAGCTAGTTTATCAAGTATGAGTTTGCAAGATCTAACAGAATGATCTAACCATTATGCCATAGTAATAAAAGCTCAGGAGAATAAACCAAGTTTAATGGTTGTAATGGCAATAAAGAATGAATATAAAACTCTGGGGTTGAATGAAACAGTTGAAGTTTTAATAACCGATAGCCATTTCTGAGAGAAGTTCTGTTTGAATTGCATCTGTTTGAATTCTAGTTGGTACTTGCTCGACAGAACTATCATAAAGCTGTTGAATCTATATAAGCTGGTTTATGGAACTGGGAATCATATAGCACAGCAGCGTTTAACCGGTCGATTAAAGGAGATAACTACCATATCAAACCACTACTTAATAATAATCAGTAGCAGAATGATTATCAATAATCTCATGCATAGAAACTTTGATAAATATCATAGCTAGAAAGGTAAAGAAGCAAATAGTAAAACGCTGCTAATGATTATACGGTGGTTTATTATTTCCAAATAACAATATTAGGATATAAATGTTTTTATAGGTTTTTATAGGCAAATGTTTGTTTGTTTATTTAATTCACTCTATGCTACAATGGCTAATCGAAGGATACTACAGAGGGAGTCCTAAATTTTGCCTATCCAGGTTTTAACGAGCACCTATCATCGCAATTCAATGATTCAACCTCGGGACCACCTTTTAACGTCCCCTCCGAAGGACGGCATAACTAAGGACTTTTACTCCCATTAAAAATCCTAGGACCATCTACAGGTTTGAACCCGCGACCTTTGGCATAGGAGGCTGTTATGCTAGTCACCCAGCTACAAGTAATTTTTTTAGTGATTTAAGGTTTATTAATGAAAAAAAAAATGCAAACTATTAAACAATGATTTATTATTTACTTATAGTTTTATTATTATATTGTATTTTATCATAGGTGTAAAGACAATTAACATCTTTAAATAACGTGCAAGCTCTCAATTAAGTTTATTTAATTAACATAAGATTTTATTATCAGTTCCCGCTAGATTTATTTAGTTATGATTAGTTAGATGTTAATCCAACTCCTAGCTAATTATCAATTAGAATGTAATTCCTGGGGAATCTGCGAATCATCCTTCTCACAACTGGGTCATGGAATCCCGGTAGCTTCCCTAACTGTAATTAAGGCTTAGCCTATGTAATTAGAGGCACGTATTCATCATGACCTTAGCGAAAGTAATTACAATGGCGTTTGCCAATTCCTTAGTGTTTATGAAATCGCAAAACATAACTAATCACACGGTTAGCGGTGTTTTGAAGTTTTTAAAGATATGTTTTAAAATCTATTGTGGGGATCTGAGCTTTTATACTCCGTTGACCTTTCAAAGGAAATAAAGAAGACAAAAAAAGCAAGTGCAAAGTAGAGGTGGGCATAATCGAATGACGATTATCGGATCATTCGATTATTTTAATCATTCGAATTAATCGATTATTGGATTAATCGGTTTTTTTTTGCTCATTACATAAATTATATGCATATTTCCATCAAGGCTCAGCCATCATAGAGACGAGAATTGTGGCATATGGTCTCTCAGAATCCATATTAATCATTCGGTCATTCGATTATGAAATCATTCGATTATTTAAATCATCGAAGTCCGATCATCCGATTATGACAATCATTCGATTATGCCCACCCCTAGTGCATAGAGCTACCGAACGCTGACAGTAAGGAATAAAAGGGATCACCTGGGTATAATGGTTATCTGAACAGTCTCCTATGCCGAAGGTCACGGGCTCTAACTTGGCATCTGACCCTAAGTTTTTTATTGAAAATCAAATTTCCTTGGTTATGTTGTCATTCGGAGGGGACGTAAAATAATGGTAAGTGAAAGTAAAAAGGTTAAAGAATTATTTATTTATTCAACGTCATTTTATGCTATTGTGGCTAAGTGGGAGTCTAATTATTGTAAAGTAAAGGATGTTTAACGAGTACCTGACATCGCACAGGCTCGGAACCACCTTTTTATGGGTCCTTTAGAGAAGAGCATAACTAAGGATTTTTTACTGCATTTAAAAAAATCTTTGGGGCACCAATAGGTTTGAACCTGTGACTTTAGGTATATAAGGCTGTCAAGCAAGCAACTATGCTACAGGTGACCCCTTTTAAAGAGTTAATAAACGAGAAATGTGCGTTTTATTAAATAATCTATTATATTATTATCAACAAAAATTATTTAGTTTTATCGGTCCCCCCCCCTCTCCATTAGCGTTTACAATTTTTTTGTATAAGATAACATTTATTTAAAAAATCTATAGCTTTCCAGCAATTACACGTCTATATTATGTTATTATATTTTTAAAAAAAAACAACACGAAAATTGCATAAGTAATATGTTTGGTCTTTTCTCCTTTACTTGTATATCGAATTCGCTTTATATTCACTCTTTTTTATCAGTACTAACATTTTTTTTATTTTTTCTCAATCAACAACAATTTTATTGAGTAAAATTACAATCTGTTCCAATTTGGACATCAAAAGTAGTGCTGGAAGATATAATACATACTACATTCATACAATATTTACACGCCATAAAAATACAATAAAATATACATACAATAATGAATCAATACAACAAAGTCAAGAAATCACTCATACCTATATACACATACACACACTCATACATACATCACATTGAGTGGAGAATCTAGCCAGTGCTAGAACTCCAATATATTTACAAAAGGTCGCGGGACCACTGCCGTTTCAACCTTCTAGGTGGGTTGTATGGATGAGTGGAGCTTGGTAGGGATTGAGCTAGAGGATTAAGATGATGAATAAGGTTCTGGTGGAATTTGGAAAATTCAGATGGAATTAGGTCTGAAATAAATGGAACATTAAGGTCATGGTGCAAGGTATAGTTGGAGACATAATAAGGAGCATTTACTATTGTACGGAGGACTTTGGATTGAAAGGATTGAATGCGTTTGATGTTAGTACGTTTAGCTGTCCCCCACAGTTCAAGTCCGTAGGTCCAGATAGGTTTCAGTACTGTCTTGTATATTAACAGTTTGTTCTCGATGGATAGTTTTGAATTTCTGTTCAGTAGTCTGTATAATTGTCCGAATCGTCGATTAAGTTCTTGTCGCTTAAGTCTAGTATGCGGGTTCCAAGTCAATCTTTTGTCTAATAGTAAGCCAAGATACCGGACTGTATCTGAGAGAGGAATTGGTAATGAGTTGAAATAAACTGGCGGACAGGATTTTCGTCTAAGAGTGAAAGTTATGTGTTTACCCTTGGCTTCGTTCACCTTCACACGCCAGCTAGTACTAACATTAACCAACTTGTTTTACAACTAAATACTTCAATCGCTCCAAAACTACAAACCCTTTTGTACATATCTGATCCTAATTTGAAAGTTATTGCCTCTATATGTTAGTATAATAAAATGATAATTGCTTAAGTGATAAGAAATTTAATTGAAAATAAAGCTATTAATATTTTATAAATGTTTCCGACAATGAACTACAATAAAAACTATCAACAGTTACAAACGGAATAGTGAATCAGGAAATCATCGTTCGATTAACGGAACGGCGTAAGGTTTTGGTCTCTCAGAGGAACATGGATGTCTAATATGGATTGTAGGTTTGAGGTGGAGTGGAGACCATAGGATCATTGGAATTGTCGGAATATATCGTGTCCCAGTGGATAGAGTCCAGATCAGGTTGAAGAGATTCATAGGAAAGAAGGTCCAAATTACGATATGATATGATCCTTGGGTTGTAGAATTTGACAGGTACATCATAAGTAACATGGATAAGGTCTTGTGATAATAAGAAAGGAACGGGGTGCTGCGATGAGGAAATCATTTTTACAGGAGAGTCAGAAATATGAAGGTCTAACCAGGTATCAGTATACTGAGAGTGATAAGGAAGAGGTATAGATTGAGGGAGTATATTAAATCAGTAAGGAAGGATTTGTCGCTGGACTCAGATAACATGTTAGTATTAAAATCACCAGAAATAATTATTGTATGCTGAGACCAGTGGGACAAGGTCGGTAGACAGCCGCGTATAACAAGGGTGAGGAGATGGTTGAAATTTCAACAAACATGTATTCTATGTGAGGAAAAGGATTAGGAGGAGACTTCAGTAGGATTTTGGCTTTCAAGCTATCATGAATACACAGTCCGACACCACCTCCCGTGCGATCAGGTCAGTCATGTCTTAGGAAATTTAATTATGATAATCGAGACTGAAGCATATGAAGGTATATTTTCTACCGATCACAAATACACCTTTTTCCTCTATAAAATAAATGTCAAACTATTAATTTCAAGGATTTTTTGCAATATATGTCCAACGCAAGTTTTTAAATTTATAGACTTAAATCTGGTTACAAAATCTTGAAATGAAGACGAGCAAAAGAGTTTCGAAAGAGGTGGCGTCCGCTGCAAAATGTCAAGCGAATTTACGACCTCGATTCTTCCTCGATCGCAGCCTTCTATAAGACCTTAACAACACACGCTAGCAATTACTATAAGGGCGTTTCTACATCATAATTATTTCTTGGCCTTATTTCTTTTTCTTTTTTAGGCTGTTAGGCGAATAGTTTACTAATAGTGGTATGCACGATATCATTACTCGATTATTTAGCCGTACAGAACACTACGGACAATATTATTTAACCGCAGACCTTCGCGTTCTTCTGAGATTTTTGATAGAACGGCTGATAAGATAAAATATTGTGCTTTTAAATACAATATAACATAGGCTTTATTGCCATTGGAATATTTGCCCCAAATTAAATGCCAATTTTTCACATTTCCTCCTCTTTAAATAGGTTTATTTTTATTGATTCGATATAATTAATCATTTATTGATGTTACTATTGATAAAAAAATGGGTGCAACTCTCCTTACCTCGGCTGTTAAAATCAACATAAAAACTATTAAATATACCTGAGTTGAAAGAAAATTTAAGTCAATTTAATTACAAAGTGTATTCAGTTTCGTTGGAAAGATATGATTCGGATTATACATCTATATAAAAGTATTAGTATAATAATTAGTAATAAGTTTAGTAACTTTATGTTACCTTTTAAAATTTTGTGAATAAGATAATTTTTTTTGCTAAACTCGTTCACTTTCTAATGATGGTCTCTATTACTGTCCTTATTAGGGGTGGGCATAATCGAATGATCGTCATAATCGGATGATCGGTTTTCGATGATATAAATAATCGAAAGATTCCATGATCGAATGATCGAATGATTAATATGCATTTTGAAAGACAATATGGCACAATTCCTCTCTCTACAATTGCTGAGCTGGCTGAGCCTAGTGCAAGTATGCATATAATTTATGTGATGAGAAAAAAAAAAATAAATAAAAAAATAAACATTAAAAAAGTTCGAATGATCATTCGTTTCTCCCAACCGATTTATCCAATAATCGATTAATTCAAATGATTGAAATAATCGAATGATCTGATAATCGTCATTCGATTATGCTCACCCCTAGTCCTTATTATCAGAAAAAAAATTGCATAAACAAATATTTTTGCTGTTTTCTCCTTTAGCTGGATAGGGTAGAGCGGGGCTAGTTGAGCATAGGGGCATGTTGGGTAATTCAAATATCTCGCAAACTATTCACCGTACGCATAGGCATCTTACATCAAGTTTTGTTATTCTATCACTAACACTACATACACTCACTTTCATATTTGTCAATTGAAACAGTCACGATCATTAAGTTCCAAAGATCTAATTAATATTTTTTTTTAAGATATAAGCTATATGAGTAATAATATAAACATTTTTTTTTTTATTCATATTTTATTGAATTTTACAACTGTATTAACATAAATACAATAAGTAAAACTGTTGAATTAGAATAAAGGGCGTGAAAGGCTTGAGAAGAAACTACCCAGCGGTAGAACTTCGATGTTTATTTAAGTAAGTAGATCCCGAGGCCATCTTCTTTTCAATCGCCTAGGAGGGTTGTCAGGAATATGTTGAGGTTGATAGGTTGCGGACAAGAGGGTTTATATGGGCTGGGAGTTTGGAATTAAAAGTGATATATCTGTTACGAGAAAGGTCTGTAACAAATGGGATATTAAGGTCGTTATGGATTATTTTATTTGTGACGAAATAAGGAGCATTTAGGATTTTGCGAAGGATTTTGGATTGTAAGGATTGGATACAGGAGGAATTAGATGGCCTCGTAGAGCCCCAAAGCTCGATTCCATATGTCCAGATGGGTCTGATGGCGGTAACATAAATGAGCTTTTTGTAATGAATTGGAAGTTTTGAACGTTTGTCGAGTAAGTGTTGTAGTAATCGGTATCTACGGGCAGTCTCTTGTCGTTTCAATCAAGATGGAGTCCTAGGTATCGGATTTGTTCAACAGGTATGAGTGGGGTATTGTTAAAGGATACAGTGGGGCAGGAGGTCATCGGTTTGCGACGAAGGGTAAAGGTAATTTGGTGGGATTGATTAGGATTTATTTTAATCCTCCAGTTCTGACACCATTTCTCAATGGCTGTAATGTGGGACTGAAGGGTTTGGGATGCAGCGGTTGGATCATTATGGACGGATAACACACAAGTGTTATCCGCGTAAGTTGTGAGGACAGTGCTTGGATGGAGTGGAATATCAGCTGTATATACCGTATAAAGGATGGGACCTAGGATACTACCCTGAGGTACACCTGCAGACTGAGAAAATGTGGAAGAATAGGAAAGATTATGATTTACTTTGAACGTTCTATCAGTAAGGTAGGAACGGATTATCAGGAAGTATGTAGCGGGAAGGAATTGACGGAGTTTATAAAGGAGTCCTGGGTGCCAGACTCGGTCGAACGCTTAATATAAACATTTAATTCTGATTTTATATATCAAGACTGAATCTAATGTTGAAGGTAATGTTTTATTGATTCTAGTTTTGGTTAATTATTTAAAGAGAATTACTTTAAATTATGTCGTTCTGTGACTAAAATACGATATATAAAGAGCTTATTGTTAAACACATATTTTACTTTATTTCTAGTCGATATTGAACACATGGTTTGGTTAGACATCCTTAGTGCTCAACTTGCCCCATACCTTAGCTCAACTGACCTCAACTATGGGGTACATTGAGCAAACTTCCTGGATTTAAATAGCTATAGCTGTTAAATTTGGATTCTTACAGACAAATTACTATGGACACTTTTCCTAGGGGATATATTACGAATCCATCAAACTGCTTAAAAACTCATTGAGGAGCTATATCCGTTCAAGTGAAACATTGCTCAACAAGCCCCGCCCTACCTGAAGGAATTCGTTTAAATTATATATTTACTCGGTTTTTATCAATGCTAACAAGATAATATGAGTAATCTTTTCAAAGCTGTAAAATTAAAGGTACTTTGGAGAAAGAACATTTAAAAAATTGGCATTTAAGTCCTGTAGACTATTCCAATCAGAATTAAACCTACATAATATTCAAGCCCATTAAATTTTACAACGATACAGAGTTTAATCGAATTGTTAGAGCTCTTCTGTTTCTCTGATTTTGATGAAAAAGCTGCTGTAACATCTGGGTCGTATAGTTTGTCTTAAATATGAAATTTCAGTTTTATATTAATTATCGTTTATGTGCTAGACTTATCACACATAAAAACACACACTCCTTTTTGGACTGAGGGGACCCTAAAACGTGTATTTCCGTTGAAAGCTGGAATTCCAAGATCTTCACGATCGCAATACTTTCTCTTAGTATGTATTTCATATATAAGGAAGCAAAAGTAAAAATGTTTCAGTATAGTAAATGAAGGAATTTTATTATTAACTATAGGAGAAAACTATTGGTGTAATTATTTATTAACACTGCTTCGTGTAGAATTAATTTTAGTTCATGAAGTGGGCTTTCCGTAATGTAATGACTAGCATAACAGCTTTCCATGCCTAAGATTTTAGGTTCAAACCTGCAAATGGCCCAAGGATTTTTTAATGGGAGTAAAAAATCGTTAGTTATGCCGTCGTAAGGAGGGGACGTAAAAAGGTGGTTCCTAGCCTTGTCCATGTCAGGTACTCGTTAAAGATCCCTATCCTAATAAAACATGGATAGGCAAAATTTAGGACTCGCTCTGTAGCATCGAACGATTAGCTACAGTAGGGACGCTAAATGAATAAACAAACTGTTCTTGAAGTGACACAGTTTCCTATCTTGAAAAATAATGAAGTCATGAAAAATAGTGGCTTTTTGTTAAATTTTAAGGCCAATTACAGAATCGTTTCATGTTTAACCGTAAATAAGACTTCGATATACATTAGTTGACTGCAGACCTTTGCATTGGGATTCTTGATAGAACTTCTAAGATAAAAGACTCTTTACAAGGACGGTAGGTTCGTAAAACATTAATGTTATATTCCTTCGAAATATGGAAATATATTAAAAATGCTAATGCCGAAAGGTAAAGCGCGTTGACATTCTTTCAAGATATAAAATATAGTAATTTATTACAGTATAAAAAGAAGAACCGTAGTAGTCAATGTTGAGATCTTAGATAGCAGAATGCTAAATCTAGTTTCTAAGTA
Organism: Piezodorus guildinii; assembly: GCA_023052935.1. Taxonomy (NCBI): domain Eukaryota; kingdom Metazoa; phylum Arthropoda; class Insecta; order Hemiptera; family Pentatomidae; genus Piezodorus; species Piezodorus guildinii. The sequence goes on along the minus strand of CM041297.1, from coordinate 130,937,742 downwards.
AGGCGGTGCTTAAGCTTATATCAACTGACCTCTTGCTGTTTAAAATATAGCAAAGATTTTCTTTTTCTTAATTTTACATTATATATATATATATATATATATATATATATATATATATATATATATATATATATATATTAATTAAAGGGGGCGGCGAGGTCTAGTGGATGTAGTGCTAGTCTACTGTTCTCCGGGTCCTGGGTTCAAATCTCGGCGATGACAGAATATTATATATTCTGTTCATTCAGCCGGAGTGCGAACCTTGGGTAAGGAGACCATCCTGGGACGAACCCAGTCTCTTTAAAACTGTTACCCAAATCCGGGAAAAACCTGCCGGCTAAGTTTCATCTCGGCCTAATCACCTCATTGCACGGTCGTTGGCCTAGAAATAGTACGAATTTCTATGTGTACTAAACCTAAGATCCTTCATGGATTCAAGAGGTACAGGTTTTTTAATTTATTTTTATTACTATTTATAAACTTATTCAAACGCTCTGAATAATTAGATATGGGAGATGCTACTAAGTGCTAACTCAGCAGAGTTCCTCACTATAACTTACGACAGACACACTTATACAATAAAATATAATATTTAATATGTGATTTAAGGCGAAAATGACCCAAGTGGTTTAAGCCTACGAAAAAAAAAAAAAAAAAAAGCTGTTTGATATGGTAAGTTCTATTGTCCTAGCTTGTCGAATCTGTTAAAACATATTTTAGACTCATTTTCTAATTGAAATTCAAAGCCTAAATTTATAAGTTTGATATCCTTAACATAAAATTTGTGTGTAATTTTAACTTTTTATCTGGTCAAAATATATATAGTAAGTCAAAAAATGGAATAATTAAAAATATCCGTTTAAAAAAAAACAAAACTGTGTACTTATTTAATGGTAAACATTTTACCGTTTTTACAATGTGACTATACTGTAAGCAAACGAGTATTTTATTTAAATTTTTATTCATCTGTTTTTTTATTTCATGAAAATAAAATATAAAGAAAACCTAGTTCGAACTATGTCTTTAGACTTCTATTTATACATCCGATTATAGTGGTGTCTCTAAAATTAAAAAAAAATATAAACAATATAAAGTCCGGCGGCGTGACATGCCTTGTAGGCCCTTAGACGCACCGTGTAATCTGCTAGGTTACTCTCGCGTTTCTCGATGAAATGTTATAGGGTAGGGTCATCACTCCCTACACCCATATTTGTGAGTGGCCACCAGTTGGCTGATATGTCTCTCATACCAGGGGGAGGTATTGAGTAAATCCCCATTTAATTATATGCTTGAAGAGTTCTTTTGCGACTGAGCTCCAACTCACAACCTTTGGCACGCAGGACTAGCGCGCTAGCCAAAATAAGTAATATAATAAATAATAAAGTAAAAAATACAAAAAATAAATTAATAAAAATGCATAAATTTGTAACACAATAATAATATTTAATTTTTTAATAAATGCCTTTGTTAGTATAGGGGTCATAATCCCTTTTCAGTATTTGTGTACATCGGGCTATCTAAAGGTTGCCAACCTATTGTATTTCGTTATGCATGTTTGCTCATATGAATAGTGAACATATGAATTATATTTGATACGAGAAATTAAATGGGCGTAAATATTTTTTGTGTATTAAAAAATACTGACGAAAAAATAAAAATTAGTTTTTACATAGTTTTGATAAATTTTATATACAAATATTGCATCCTTAAGTTCTGTGTGGGATGAGCTTTATAATAAAAGGGAGAATAATATAGAAATAACCGGAAACAATAACAATTTCAATTTTTTTTTTTTTTCAAAAAAGAGAAAGCGTGGTAAAAATCCATGAGAGTTAAGTTTTGTAACTTTTTAAAAACGTTTTTCTCATGGAATATATCATGCTTTATTTTCCATTTATGAGTTCTAACTTACCTCATATTCCAGCCAAACGCCGAACTGATTTCCACCATTCTGTAACAGTAATTAATAAATCCTTTACCTTGGCCAAGAATTGCAATGAGTGCACAACAAAAATATACACATGCAAAAACAAGCATAATGAAAAGTGCAATATGATTGTGAAAATGCACTGCGATAATCTCAAACTACTATGTAAATTGTAAAAGTAAAAAGAGGTAATGATAATATTAAAGATGAACTTTATGACTATAATATGTGCTGATGTATTATGTATGTATGTATGTATATATGTGTGTGTGTAACATAAAAAATAAGCAAAAATGTATTTCGTAAGTAGGAATGTTTTTAATGGTAATAATATGTTTCTATTAGTTAGAATTGAGGAAGCTCTTCATATTTTTACATATTAGATCAAACATGAATTTCTTCCATCATATCTCTATTATTATAATTAATTATTTAACTCGTCAATATTCGTTAACTTGTCAACGTTTCGGGGTTTTGTCCCCATTATCAAGATTTTTTTTTGTCATTGTTTATTAATTTATTATGCCTGACATGTTATTATTTCGTTAATTTTTTTTATCTCATTCGCTAGTTGTCACAATACTACTGACAGGAGCGAATTAATAAATGAAGTTTAAAAAAATTCTTTTAATATGAAATGATTGTTCTTAATGTTTAACTATACAAAATATAGGTATTTATCAGAGAAATAATTGAAAAACTAATCGAAAAAATATCGATACATTTTTTTCAATGGAAATAAACACTAGAATATAATATTGTGTTCGTGGTAAATCTAACTTAAATTGTACACTGAAATTAACTATGTATGATAGAAAAATATATGTCTTTGTTCATCTTATTTATGGATAAAAAAAAAAATAAATGGAATGTTTTGCGAAAATTTTTGATACGTTGAGTCCGAATAATGAAGCCTTACAAAATGGTAGGTAGGTGTATATGGGGTTTGTCTAGTTCAAAACCGAATATCTAAAAAAAACAACTGAAATTACATTTTAATAGTAGCGGTATGTCGGCATAAAAGTATAAGCATTTAAGCCAAGTAAGACTATTCTACTAATAATGAAACTTACATGATATTAAAAAAGCTGCAAATCATTACATAATGGTTTATTATTTACAAATTATTTTTCTCTTTTGTTTTTAATAATTACTTTTTGTAGTGTTTTTTTTTGGTTAAAAATATTAATAATTTTTTTTCTTTATCTTCAAATATAACTGAGTTATGAGCGTATATATGGGCAAGATTTCAATTTTTTTTTTCCTTTTCTTTTATGTTTTTTTTTTTTTTTGTTTTTCGCACTTTACTGATTCTAAAACTCTATACATATTTTTCTCTATCTTCAAAAATAACTAAGTTATGGGTGTATTTATGGATGAAATTTCAATTTTTGTCTTTTCTTTTTTCTCTTTTTTTATAATCATTCGCGAGGTTTTGGTTAATAAACAGTATACATTTTTTCTCTGTCTTCAAAAGTAAGTGACTAATTAAATCACTTTTAATGGGCAGCCGTTTCAAAAATCAAACCATTTCAAACCAGCTGATATCAACGTCTAGGTGTTAGGATCATCGTTGCATTTTTGTATTTGTATTTTGTATTTTTACCCTTGTATTTTTATGGCGAATTTCGAAAAAAATTGGTCCAGTAGTTTTCGAGAAATACCGCTGACGATGGGCAAATAGATTTTTTTTTATTCGTTATTTGTGTTCTACGCATCTTGAAATGTAAGCCCTCAAGTTTTGACGAAGGAGGGTATTTTTTTTTTTTTTTTTTTTTTGGACGATTAGAAAGGTTCATTATTGAAAATACTAAATCAATATAAAATTGTACTCCATATGACGAGTTTGATCAAAATGCATGTAAAAAAACGTTGCAAAATGCATGTTATAAAATTAAATGAATCATATGAAATTTCGGTTTTGTGCGACTTTTTGTTTATAAGCCAGAGTGACCAAATACACACAGGGACATATTTTTACGGGACTTGGTCATTTGGACTCAGGGGACCTTAAAACGTGTATTTTCTGTGTTAACTCGAATTCAAAAACTTCCAAGATCGCAGTACTTTCCCTTACAATATATTTCATATATATTTAAGTTGAAGTAACAATAGAGAAATATAAACTGGTCAAGAAGTGGATATTAAATTTACCGAAAAATAATAGTTAATGTATTATAACATATTGTAGAAAAATATATAAACTAAGATGATTGTTGAAGTGAATGATTTCAACTATGATAAAATTCTACGGAATCCACGAGGAAAGAAAAAAAATGGAATAAGTGAAAATTCTGTGCTTATTATACATTTTTAAATGATAGATCATGCAATGGTTTACCCTATTAACAACTTATGGTTACAACTTAACATGAAACATGTGTTTTAAATATGATAATGGTAATATTAGTTTTGATGAAAAAAGCAGTAACGGTTTAAATACTGACCTTCGATGTCTCCATGTGTGCTAGCACGTGAATATATGAGGGCTTATCTACTGTTCACTATATGTGAAATATTTAATAAGTCACAATAAAAATAAGAATAGAAATCTCACTAATAACGATTAGCTGAAGACTTCCTCAATCATTAGCGTACAAAGAAAATAATTATCCCTTGAATTACTGCTGAAGAACATGAAACCTTTTAACCTGACACTATTAAAGGAAAATAGCCAGGAAAATTATCGGTGAATAAGTATAAAATTATGGAAAGGAATCGTCATTTATATTGCTAATTATTAAAGATGATTATTCATTCAGCACTATCAGAAAAATTAATTCATTAAAAGGAATTATATTTATTTAATTATATTATGCATTATATTATTCTTTATTCTTCACAGTTTGTTTTAATATTCCGATCAAATACTACAATAATATACAGGTATTATAAACAATATTTCCATTATTTAAGAATCATTTAGTATTTCCGGAATAAACTTATAAAAACCTGTACCACTACAACCCATGAAGGGTCTTGGGCTCAGTACATATAGAGATTCGTACTGTTTCAATGCCAACGGCTGTGCAATGAGGTGATTAGGCCTTAATCGCGCTCAGCCACCAGGTTTTCTCCAATTAATTTGGGTACCCACTTTATAGAGGCTGGGTCTGCCCCAGGAGCGTCTCCATACCCTAGGGTCGCCCCCGATTGAGCACAGCAGACTAGCGCTCTATCCACTAGAACACGCCGCTCCCTGGAATAAACTTATAGTTATATTTAAAATTTAGGAAGCTTACGAAATTGAAAAGCTACTTCTAAATTTAAAAAAAAAAATTTTTTTTAAGATTTAAGAATCTTTTTTATTAAATAATACTACAATCTGTCCTTATTAGGACATTTATAATACTGATCAAGAATAACATTCATACAATATAAAGAAAACTGTAAAATAATATACAATAAAGAATTAATAAAATATTTACAAAGTCTAGAAGTCATACATTCCTCCAACATACAGCACATTGAGTGGAGAATCTAGCTAGAGCTAGAACTCCAATATACATGTTTACAGAGGTCCCTGGGTCACTACCGTTTCAACCTTCTAGGGGGATGGTAATAAGGGTGTGTGGAGCTGGATAGGGATTGAGATAGAGGATTGGGGTGATGGGTAAGGTTCTTATGGAATTTAAATCTCAAAAATAAAAAGAATATTTTGGTCGTGGTATGGTATGATTCGTGACATAATAAGGATCATTAACTATTGTTCGGAGGACTTTGAATTGAAAGGATTGAATGTGTTTGATGTTAAAAAATTCGACAGTCCACCACAGTTCAAGTCCTTAGGTTCAGAGTTGTTTCAGTACTGTCTTGTATATTAGTAATTTATTTTCAATAGATAGTTTAGAATTTCTGTTCAAAGGTCTGTATAATTGGCCAAATCGTAGATTAAGTTCTTTTCAAAATAAATAAATATAAAAAAAAATTCTAAACATTACTGAGCAGTAATATCATTAACATATACACAACGATTAAATTTCTTTAGAAGAAGAATTCGTTCCATGAAATAAAATAAAATAACATTAAACAATTTAAAATACTGATGAAAGAGACTTAAGAATTGTGCAGTTGAGTGATCTTAAGAAAAATAAACATGACCTAACCTGAAATATATATTAACAATAATTATAACTATATAAATGTGAATAAATTGATTGATACAATTATTACAAAAATTAAATATTTATTACTGAAGGAATTAGTCCGGTGGCGGTCATTAAATGAAACAACTGAATAGTTTCAACTATTTTATTGTTTGCCAACGTTTCGACCCCCATTGTGGGTTATCATCAGGGCGTCTGGTAGGGAGTGGAAACTCAAAAAGTGGAAACGTTGGCAAACAATAAAATAGTTGAAACTATTCAGTTGTTTCATTTAATGACCGCCACCCGGACTAATTCCTTCAGTAATTCTCAACGGTCAACTAATTATATCCACTAAATATTTATTAGTTATCTTTACAAATAAGTGAGTTATGGGCGTATTTATGGATAAAATTTCATTATTTTTCCTTTTCTTTTTTTAATAATCATTAGCCGTATTTTGGTTAATAAGCACCGGCAAATTTTGTCTCTATATTTAATAGTCTAACTTGGAGCCCGCATACTAGACTTAAGCAAGAACTTAATTGACGATTTGGACAATCATACAGACTACTGAACAGAAATTCAAAACTATCTATCGATAACAAACTGTTAATATACAAGACAGTACTGAAACCTATCTGGACCTACGGACTTGAACTGTGGGGGACAGCCAAATTTTTTAACATCAAACGCATTCAATCCTTCTAATCTAAAGTCCTCCGAACAATAGTTAATGCCCCTTATTATGTATTCAACCATACCTTACACCGCGACCTAAATATTCCATTTATTTTAGACCTTATACCATTAAAATTCTCTAAATCACCCTAATCCCCCAGCTCAATCCTTATCCAGCTCCACACATCCTTACCATCCCCCTAGAAGGTTGAAACGGCAGTGGCCTCGTGACGTCTTGTAACATGTATATTGGAGTTCTAGCATTGGCTAGATTCTCCACTCACGTGCTGTATGCTTGTGAATTTTATATAGGTATGAGTGACTTTTGTATATATTTTATTGATTTTGTTTTGTATATATGTATATTATATTATTATTATTGTATAAATTTATTGTTTTGTATATATCGTGTGAATGTAGTATGAATGTTGTACGTTATCGCTATTAAAAATGTCCTGAATTGAACAGATTGTAATATTGCTCAATAAAGCATTGTTTGAACTGATATTTAATAGTAACTGAGTTATTGAATTAAATCAGTTTTAATCGGCCGCTATTTTGAAAATAACCAACTGATATCAACGTCTGAGTGTTAAGATCATCGTTGCCTGCCTTAGTATTTTTGTGGCGAATTTCAAAAATATTGGTCCAGTAGTTTCGGAGAAATGCCGCGGACGACGTACAAACGGATTTTTTTTTTTTATGCGTTATTCGGGTTCTACGCCAGTAAGCTCTCAAATTTTAAAAGGGGATAATTTTTTTTTTTTTGTCGATTACAAAGGTTCATTATTGATAATTGTAAACCAAAATGTATGATGTAATACAATATGAAATAATTTCGTAGTCAACCAGAGGAAAGTTCAGATGGTTATCGTTTTTAATTTTCTCAGGTTGTTGACTCATTAATTCATGAACCACGTCTCTTGTTGAAATAATTTGAATTAATGAAGTGGCACCGCGAGAGTCACCGTTTACCTTAAACGAAACTGTGGGTCAGGTTGGTTAGGTACAAGAGATAGTCCCCAGGGAACAAGGGGATCCCATTAGATAATCCTGTCCCTTAATACCCTTCATCCCGAGGGACGGCAGGGGCTTTTAGTTTTACTCGAATGGAAAACAACTCTCGTGTTTTAAAGGTTTTTTTTTGCACTGTTAAAAATGGCGTACTTTTTAATGCTCTACAACATACACAATGTGGCAGAAATTTGTAAAAATCGAAGTATCAGACTAATTAAATGAGGATAAAACCAATGTGGTATTGAATAAAATTTAATTATATATAGTTTTATCAAGTTTAAAGACAAACCCCTGAAATTGTTTCTGAAATAGTAAAGACACTTCTGACAAGTCGATTACATTGAATTTATCATTCCAGACATATAAAAAAACATCTGGTGCGGGCAACACACGACTTTCACTTACCGCCGTTGTTAAAATCGATTAAAGACTTTTCAAATACAGTTTACAAAATTAAAGGTACTTTAGAGAAAGACAATTTAAAATATCGGAATTTAAGCCCTGACAGACTATTTCAATCAGAATAAAACCTACAAGATACAATTTTACATCGATGTAGGGAGTTTAACAAAAATCATTAGAACCGTTTTTGATAAAATCGTAAAAATGTGCAAACTTCAAGATATAAAGTGGCTCTTCTGGGTAGCTGATTGAGATGAAAAAGTTTCTGTAACATCTCGGGAGTATATTTGTCTCAAATATAAAATTTCAGTTTCATTGGACTTTTCGTGTTTGCCCTAGAGTTACCACACACGGCGGCACACATTTACAGACACAGATATTTTTGTGGGACTTATTCATTTGGACTCAGAGGACCCTAAAACGTCTATTTCCGCGGAAAAGTCAAATTCGAAAATTTTCACAATTGCAATACTTTCTCTTGCTATGTATTTTATATATAGGTAAGTGAAAGTAAAAACCTCTACCTCTAAAAACCAGGAAGGTTCTTAGGCTTGAGTCATAAGAGATTAATAGGAAGGAATTAGTCCGGGTGGCGGTCAGTGAATGAAACTAGTTAGTGGTTATAACTATTTATTTTCTGGATGGAAACCCACTTATCGTTTCCATTCGCCCACAATAATCCATAATGTTGACCCACGATGGGGGCCGAAACTTTAGCAGAAAATGAAGAGTTGAAACTACTTTGTTTCATTCACTGACCTCCATCCGGCTTAATTCCTTCCCGCATTTTATTATTAAAGCTAACAAGAAGAAATGGATATTTTCTGATCAACATATTAAGATACTTAAAATGAATATATTTTTATCATTCGGCATTTTAGCACTGTCTGATTTTTTTAATGGAAAAAAATTCATTGTTATTCTATTGGGTTGTGTCACATGAAATGTCTGTTTTCAGGGTAGAGGATTTTTATTAAAAATACGATATGAAAACAAGATAATTTTATTCGAAGTATTTACCTTCTTTTTCTACACATTTTTCCCAACGTGACACCAACCTTTTTATTCCCGCACTGAAAAACTCTGAGCTTTGAAGTGGAACAAAATCTGAAAACGCACTTTTCATATGATCATCATTTTCAAAAAGTTTTCCTTTGACGAAGTTGTCTAAATTCCTGAACAGTTGGTAATCTGTAGAAGACAAGTCGGGAGAACATGGTGGATACGGAAGAACTTCGTAGCCCAGTTTTTTTCAATTTTTGCACGGTATGTTTTGAAACATGGGGTCTTGCTGCCGCTCAGTGAGATCATGAGGTACCCATATATCGAGCTTGTTTACTTTCCCAATACACTTTAAATGTCTGGAAACGGTAGATGCACTTGCATTTAGTTGTGCTGAGAGTTCTTTAACTGTTTGGTAGCAACTTAGCTGAAAACTTAGCAAACCTACGGCGAATGGTCCATTCATTAACACTCCCTTCCCCAAACGCCTTGCAAGTATTTCTAGCGGCCTCAGCTGCTAAATGGCCGAGTTTAAACTGGTACAAAAATATTACTCGAAAATCGCGTGTTTCCACGTTCATATTTGGAGGTATACTAAAAAGTGGGTAATTGATTGGGTAGCTAATGTTTATAATACAAAGGCAGAGGATTAGTAACTGTTTACTTTAAATATGTAAACATTCGGAAGAAAACAACAGAGACCTGCAAAATCCTTTATGTATTTCAGAAACTATAAAAACGGACATTTCATGTGAAACAACCCAACACACAAAACAAAACAAATATAATATAAAAATCGCAAATGCTTTTTTTGAGAAAAACTAATAGATGACAGAGACAAATATTTACGACTATTTTTTCACGTTTGTTTATTTATTTAACGTCACTTTGTTATACTATGGCTAATCTACAGCGAGAGTCCTAAATTTTGCCTATCCAGGTTTTATTAGGAATAGGAATCTTCAACGAGTACCTGACACGCGCAGGCTCGGGACTACCTTTTTATGTGACTATGGATAACTAAGGATTTTTCACTCCCATTAAAAAATCCTAGGACCACCTGCGGGTTCGAACCCGTAACCTTTGGTATAGGAGGCTGTTATGCTAGCCACCCAGTTACAAGTGATCCCTAGATTTTTTCACGTGAACAGTGATCAACATAAAATACGTACTTCAAATTATCACTATACAAAAACTTAATAGAATTTACTTGTTTTTATTGTAAGTGTCTAGAACTCTTAGATTCCTGTTGATGATCCGCACAACAATTAAGTGTTATAATATAGAGATTGAGTATTATTTTATTAAAAATATAATATAAAATATTAGAAACATTATAATTACAAACAATATATATTGCTCAAACTCAATACGCACAAGTATTGATTTATATATAGAATATTTATTGTGGCGTCTGTATTTCCAGCGGATTTGACCAAGGTCTACCAGTCTTGCTCTTTTATTTTCTGTAACAGAAATTAATTCGTCTTACGTCAAATGTACAGGAAAGTTTCGAGAACTCCTAACGGGTTTCCAAATTTGGAATAAGGAAGTTATTCTAGGTGGGATGGATTAACATAAGATTCCTAAATTTTTAAAATTTTCCTTTGGCGGTTTGGTATGTATTTTTATTTTATTTTATATTCCACTATAGCTGAATTCAGAATTTTTTCGTTAACTTATTATGTTTGGAATATGTATTTAATTATTTCCTGATGACTGATTAATAGATAGACCTCTTGACTAAGAAGTGATATAAATTTTTAAAAAATCATTAACTTGAGAAATCGTATTTCTTTACTATATACTTTCATTACTTTATTTACCCTGAATGAATAAGTTATTTAATTCAACGAAAATACTAATTGTTGGTTCTGATGAGTTCAAATCACTAAGTTTATATAAATTAGGTATTTTGGAAACGATCTCTTCTTTTTGATAATTATTCATTTATTTCTCATACAGAATTTAATTAACGTTTCGGGGCTAACATTGTCTCATCTTCAGAATTTACAGTCCAAACTATTAACAATTAAAAATTAAAGTAATTTAAAACATTTAACAGAACACAAATATCACATTTAATCAATTCATTATCACAATACCACAATTTAAATAATATTATATCTGTACTTACATAAATACATCTTCCAATACTGTCAAAAATCTTTTATAAGTTAAAATTCCTTATTTATTTAAATAATAGTCAGGTTTTTAAATATCTCATGGTTATTAAAAATTTAACATTTTCATTAATAATTTCATATTTTATTAACCATTTTATACACAAGATAGGAGTAGACTGGAGTTTGAACCTTACTCCCACTCCACCACAAATTGTTAATAGTTTGGACTGTAAGTTCTGAAGATGAGGCATTGTTAGCCCCGAAACGTCAATTAAATTATGTAAGAGAAATAAATGAATAATTATCAAAAAGAAGAGATCGTTTCCAAAATACCTAATTTATATTAAAAACTCTTCATAATAGGAGAATATAAAAATAAAAAAAAAACCAAGTTTATTTATTTAACGTCACTTATACTGCTATAGCTAATCAGACGATGCTACTGTGGGAGTCCTAAATTTTGCCTATCCAGGTTTTATTAGGATAGGGATCTTTAACGAGTACCTGACATCGCACAGGCTCGGAATTTATCGGAATCGGCGGATTTTATTTTTCAAAACCCGCTCTGAAAGATTCAGATTACAATAACCCTTACTTTGTTGTAAAGTCAAATTGACTTTATATGTTTTATTTTGTCAAAAAAGAGAGTAGTACTTTGGTATTACAACACTTTCGAAAGATGGAGGAAGCCCGAAGGATCCAGAAACCAAAATTATTAAACTGAATCACTCTGGAAAGAAATTACCTCAAGTATTGAAGTTAGTAAGGCGTTTCAACTTCAAAAGAAAAAGGTTCAGTAGAAAGAGGAATTTTTTTTTCATCACTCTTTGAAAATGTAATAACCTTTATTGAATTCGTTTTTGATTTCCTTAATTTTAATTTAATCTTGAGCGAATGAGAAACTTCGCTTTTCTTTTGTTTTTTACTCCTTACAGCTCGGAAAATAACTTCATAATATCGTGATAAAGATTTTATAGAAAACAAAAAAATATGATGTGCGCTACACAAGGCTTTCAAGGTTTTAAAATCTATTTGAAGATTTTTAAATAAAGATTGAGCTAGGAAAAAAAAAAAGGCTTCAAATGATTACACAATGTTTTATTATTTTCTAATAACTCTATTAAGGTATAATTGTCTATGAAGCTGTTTATAGGCAATTACCTAATATGAAAAGCAATGAATAATTAAAAGGAAAATGGTCTATCACCGCTGCTAATTACAAAACGATATATCTCTGCTAGTTCTGAACTAATTTCAATTGCCATATTTGGTTTTCATGTTTTAGAAATATATCGATCTACATTTTAGGTTTATCGTGATTTAGTGATTTTAAAACTCTGTACACATTTATCTCCATCTTCAAAAATAACAGAGTTACGGGTAAAATTTAAATTTTTTTCTCTAATATTTCCGGTTTATGCTTAAAAACCACTAATAAAGTTTTTCTCTATCTTCAAAAATAACTGAGTCATGGACGTATTTTGGGTCAGAATTTCAATATTTTTCTTTTCTTTTATCTCTTGCTTCTAATTATTCAATGTTATTTGTTCAAAAACCACTAAATAAATTTTCTCTCTATCTTCAAAAATTGAGACGTTGATTTCCAAAAGGTACTATATCCATTCTAGGAAATTTTACAGGAGACGCGAAAATAACTAATTATTATATTATTAAATTAGCTAATTTGATTCTTTTCGCATTAAAATCCAGAATTGTTTTTTTAGTATATTAATAACATCATATTAAAGTTATGAAATGAGATGTTTTAGTATAATTTAGAACGAAATTAAACGTGTAATTAGTATTGTTTGCTTAAACTTCACTCTTTTGGGTGATGCTGAATGTCGCCATTTCATGGATTGTTGTTTTGATTTTGATGTGATGTAGGCCACCCATGTTTCGTCAACGTCGTTTAACAAGTCAGGCGGCAGAATGTTTTCAGAAGGGTATTCAAAAACTGGTGCCGCGTTATGACAAGTGCCTCAAAATTCATGGAAATTATGTAGAAAAGTAGATTAAGGTACAGGCTTTCATGTAAAACTAAATTATTGCGATATCTTTGCACGTCTTTTTTTTAATTCCAAAACGGTACTTACTTAAAAAACATGCCTCGTATAACTATTTGGTAGCCATCAAGTAGCCCTTAGTTTTTCGTTATTAAAATAAATAAAAAAATTTGGATCTTTTCTCTTTTAGTTGGTTATAAATTCTTTCAACTTGAACATTTACCTTTTTTTTTTTATCAATGTTAACTAATTATTTTTTTTAATATACCAAATTAAAGGTACTCTACAGGAAGAAAATATCGACATTGAGGCCCTTTCAGATTATTTCAATCAGAATGCTACTTACATTAGAATAAAGCCCATTTAATTTATATCGAAAAGGAAGTTTAATCAAAATCGTTGGAACCGTTTTCGAGAAAAAAGTAAAAAGGTCGAAAAGCAAGGTATGAAGTAGCTCTTCTGTTCCAGCTTTTATGAAAATGTTGCTGTAATATCTCTGTCGTATAGTCTGAAATTTCAGTTATCTAAGCCTTTAGATTTTCGTACTAGACTTAACACAAAGACCTTTTTTTCCGGTTTCTCTCAAACTGATTCAATGCTGATATCCTATTCGTTCAAATTATATATTTATCCATTTTTTATCGGTGCTAAAAATATGATATTATAATTTTTATAGAATCTACAAAATGATGGTGCTATAGAGGAATAAAATTTAAAATATCGGCATTTAAGCCATATCATACTATTTCTATCATAATATAACCTACATTATAAGCAATCCAATTTAATTTTACATACAAAGGGAGTTTAATCAAAATCGTTGAAGGAAATCGTAAAAAGGTGTAAAATGAATGTTAAAGTTGCGCTTCTGTTTCGCCAATTTTATGAAAATGTTGCTTTTAACATCTCCATCGTATAGTATGAAATTTACATTTTATACGGGGATCACTTGTAGCTGGGTGGCTAGCATAACAGCCTCCTATGCCAAAGGTCACGGTTTCAAACCCGCAGGTGGCTCTAGGATTTTTTAATGGGAGTGAACAATTCTTAGCTATGCCGTCCTTCGGAGGGGACGTTAAAAGGTGGCCCCGAGCCTGTGCGATGTCAGGTACTCGTTAAAGATCCCTATCCTAATAAAACCTGGATAGGCAAAATTTAGGGCTCCCACTGTAACATCGTCCGATTAGCCATAGTAGCATAAAGTGACGTTAAATAAATAAACAAACAAACATTTTATATGACAGACCTTTTAGCGAGACTTGATTATTTAAACTCAGAGGACCTTAAAACGCCTACTTTCTTTGCATAACTGGATCCTAAAATTTTCACGATCGCAATAATTCCTCTTACTATATATTTAATAAATACGTAGGGGAAAGTAAAAAGTAACTCATGATAACTAAACATCCATTTTTAGTTTTTAATATAAATTATTTTTGATCTAGGAACAGCAACCATCAGTAATGTATTAAGAATATCTAAATTTCCATGTTTAACGGAAAAAAAAAACTTTTTCCATGTGGTAGGAGTTCAACAAGTTGTATGAGCCATTTAACAATTGAATCATAATCCGGAATGAAGAGCTCTGATTGGATAAACTGAAACTAACTTCCTCGTCATATGCAAATCCGGATTCTAATTGGCTACTGGCTAATGGAAACTGTCGGCCGAGTTCTACAAATATGATTTCCTACCGTAAATGTTTACTTGATTGATGCTATTTTGTCGGTCCGATTAGTGGGATTAGTTCCCTAAAAAGATTATCAGAGCTAAATTGTCTACATTCATTCATAAATCAAATAAAGTAATATTCAATTCGTACCTTTTATTATAAAATATTATAAGTTCATATTATAGGTCGCTTAAACCATGGCCTTTTTTAATTTCACTTAGCATTATGCTACTTCACTCCGGGTCCCAGATTCGAATCCCGGCTGAGGTATAATTATTTATTATGTCATTTCAGCGATGGATCGACCCTGAGGTATGGAGACCCTCCTGGGGCGGACCCAGCCTCTATAAAGTGAATACCCAATGTTTTGGCAAAACCTGGCGGCCGAGCGTGATTTAGGCCTACTCATCTCCTTGTACTTTCGATGGCCGTGAAACAGTACGAATTTTTTTACGAGATTTCCTTTTAAAGTTATCTTAAATAACCAAGATTTAACAAGAAATTTATATTTATTCAGAAACTAACACGATTTGAAAGAAAAAATAGAGGATAGGAATATTAAAAAATCTGGAGCGGACAAAACTTACTTCGGTTAATAAAATCAAATATGTTTAGTTTTTTGGAAACACATTTTTTACTTTCACTTACCTATATATAAAATATATAGTAAGGGGAAGTATTGCGATCGTGAACATTTTCGAGTTCCAGTTTTCGACGGAAATACACGTTTTAGAGTACCCTGAGTCCAAATAACCAAGTCCCGCAAAAAGGTCTGTGTGTGTGTGTGTAAGACACCGTCCGGGCGGAAACGGTGTCTTATAAAACTGAAATTTCATATACCCAAGACGAATATACCCCCGAGACGTTACAAAACCTTTTTCATCAAAATGAGCTTACCAGAAGAGCCACTTTATACCATGCATTTTACATCTTTTATAAATATATAAATTGAATAAATTCGATACCCAACTTAAGGAGAAAACAGAAAAAAATTTATTTTTTTAAATGCTATTTTTCGTTTTTGAACTTAAGAGCAGTAATATACATGTATGATATACCATTGGAAAGCTAAAGATTTTGCACGCATTTTGCAACTTTTTTTCGATTTTCTCGAAAACGGTTCCGACGATTTTGATTAAATTCGCTACATCGATTTAAACTTTAATGAGCTTTAATATCATGTAGGTTTCATTCTGAATAAAATCGTTTGACAGAGCTTAAATGCCGATATTTTAAATTTTCTTTCTCTAAAGTACATTTAATTTTGTTGATTCTATAAAAATAACTATATTATCTGGTTACCGCTGTTAAAAAACAGGTAAATATATAAATTGAATGAATTTGATACCCAACTAAAAGAGAAAGCAGAACAAATATTTTTTAATGCAATTTTTAGTTTTTGAACATAAAAACATTAATATACATGTATGATATACCGTTGGAAAGCTAATTCCTATGAAACTGAAATTTCACATTTAAAACAACTATACGCCCGAGATGTTACAGCAACTTTTCCATCGAAATCAGCTTACCAGAAGAGCCACTTTATACTGTGCATTTTGTACCTTTTTACGATTTCCTCAGAAACTGCTCTAACGATTTGGATTAAACTATATATTGTTTTAAAATTTAATAGGCTTTAATATCATTTAAGTTTCATTCAGATTGAAATAGTCTGACAGTGCTTAAATGCAGATATTTTAAAATTTCTTCCTCTAAAATACATTTAATATTGTATATTTCAAAAAATTAGGTACATCATCTTAATGTCATAGATAAATAACGACTAAATATGAAAGCTGAGCGAATTTGATAAACAACTAAAGGAGAAAAGTACTAACATATTTTTTTATGCAATTTTTGTGATTTCGAACACAAGAATAGTAATATAGATGTATAATATACCATTGGATAGCTAAAGATTTTAGAAAAAATATTATCTGATATCCGGAATTGTAAAGGGTAATGGAGAGTGATGAAAAGCCGATGAAACTAACTGATTTTTTTGTAGATAAAAGTATGATAGATTATTTAATAAAACACATGTTTCTGTTGAAATTCAAAATAATTAATTCTTTAACAATTTATTTGTATCTTTAAATGTATTTAAAAATTCTTAAATTGATGTTAACAACAGAGGTAAGTGAAATTCGTGTGTTGTGCGCACCAGATTTTTAGATAATATAATAATATAAAATTTGTATGTATAATAACTACTTAGGTTTAAGCCCTATTGGTCACTTTACATTATCTCTCACTAATTTATATGAAAAGATAATTTTTTTCACTAAAATCGTAAGATTTCTAATGGTATATTATACATCCATATTACTATTCTTATGTTGGGGGAAAAAAAAATTTCTTTTTCTCTTTTGTTCTTTAGCTGGGTATCAAATTCATTGTATATTTATCAGTTTCTTATCAATACTAATAAGATGATATGGTTAATTTTTTTAGAATCAACAGAATTAAAGATACTTTAGAGGATGAAAATTTAGCATATAAGCTCTGTTAGACTGTTTCAATCAGAATTTAACCTAATTGATATTAAAGTACCTTAAAATTTACATAGGTATAGCTTAGTCAAATTTAGTGAGCTTAATAAAAATAGTGCCATTTTTGAGTAAATCGTAAAAAGGTGCAAAAATGGTATCAAGTGTACTGATTCTCAGTAAAATAAATGATTTCTTACGAAATGTCAGATTTAAATATTTCTTAATAAACGAATTTTCACTCGGGTGAAACTCAGACGAGGAAATACACATATATTATTTACTTAAGGTCATAATCGACTTTGAAAGTTTTAAAAGAACACAATGTAAAAATAAGGACAGATACATTTTTTTTCATTTATTTATTCATAGAAGTTTTTGGCACTACAATTGTATTTGCTATCTGCTTATGCAATGATGTAAACTGCATAAGATAGATAAAAAAAAAACTAATAACTTTCAATATTTCAGGTCTCTTGGCCACCGCCTCGATAGTCTTCTGGGCGGATTATATGGGTTTGTGGCAAATGATAGGTTTGAGTCAGCGGGTTTGAATTTAGGGTCAGTCTGTCATGAAATTTATTGTAGCGATCAGTGGCAGTTGCAATGACGAATGGAATGTCTAGGTCAGTACGTAATGTCTGGTTAGATACGTAAAAAGGGGCATTTATAATTTTCCTAAATAATTTTGATGTTTGACTTTTTTCTGTTCCCCATAACTCAATTCCATAAGTCCAAATGGGTTTTATTAGTACTTTATAAATAGTTAATTTGTTCGTCAATGATAATTTTGAACGTTTGTCTAGTAATCTTGAAAGAAGTCCATATCGTTGATTTAGTTCTTTTCTTTTTCGTTTGAGGTGGTATGCCCATGTTAGTCGTTTGTCAAGGTAAAGTCCTAAATAACGTGCTGTGTCTGAAACTGGTATTGGAATACTCTCTGTAAAAAAAATGATTTCTTACAAAATGTCAGATTTAAATATTTCTTAATAAACGAATTTTCACTCGGGCGAAACTCAGACGAGGAAATACACATATATTATTTACTTAAGGTCATAACCGACTTTGAAAGTTTTAAAAGAACACAAGGTTATTATAAGGACAGACAAATTAAATTTAAAAAATTGTCATTCTTGTAATCACTGTCCCAATTTCGAAATGGGATTAATGCAAGCTGCGTCCATTTTGTGACGAGGATCGAAGAAAGATGAGACTATCATCCAAGGCCTATTCCATTAAGCCCTTCTCCGATTATAGCCTGTGTCCACATCTTTGATAAAGTAACAGATGTTTTAAAAAATCTGGTGCCACGTCACATAGCTTTTAATAACTACTCGACACCTAGTTACTATTTATCACTTCACACACAACTATTTGGAATGAATTTTAAAAGTTTATAATCATTTTATATCAATTACTATTATAGAAGAGTAATTTAAGTTATGAATATATTATTCGGAACAGTCTCTTCTATTTTATTTATATATTTATTTATGATAACATATAAAACATGATTATTACATTAAGTTTCGAGGTACCTTATGCCTCATCTTCAGATTTTCAAATATCATCTAAAATATAATTGAATAAATATTATAAGCAACTATACATACATTAACAACACATTATCAATAAATTAGAATCAATTTATCATTTAAAAGATATAATATGGAAATAATGTAAGTCGAATTTTAATAATAAACAGATTGTAAATATTTTAAATGATAAATTGATTCTAATTTATTGATAATGTGTTGTTAATGTATGTATAGTTGCTTATAATATTTATTCAATTATATTTTAGATGATATTTGAAAATCTGAAGATGAAGCATAAGGTACCTCGAAACGTAATGTTTTAATAATCATGTTTTATATGTTATGATAAATAAATATATAAATAAAATAGAAGAGACTGTTCCGAATAATATATTCATAGTTTATAATCAGTTTCTTTTAAAATTTCGTTTACTTTCAATCAACTATATAATTAAATACAAGTACACTAATGGAAACCGGTAAAGAGATTCGGCATTAAACAAATACGGATAAGACAAAATATATAATTACCATGATTGGTTTAAAATTGGGGGTAAAACAAGTTCTTAGCATGCTCAAATATTTCAATTTAATCCTCTCTGTGTATATAAAATCATGTTTAATTGATCTATAATATTCACATATTCTAAAAAAGGATTTGTTAAGGTGCTTTAATGGTTTAGTTTCAACCAAGATTCCTTATCTTTAAATGGTATTTTGCTAGCTCAAAATGAAAGAGAAAAAAATTATTTTCGTAATTTAATGATTTTTTTATTTCCGAAAACGAAAATCAGCTGCATAGACGGTTAACAAAACTTGCAGTGTATATAGCGATGGTGCCTCAGGGAAAGTGGTTCGGTTCAGAGCCTGAAATGTTGACTTTTAAGACGCAAAGCGCACTCGGGTTGTCCTTCAACAGTTGAAAAAAAAAATCACCTGAAAGATAGCAACATAGATAGCTAATAGATCGAAATGTGTCTCATATAATTGATTAAAATGTTTACAAGAATCTGCAGTTTTTATTGAAATAACCACTAAAAAAAAAAAAAGCTACGAACTTATTTTGAAATCCAATTAAAACCCTGACGATCTTGGATATATATATTTATCGGGATATTGGTGTGAGGACACGTAGACAAAACTAACTTTTGGGATAAATTAAAAATCTAAACCCAGGAGAAAATAAAATCGCGATTAAAAGCAGAAAATGCGTGTTATTCTATTGCGAAATCACTTAGCTCGCGGCTTATATCAAGAAACATGAACTTTAGAACTTCTTTAACTATTAATATCCCGACGGTACTTTACGGATGGGAAAAGTAGTAACTTACTTTAAAGAATGAACAATGCCTTTTATTTTATTTTATTTTTTATATTTGCAAGTTTTTAAAAACAATAAGAGAATTGAGACCACTGAGGAATTTAGCAGGCTAAACGACGCACAATCAAGGAGCCTGTAACCTGTCAGTATAATTTAGTTGATAACACCGCAGCGACTCAAATGGGCGTGTAAAGTTGTTAGGCTCAGAGAAGAACGAATTCTGAAACAAATTGAACGGTGAACCGACTGGTAGGCGTCCGAGAGGTAAACCAAGGCGTAAATGGGAATATTCTGTCAAGTCTGATCTCAGGGACTTGGGCATGAACGGTGATCATTGGACGAATCTGTGAAGGCAACGTTTAGTGATATCGGCATCGAACCTTTGGGTTCGCTAAGTCTATTATTATTATTTTCCATCGATTAGGACTCAAGATACCTAAGTGTATAATAGAATAGAATAGATTTTCTTATTCTTTGGGGTATTCCCCTTACAAATAGAGCCTGGCTTGGCTATTCACAATACATTTTTAAAGTTATATACATATTTTAATAAAGATAAATCAACATTTTTTTTTTATAAATATAGAGAGATAAAAAAAACATACATATTTTTTTAAAATAATAATACATCTGTTTAAAAGGATAAAATAAATAAATATATTGATAAAGATAAATTAATAGTTTTTTCCAATATAGTAGAGATAAGATAATAACAAAAATACATATGTTTTCAAAATAATAGTAGATCTTTAAGAAAAAAGAGAAGAAAAAAAATTAGTATATAAAGTAAGAGACCTAAGTGTACATATATTTCTGTCGAAAATTCGAAAAATTTCACTACCCTTGCCCTTTCGATATATTTCATAATTTTTATTTTTGTTAATATTAAAATGAAAAAAAAAAAATTATTTAAAATGTTTTGTTTTATACCCGCTTATATCAATCAAAGTATCAGATTAAAATCAATTTGAAATAATGAGCAACGCCTTGGTCATAATTTTTTTTTCTTTTTTCAATTCAGACCCATTCAGGGACAGTGTGTCTAATTAAACGTACATATCATTATTTAGTTATAGAAAAAAATAAACACAGCGACGTATTATATCACCTTATTAAAAAAAAATGTTTGCTATGCAAAACAGATTGATTGGTTTATAAATACACTTTATAAAATAAAAAGTAAACGATTTGAAACGGAACTTAAGCAATTATATTCCGTATTCACTTTTAGTTACCTAATGAAGAAATTTAATTTATAATAATTAAAAAAAACAAACATCCTTTCAAATGAAAACTCACTTCGTCTCAAACCGATGACTTCCTGTAGCACTTTATCCTATAAAAATACTCCACTCACGCCTGTTGAAAAAATCCGATACCTACGATCGTGTATCTTGACAAACGTCTTACATGGAATCCTCATACGAGACTTAAAAGACAAGAAACCGCATGTAGATACCGATTACTACAACAATTACTCGACAAAAGTAAAAAAATTCCAATTTATTTCAAAAACCTCATTTACGTTACCATCATCAGACCCATCTGGACATAAGGAACTGAGCTTTGGGGCTCTGCTAAACCATCTATTTTCTCTCGTATTCATTCCTTACAATTCAAAATCCTAAATAATTCTTATTTTGCTACGAATAAAATCATCCATAATGACCTAAATATCCCATTTGTCGCAGAACTTTCCTGAAACAGATATGCCATTTCCAAACTCCCAACACACACGAATCCTATTGTACGCAACTTATCATTCCCATCTATTACTGATAACCCTCCGATGCAATTGAAAATACGAAGGCCTCGGGACCTTATTAATTAAATCGACATTGAAGAGCAACCACTAGTTAGTTTATTCAAAAGACATTTTCAAGCCCATAATTGTAAATTATCGCATTTAATTATTGTATTGATTATAAGTACAGTTGTAAATATTAATAAAATGTTAAAAAATA
This sequence comes from Piezodorus guildinii, assembly GCA_023052935.1. Taxonomy (NCBI): domain Eukaryota; kingdom Metazoa; phylum Arthropoda; class Insecta; order Hemiptera; family Pentatomidae; genus Piezodorus; species Piezodorus guildinii. The sequence continues at coordinate 130,915,509 of CM041297.1, read as the reverse complement.
TTTTATGATTAAATTTAATATTCCTTAATTATTAATTTTTTTTAAATTTTACGTTTTGTTTTAGGAAGCGCCGTATTCAAGTAGGTATAGGATAAGTTTACTGTTCCGGGTTCTGGGTTCAAATCTCGGCCGAGGCTGAATTATTTTTCTGTTATTTCATTCATGGAGCGACCATGGAGACCCTTTTGGGGCACACCCAGCCTCTATGAAGTAGATGCCCAAAGATTAAGGAAAAACACTTGCGGCTCAACATGATCTAGGCCTAATCACTTCCTTGTACGGCGGTTGGCTGTGAAACAGTACGAATCTCTTTAAGTTCTGAACCCAAATCTCTTCATAAATTGTCGAGGTACAGGTAAGTTTTGTTTTGAATAATATTTAAAAAAAATATTTTCAATTATTGGTAGCATATATTACAGAAGAAGCAAATTAAGGAAGAAGATACCTGTTCATCCTTATATATTTCTAAAAATACCTCATATATTAAAAAAAAAAAATAGATTTATTGCTATTTAAAACTGTATAATGATATACATCTAGTAAATGAGATACAAGATACAAATATCATGGATTCACATGTGAGGATACTACCCATTGGCAGCTCTCCAAAGACTATGTTGAACTAGAAGGTCTCGGGACCATCTTCTTTTCAGACGCCTCGGAGGATTATCAGGGATTGTAAAGGAAGCAAGGACTGAAACTAGTGGATCAGAGTGGGAATGGAGTTTGTCATAAAAGGAGTGGTACCTGGATCGCGCCAAGTCAGCAACTTAGAAACGTTAAGGTCTTTATGGATGAGTTTATTTCTGGCAAAATAAGGAGCGTTGAGGATTTTTCGAAGGATTTTCGATTGCAAGGATTGGGGATGGGAAGAATTTGATGGTTTAGTAGAGCCCCAAATCTCTACTCCGTAAGTCCATATCGGTCTTATGATAGTCATGTAGATGAGCCTTTTGTACTTAAGTGGAAGGTTAGAGCGTTTGTCTAGTAAGTATTGAAGTAGTGGAAAACGTCGGGCAGCTTCTTGTCTTTTCAGTCTTGCGTCATACATTTTTAATTCTAAACAAATTAGTCAGTGGTAAAATAATTACTTTTGGCTAATTTCCTGGGATACTTTTCGGTTCAGAAGATTGTAATTTTAATAGAAAAAAAAACCTTCTTATATATATATTAATATATAACTTCGAATTCACACAACTTTCTGATCGAGTTTGTTCAGAAGAGTCTTGCTATGATCATAATTGGCACAGGAACTTGCTGCAGCCCAGACAATATTTTAGTTGACCTATATACAATAAATCAGTCTGAAGATTGTATCTTAAGTAGCCTGCAGACAGGCCGTGTATTAGGTTTCATATGAAAGATTGTCGAAGGACATTGGAGAATGTTCAATGTCTCTATTAAACAAATAGAAAGCGAATAGAAAATGAATTCATAATGAATAAAATGTCAATGTACTTTCGAGTGTATAAAAAATATTACAAGTGATTCTAACTGAAACTGTTTATTAAATATTGGATATGTTTAGGACAATTAATAAAGATCAATGGTACGTAAGCAACATTACTCTACATATTAATAATATTCTGACACACTACAAACGACATGACCACACACACGTACAACACACTAACTCAAACAACACATAGCCATATAAAATTTACCAGACAACACCCGTAGAACGTTGGAAAGGAGGTGGATAAGGGATATCCCGATCTATCAGCATTGTGAGAACCTAAAAAAATACCTGCAGTTGAGTATTACGCTATTTATCAAGTTTCTCACTCCAAACTTTCAAAAACTTATCCAACAAATTCTCTAATTGAGACGTTGATTTCCAAAAGGTACTAAAGGACACTTTTTTCAAAGTTGATATTTTCACATATTTGGATTCTAATGGCTTAGTTTCATCTAAATCCGTCATCAAATTTTATCTAAAAACCCTTTAAGAAAGTATTTACAAATTGAATTTCATTTCAAAAGGTACTAAATACACATTTTATTTCATTCCAAAAGGTACTATTCCATATTTCGTTCCAAAACGTACTATATCCTCTGTAAACAGATATAACCTTTCCTTTCATTTCCTTCCAAAAGGTACTATATTTCCTACTATACGGCAGAAGCACCTAATCCCGGAATATATCACCATTAATCTATTGTTTTCATCATTTTATGCATTTGTATTGGTTCATTTAGCACGTCTTGAATAACAGCTATTATTTTGATCACTGGTTTTAACCTAATAATCAGTTCTTAGGCTATTTGAAACAACTTAGTTGCGTCGCTTTGTTTCTTTTAGGTTGTCAATTAAATTAAGTTTTTTCAAAGTATTTCTTCTTGCAGCAACATAAATTTGGTTTAAAATTTTTCAGAAACTTGCATTTTAATAGAATAATGGCATTTGATACAGCAAATAGTTGAAATTAGCATTCTATGAACTTGATAAATATGTGAAGAAAATCCGTGTCTGATCTAACTTAGTAGTCGATTTTTTTATGTAAAATAAAAGCTGAAAAGTTATTATTTATCAGTATCTATGGCTAAATATTGTTTACACGTCCTTAATAATATAGTTAAATTTGCTAAATTCACATAAATAGTAAATACAAGTTCAAAACAAACTTCATAATTACATACTTTCTTATTATAGTGCCATAAATAGATAAATTGTCCTCTGAATGTTTACTTTCTTTATAAATTATAGATATTAAATGTAATTAAACAACAAAGAAAGATATTTCTCAGAGGGAGAATAAGGAAATATTCATAACTTAGTAATTAACAATATAAAGACGTCAGTTATCGGTAATGTTGTATCGGGAAGGTTATAGTGACTGTTACCGACTTATCTCGTTAAATTCTTCCAAAAAGTACTATATCCACGTTTCATTCCAAAAAGTACTATATCCATATTAAATTGTTTAAAAGTCATGGGAAAAGTGAAATAATCTAGAAAAATGAGTTGGCAACACACTTAAAAATCCCCTTTTGATTTTAATAAAAAAAGAATCACGTAAATTGGCACAATAATAGATAACTAATAGATTTTTGCGTTTCCTGTAAAATTTTCTAAAGTGGGTATAGTACCTTTTGGAAATCAACGTCTCAATTGTGTCTTACATTTTATTAGTAACACGAAAAAAAACACGTTTTTTTGTTTTTGAACAACAGTAATATATATGTATAATATACCATGGAAAATCCGATAAAAGTAACTGATTATTTTAGATAATAATTTGATAGATTATTTAATAAAACACATGTTTTTATAGAAATTCAATTTAATTAATCCTTTAATAGTTTCACTATATATGGAATATATAGTAAGGGAAAGTATTGCGATCGTGAACATTTTCGAATTCCAGTTTTCAACGGAAATACACTTTTTAGGGTCCTCTGAGTCCAAATGACCAAATCCTGCAAAAAGGTCTGTGTGCGTGCGTGTGTGTGTGGTGATTCCCGAGCGTAAACGAAAAGCCCTTTAAAACTGAAATTTCATATTTAAGACAAATATACCCCCGAGATGTTACAGAATCGTTTTCATCAAATTCAGCTGACTTACTTTATATCAGATGATCTACATTATACCATGCATTTTTCACCTTTTTACGATTTTCTCCATAACCGCTATATCCATGTAAAATTTAATAGGCTTTAATATCATTTAGGTTTTATTCAGATTGAATTAGTAAGTTTGTTTGTTTATTTATTTAACGTCACTTTATGCTACTATGGCTAATCGGACGATGGTACAGTGGGAGTCCTACATTTTGCCTATCCAAGTTTTATTTGGATAGGGATCTTTAAGGAGTACCTGACATCGCACAGGCTCGGTACCCCCTTTTAACGTCCCTTCCGAAGGACGGCATAACTAAGGATTTTTTACTCCCATTAAAAAACCCTAGGACCACCTGCAGGTTTGAACCCGTAACCTTTGGCATAGAAGGCTGTTATGCTAACAACCCAGCTACAAGTGATCCCTGATTGAATTAGTCTGTTAGGGCCTAAATTCCAATATTTGAAATTATTCCTATTCTTCCTATTTTTCTATTCTCCTAAACTATCTTTAATTTTCTACATTCCAAAAGATTGACTATGCTATCTTAAGAACATTGAGGATGGACAGCTAAATATACAAGTTGACGAATTTGATGACTAACTAAAGGATAAAAGAGCAAAACTATTTCCTAACGTAATTTTTTAACCTTTCAATTAACTACAAAAGACTCGTTTACATGACAATCATAAGGCCTATCTGGACTTACGGAGTTGAGCTCTACTAAACCATCCAATTCTTCCCGTATCCAATCCTTACAATCCAATACCCTTCGTAAAATCCTCAACCCTCCTTACTTTGTTTCGAACAAAATCATTCATAAAGACCTCTAAGTTCCGTATGTAGCTGATTTGGCCCGTACCAGGTATCATTCCTTCCATGACAAACTCCATTCCCACTCTAATCCACTAGTTTCAATCTTTGCTTCCTCTACAATCCCTGTTAATCCACCGAGCCGTCTGAAGAGAAGATGGCCTCGAGACCTTCCTGTTTAGATTGATTACTAGAGTGCTGCCAATGGGTAGTTTCTCATCACGTTTATCAGCATATTTACTTGATGTATTGTAGTATACAGTTGTAAATTTCAATAAAATATAATTTTAAAAAAACAACGTATTTTTTAAAAAATAATAATAACAGTAATATAGGCGTATAATATACCGTTGGAAAGAGGAGGTTTTAGAAAAATATTATCCGATTGACAAAGTTGTAAAAGGTAATATAAAGTGACGAATGGGGAATAAAGTGATTACGGATTAGCAATTTAATATAGTTATATTATTTAATCTAAATAATATGTTTTCAACGAAAATGAATACACGTTTTATTAAAATCAACTTAAAATATTTTTCAAATTGAAGTAAATTTAATAGTTTTTTATTTATTTTAACAGTCGAGTTAAGCGAAAGTCGTGTGTTGCCCGCACTACATTTTTACTTTTTAACCCTGATGATTCCAAACTCCCAGCTCATATCAACCCTCTTGTCCGCAACCTATCAACCTCACATATTCCTGACAACCCTCCTAGGCGATTGAAAAGAAGATGGCTTCGGGAACTACTTACTTAAATAAACATCGAAATTCTACCGCTGGGTAGTTTCTTCACAAGCCTTTCACGCCCATTATTCTAATTCAACAGTTTTACTTATTGAATTTATGTTAATACAGTTGTAAAATTGAATAAAATATGAATTAAAAAAAAAACCTGATGAAGGCCTTCGATGTGGATCTGAGAAATAGTTTAGCTCGTTATTGGTGGCATTGACTGCTATCCGAACCTTCTCGTTCTACATTTTCGATTTAACTTAATTGTATTAGTATGCTTTTTGACTCCTATCGTTAACCTGAATCTCGATACCTGTACTGACAGATAGATAGATATATCGGACTCACCTGAAGATAGGGCAGAGGAGAGTAGTACACAGTGGGGTAGTAGGCGTTCCTCTTCTTGGGGAGGTTGGCGGCCCAGGCGACGGCCAGGAGTACCGAGAGCACTAGCAGCTTCATGGCGACTGTTGGGTCTGGTCGGGCCTCGCTCCTATATGTAGCTGCGGAGGTGGGGATCGTCGGTCTGATCTCTGGTCCGGGATAGTGGGCGGAGGTAGAGTTTTGGAAGAAAAAAAATAGGAAAACGTCTAATCTTATAGGCTAAAAAATAATAGAACTGGATTCTTAGTCAAAAAAAAAAAAAAAATAAAATAAATGATTTGGCATTAGCATTTCCCCCTGCCAGAAAAAACAAAACATTATAAATATTTTTATCTATAATCTACATCTTTTCCTAATTAAGAAGAAATAGAGTTTAGGGAAGGACGGATTAATGGAATATATAAGGTAAATAAATAATCTATATAAAATTATCTACTATTTATTATTATATTGAGGATGTATAGTCGACTGTAGAAACTATTATAGGTGAAATAGTCAGGAATCAGTCATTTTTTGAATTTTTTTTTTAATTTGCCAACGTTTCGGCTCAAGCTTGTGAGCCATCATCAGGGCTACAAACATCAGAACAAAAGAGATACATATTAATATGATAATGAATGAACGGACCCGTCAATCATAAAACAGACAAAGAGATAATCTCTCCCTCGTATGCTAACATCTTCCGTCTCCTTAAATTTTAACTCTGTCACTTTATTATACAAATTGCTTGTGTAATGTATATTTTATTTACTGTATATTTATCTTTTCGTTTATAACACCTCTGGTTCTTGTTTTTTATTTATTTTATTTTATTTTTTATTATATACCTAATGGATCTTTTAAATACCTCAGAATCTAGTGTTTATAATTTTCTGTTAAAAATGTTGAGCCTTATTGTACATACGAATATATTGTTTTGTTTTTCCATTATATAATTCTGTAAAACTTTTTCAAAACAAAGATAAGCTGTAGTATTTACACTTAGAGGGGAAAACCATCAGGGTTTTTACATGAACCCCTCCCCATACTACCGATATTTATGGTTTTCCTCAGTTTATGCTTGGACTTGGCTCAGTAATGGTACGTTTATATATATATATATTTTACTTCTATATTAAAGTCTAAAGTTCAGTAAAAATTTTTTATGCTTATCATCATCAGATTATGTATCATATTATCATTATTTGTATCTATGATATTTAAGTATGTTGGTATATTTTCAGTTTTATTTCAAATGTTATCATTGTCACTACATTCAAAAGAAAATTTTCATTATCATATTAATATGTATCTCTTTTGTTCTGATGTTTGTAGCCCTGATGATGGCTCACAAGCTTGAGCCGAAACGTTGGCAAAATTAAAAACAATTCAAAAAATGACTGATTCCTGACCATTCCACCTATAATATTTATTATTATTATTATGAAAACCCGATAAAACAAACTGATTATTTTAGATAATAATTTAATAAAATACATGATTCAATAGAAATTCAATTTAATTAGTTTTTAATATTTTACTTTCTCTTACTATATATAGTAAGGGAAAGTATTGCGATCGTGAAAATTTTCGAATTCCAGTTTTCAACGGAAATACACATTTTAGGGTCCCCTGAGTCCAACTAACCAAGTCCCGCAAAAATGTCTGTGTGTGTGAGTAGTTTTTGCACTTTTTTTCGATTTTCTCGAAAACGGTTCCGAAGATTTTGATTAAACTCGCTATATCGATGTAAAATTTATTGGGCTTTAATATCATTTAGGTTTCATTCGAATTAAAATGATTTCACAGGGCTTAAATGCCGGTATTTTAAATTTTCTTTCTCTAAAGTACCTTTAATTTTGTTTATTCTACAAAAATAACTGTATTATCTTGTTAGTATTGATAAATAAGAGCTAAATATGCATGTTGAGCGAATTTGAAAAACAACTAAAGGAGAAATCTGAAAAAATATTTTTTTAATGAATTTATTTTGTTTTTGAACATAAGAACAGTAATTACATGTATGATATACCGTTGGAAAGCTAAAGATTTCAGAAAAAAATATTATCTTATACACAAGCTTTTAAAAGTTAATATAGAGTGATGAAAAGCCGATAAAATAAGTGATTATTTTAGATAATAATATAATAGATTTTTTAATAAAACACATGTTTCTGTAGAAATTCCATTTAATTAATTTTTTATTGGTTTCACTCATTTTTATCTCTTACTGTACTTGAAAATTATTTAATCGATTCTAAAAACGGAGGTAAGTGAAAGCCGTGTGTTGCCCGCACCAGATTTTTTGATATTTTCACTCATGTATTTGGAAATCCTTTACTCGACCGGAGATAGGTGAAATTGATATACCATAGTATCATGTAAATAACCAGGAGGAGTTATTATTTATTATATAATAAGAAAAGAGAGAACCAAATAAATCACAATGAAGAAATAAACCTAAATCCGTCGCAATGTATGACTGACATATCATATTATAGTATGGTGTACATATAGAGCTCAAATTTCAAAGTGAATGTCCTAGCCAAGGCTCTTAGACCAGGTTTCTAAATCTCTCACCTCTATCCATTGAAGAGTCCGTCATAATTTTTTTTTTTTTCATTTTTTATTATGGTTCTACTAAAGCATTGAATTATTTTGGTATCCAATGTTTACAATTCAAAACCATTAACGCACGAATAAACTCATCCATAGAGACCTATATTCCATATGTAACTGAATTAGCCCGAACCAGGTATCAATTATTCCATGAAAAACTTCATTTTTACTTTAATCCTATCATCCTCTTTGATACCTGATAATCCTCCGAGGCGTCTGAAAAGAAGATGGCCACGAGGCCTTCTAGTTTAGAATATTTTTAGAGTGCTGCCAATGGGTAGAGTCTCTCACATTTACTTGATGTATATACGAGTAATATATTGGGTTGTTTCACATGAAATGTCCGTTTTTATAGTTTTTGAAATACATAAAGGATTTTGCAGGTCTCTGTTGTTTTCTCCCGAATGTTTACATATTTAAAGTCAACAGTTACTAATCCTCTACCTTTGTATTATAAACATTAGCTTCGAAATCAGTTACCCACTTTTTAGTGTACCTCCAAATATGAACATGAAAACACGCGATTTTCGAGTAATATTTTTGTACGAGTTTAAACTCGGCAATTCAGCAGCTAAGGCCGCTAGAAATATTTGCAAGCCGTTTGGGGAAGGGAGTGTTAATGAACGGACCATTTGCCGTTGGTAAATACTTCGAATAAAATTATCTTGTTTTCACATCGTATTTTTAATAAAAATCCTTTACCTTGAAAACGGACATTTCATGTGACACAACCCAATAGTTATAGGTAATATAGGAATATAAATATCAATGATTATTTTTAAATAAATAAAAAATTATTTATTTCTTTATTTCCAGATCGGCTGCGGGAATCCAGTATGGGTTTTTTAATAAAATAAATAATCATTACGATTGGTAACAATTGAAAAAGTATTTAACATTATGGATGTAATTAGTTGACCGTTGAGAATTACTGGAAGGAATTAGTCCGGGTGGTTGTCATTAAATAAAACAACTAAATTGTTTCAACTCGTTGTGTTTGCCAAAAACAATAAATAGTTGAAACTATTTATTTGTTTCATTTAATGACCGCCACCCGGACTAATTCCTTCCAGTTTAATATTTATGATGTTAAGAATATTAAAATTTTAATTATAAGATAATAATTTGCCTAAAATATATAGCTTTCCAACGGTATATTATACATACATTTTACTATTTATATGTTAAAAAACACGAAAATTCCATTGAAAAAAATGTTTGCTCTTTTTCCCTTTAATTGGATATCCATTTCGTTCAACTTTAATTATAATGTCATAACGACGATATAATCTGTCTTACAAATGAAGATGTGCGATTATTATTTGTTTTAGTTCTCTCGTTTGCCACCAGTCGTATTATTGGCGTCATGAAACGAATGAACTGTAATTCTCAACGAATAAAATCAGTTATTAATTTTATTATTAAGCTCTATCATTAATTCTATATTGGCATATAATATATACTTTATTCTCTATGGGTTTTTATATGTTTGTTGTTAGTAAAGAGCATAGTATACAAACAGAAACTCATGTATCTAAACTGCATACACCTACATAACCCTGACATGACATTCTTATGAGGTAACTATTATTTTTAATATGATAACATACGATAAAAATACGATTGGTGGCATATGATATTACAGAAACAAATAATAACTGCAATCCTTCATTAAAATGCCTCATATGTTGGAACCGATCTATGTGTCTGCTACTTCAAATATATAAGCATAATAAAATTGGGTTGTATCACATGAAATGTCCGCTTTCAAGGTAAAGGATTTTTATTAAAAACACGATATGAAAACAAGATAATTTTATTCGAAGTATTTACCTTCTTTTTCTACACATTTTTCGCAACGTGACACCAACTTCTTTATACCCGAACTGAAAAACTCGGAGCTTTGAGGTGAAACAAAATCTGAAAACGCACTTTTCACTTGATCATCATTTGCAAAAAGTTTTCCTTTGACGAAGTTGTATAAATTTCTGAACTGGTGGTAATCTGTTGGAGGCAAGTCGGGAGAATATGGTGGGTGCGGAAGAACGTCGTAGACCAGTTCTTTCAATTTTAGCACGGTATGTTTTGAAAAATGGGAGCTTTTATACTTTACCAATACACTTTAAATGTCTGGAAACGGTAGATGCATTTGCATTTAGTTGTGTTAAGAGTCCTTTATCTGTTTGGTAGGGGTTTCCTTCTACTATCAAAACTCCACTTTCTTAATTTTACCTTCCGATAATCTTTAATCTTTATCGACTTTTTTTTTTTTAAGTTTGCAAGGTAAGCAAGCATTGCTTCGGATTAAATGAAGGCGAAAGAATATATAACTTGATTGAGTTCAAACACCGAATAACTTCATTAACATAAATAGATATATACATTAAGAATTATGTATTAATATCTAATACTTATTTTTTTTAAATTGTAGGTTAAAATTATTTGGGATTGCTAGGGAAATACCTGCTAATTACATTCGATACTAAACAAGGTTTTTTTTATAGCACTCTGTATGTGAACCGTAATCGAAGAGAAATGAAATGGGCTGCTTTTGAGGTATCAAAAAAAAAAAAAAAATTCTTTCATTAGCTTTGAATAAAAAAAAAGTCAATTTTCCACTCCACTTAAGAGTAACCAACATGTATTTCACTGTTATTACAAGCCCTTAGATTAGATTCAGGATAACATTTTTCAGTATTTTCTCCTAAAAAAACTTGGGAATTATTTAAGATCAGATATTTAATGAATACATATAGTAGATTTCATATATATATTTATACACTGAGCGTAGACAGAAGAACAGTACTTTCAAGTGATAATTCAAATTTTAAGGGTGGTTCGAATAAAAAAAAAAATAGTGGACTGAATAGATTTAAAAAAATAAAAATAATGGAAGCAAACGATAACAATACATTTATTAAACTGAATTACATATAAACAAGATAAGAATCAAAATTAAACAGTTTTAAGAATGATAATTAAGAAATTAAATGTTCCAATAATGGATATAGATAGGCTATATTCACGTAAAGATGGATGTCCTGTTGGGTGTTGAAGAAAACTACCACAGGGCGGTTTGAACGATGTCCTGTTGAGTGTTGAAGAAAATGACCGCAGGGCGGCTCTTCCAAGTTCCAAAGGGAACGATGACAAGATGAAGAAATACGTTTGCAAACGTTCAAAACACCTTGAGAGGAGACTTGGGTCTATTAACGTTCAGACGCTACTTTTGTACTCGACTCGCCACGAGTCCGTAATCAAACAATTGAAGTAAGATCGTCTTCTGTCTTTCTCTTCAATTATTCTTCACTTTCGTGGCCAAAACTTTTAATTATATTTAAGATGACTATTTTTAAAACAAATAAAAAATAAAGATTAATACGAAAAAATGATCTTATGATAAATATCATAAAAAATTATACAGTTTTTTATTTTTAATGAAACAGTCATGAAAAACCTTGTCAAGCCATAACATATGACGTGAACAATATATATATATATATATATATATATATATATATATATAAATACATACATATCCTTTTTAAAAATTAATTAATCTTGTGCAATTCTAATATTCAATGACAGAAATTATTCTTGGTACATATATATGTATGTATTTGTTTGTTTGTGGGTCAATCCATTCAAAATCATCCAAGAGCAGCTCAACATTTCGATTTTTATGATTTATTTATTTATTTTTTTTTTGCTAGATATTATCTATCATTTTCTGAAAATGAAACCGTTGATAAAACACTTTTCTGGCCGGTTTACCTAAACATTAGTCGGGGTTACCTGTAGCATGGTGGTTAGTATAACAGCTTAATATGCCAAAGTTCAAATCCGCAGGTGGCCCTTGGATTTTTTTTTGGATTGGGAGTAAAAAAACCTGAGTTATGCCGTACTTAGGAGGAAACGTTAAAAGGTGGTCCCGAGCCTGTGCGATGTGCATGGTACTAGTTAAAGATCCCTATCCTAATTAAACATGGATAGGTAAAAATTAGTACTCCCACTGTAGCATCGTCCGATTAGCCATAGTAGCATAAAGTGACGTTAAATAAATAAACAAACAAACGAGACTTTTATCGAGTAAAAAGTTTATTATGGAAAAGAGATTTATCTTTGATTATCTTTTCTTTAATAGCTTAGTCATAGTCCTACTTTTTGTAAAAATTTCGATATTGAGAATTTAGACCTTTTTTTGTTAATGGAATTTCAAAAATGGCAAAATTCATTGTTCGCGATTTTTACACGGAAGGATTTCAAAAGGGACAAACTGAAAAATTATGAAGCTGATACACATTGCTCATCTATATGATGAGTATAAGTTACAGAAACTCGGTGACTGAATTTCAGCTTGTTCCCTTGTTAGAAATTTCTTCTCGTTAAAAAAAAAGGTTTCTTTAACAATTATTAACTCCAGTAATTTTTCGTAATTCAGAATGATTCCAAATGATTCTGAATTACGAAAAATTAATTGTTTGTTCTGTATTCTGTAACAAATTCTGAATTGTTTGTTGTGTATTTATTTAGTAAATAAAACTGGAGGATAAGAAAAAAAACAAAAAAAACAACGTAATTCAGACCTAAACTAAAACTAGAACGATGAAGAGAGTACTATCTGTATTTTTGTTTCTTACAACACATTACCTATGTAACCAAGAAAATTGTAATATGTTAAAATATACATATGAGTCAGTAAAGAATCATGAAACAAGTGACGTAACACTTCTCTTTAGTAGCTGGTTCACTCAAACCAAAAATTCTTCTAGTGCAAAAAAGTAATTTTATAAACAGATTGGAACAGGCTCTCCTGGAGCTTATTGGTCTTTATAAGGGGAGTATCTTAAATGAGGAAAGAAATAATGTGATTTCTGCTGAGATTACCTCCTTGCCCAACCGTTAGTCTAGTAACACTTCGGTACTTACTTCCATACTCATTCCAAGATACTTCAAAATATGAAGTGAAGCCATCTCAGCTCCAAAAGTTCCAGTGAACGACTAGACTTAACACTATAAAGTAAGTAAAGTAAGTAATAACGACTAGAAGTAAACACTGTATCAATATAATTATAAGAAAATTAGAGATAATGGCAACATGACTAACCAGTTAATTATAGGAACATAAATATATATCAGGAATTATGAGGACGGGCGTCAGAAAGGAGAAGGTCAAACGGCTTGGCCTTAGACGAAAGGGACAGCGGCAGACTGGTCTCGCCTCTCTATCACTTCTCGGGGGCTTGTCTCTGTCGAAATCACTTCAATACTGGAATATTATTACGTTCAGAAGACTTTTTTTTTTTTTTTTTTTTTTTTTTTAAATAGAAAATACAATACTTAAAAATCTGGTGCGGGCAACATAATACTTTCAATTACCTCTGTTGTTTAAATTAATTTAAGAACTATTGAAACTGACTTATAATGGCGGCAAAAACTAACTGTATTTTAAAGAAAAATGTTATAACCACGGTTTTAAATTCAGGAAAGTATACCAAAACCATGCGAAAAATCATTAAAATAAAAAATATTCAGCGGCAAGTCAGGACGATTTGGAATGAATTGTCCCATGATAGAAGCATTCCAATGGCTTGATACATATTTACACTACAGTAGAAATAGGATTTTGGCTAGAAAAAGGTGGGGTAAATTTAATTTCTAGGCACGATTGTTTGTACTGTTCTCCTCATTAAAAATCCAAGTTTTCACACTTTTCACCCTTGTGCGTTTTCCGCCATCTTGAAAAAACCTCTTAAAAAAAGCACTTTTTTCAGTTTTTTTCCTTGTTAATCTGTTTCTGGACATTTTAGAGCAAACTTTGTTGTTAGCAATTTTTAAGAGCAATAATTGTCTACATGTTTGGTATGTAACATGTTGGAAAATTCGAAACACCTAACAACAAAAAATTGATACGTGGTTGTCAATATTGGCCAAATTGTCAAAATGTCAGAAAAGTCAGTGGTTTCGCTTCATTAACTATTTTGGTGTGCAGTATATTAAAAAAATATACATAAGAAACAATCTTTTAGTGCATTAAATTTATAACAAGTTAGATGCAACTAATAAGAACAAATTACCAATATATTACTCTTATTTTAATTGATAAAAAAACAAAAAAAAAAACATTTTAATGATACACAAACAACTTTAAATAAAATATAGCATTTTTGTTGGTAATTTTTTTTTTTAAGTCTCAAATGTTCAATAATGGTTTGAAGATAATATTACGTTTAGAATATCTAATTAAAACTGTGTATATATTTTTTATTAACAGGGCACTTTCAGTATAAATGTTATTTCAACATTTCTTGTTCGTATAATTAAGAATAATTAAAAATGTTTTACATCTAACTTGTTAGAAATTTAATGTTCTAAAAGATTGTTTCTTGTGTATTTTTTAATAAACTGCACACGAAAATGTTATTGAAGAAAAACCGCCAACTTTTCTGACATTTTGTGTTTTTTTTTGACAATTTGGCCAATATTGACATCCACGTATTTCAATAGGTGTTCCGAATTTTCCGACATGTTACATATACCAAACATGTAGGCAATTTATTGTTCTTAAAAATTGCTAATGACAAAGTTTGCTCTGAAATGCCGAGGAAGAGATTTATAAGGAAAAAACTGAAAAAATGCTTTTTTTAAGAGGTTTTTTCAAGATGGCGGAAAACACACAAAGGTGAAAAGTGTGAAAACTTGGGTTTTTAATGAAGAGAACAATACAAACAATCGTGCCTAAAAATTAATTTTCCCCACCTTTTTCTAGCCAACCCCTTTTTTTGGTCTAATTCACTGGGCTACTATCCATTAGCTAGTAGGTTAGGGAACCCGTGGCTGAGTGGTTAGCGCGCTAGCCTGCCACACTGAAGTTGTGAGTTCGAATCCCAGTCCCAGGAGGACTTTTTTCAAGCATACAAATAAATGGGATTCACTCACAATCTCCCCAGGTAATGTGGGACCCGTCAGCTAATTGATAGCCACCCACAAAAATAGGCGTAGGGAGTAATGACCCTAACCTATAAAATGTCATCGAGTATCGCGGTTTAAAAAAAAAAAAAATTAACTAGTGGGTTAGAATATCAATGGAATTTTTATGAATGAATGGTACCTAATTAGGGTTATATCAGCAACAAATAAAACAGTAAGATTTTTTTTCAGCTGATTTTTTTCGCGTCAAAGTAAGAACCATTGAATTTACAAAGAACTTCGGATTGTAAGAATAACATAAGAGAACAATTCGATGGTTTAATAGAAACAAAAAGCTCAACTCCTGAGTCCAGATATACCCTATGATAATAATTTAATTAAGCCTTTTTTAGTTAAGTGGAAGGTTAGAGCATCTGCTCTGTAATATTGAAGTGGCCTAATTCGGAGAGGAAAAATCGTTTAAAGGATTTTTTTCGATATGTGTGATTTGGCCGGAAACTGGTCCTATATCTGTATATTAAGCTAATACACGACTTTTGCAATCACATATGCAACTTATTTTCCTTGACACACCTATTTCTTGAAAACGATTATTCCCCTGAATTTTTTCTGCAATGGTTGAGTATTTTGATTATTCTAAACACGTAGTTAAATGAACTATGAATTCACCTTGTTCGAACTAATTTAGATGCTCGCCATCCTTGATTATATAAATCGGTGATTCAAATCATAGTATAGCGTTATTCCAATTATAGTATAGCGTGTACAAAGAAATACATAATTTCTACTATTTTTTTCAAAAACGGCTCAAACGATTGTGATTAAACTCGCTTTATCGATGAAAATATGGATAAACATTAATATCATGTATGTTCCAGTCTTATTGAAATAGTCTGACCGGGCTTAAATGAAAAAACTTTTAAATTTTCTTTCTAAAATACGCTGTTTTTTATTAGGTTCCAAAAAACTAAGCGTATTATTTTATAAACGTTGATAAAAACGAGCAAATATGAACGAATTTAATATATAACCTAAAGGAAAAAAAAACAATATTTTTTTGGGGAAAATATTGTTTTTTGCTGTATATAAAATAGTATTGGAACGCTACAGATTTGGAAAAAATGTTATCCTAAATAAAAAGCAGTAAAATGTAATAATGCAGGAATTAAATTAAGTGATAATGGTAAACGATCATTTGTAGTATTTTATTATTTAATGTGAATATATGTTTCCCACAGTTCTTTTAACGTTTTAAAATCCTACTTAAATTTACTCAATTGTCCTTAAATTAATTTATTAATCAAATTAAGTGAAAGTCGTGTGTTGACCGCACGATTTTTTTTTTTTAATAGATATATTTTTAAATATAATTTTCATTTAAAAGTAATATCACACGGAAAGTTCTAATAGCAATAATTATTTTATTTTTACTAATTAATTTTTTTTTACAGTTTTTTCTATTGTTAATTAATTTTTTTATTAAGTGCATAAAATGTTAAATAATATATATTTAGTTTGTTTGTTTATTCATTTAACTATAGGTATATTTGTGTTAAACTATAAGTATATTTTTTAGGACTATAACTTGTTTTTTCAACCAGTTCAAATTACGAAATATCATAGATACACTATACTATGTAACAAATTACTTCATTGATAATGACTTCGACTTTCTCAAAGTTCCAAATAATACAACAACAAAAATATGAATATTTCCACGATAGACCTTCGTGGAACATTTCCAAACCGAAATTAATATATATTTCATTCATCAAGTATTTGAGCTGAAGGTTAAAAGATAATACTATGGTACGGAAAATAACCCTAGATGTGATTTATATCCGGATTTGTTGAAAAAAAAAACCATAAAAAAGTCTGATAAAGAGAGTTTGCCCCATACCATGATATTTACTGGCCTACTTTTGTTAACGGACAGTGTTGGAAAAAACTGGAGAACCCCCCATTGTCCAGTTTCAGTAGTTTTACTACGGCCTTAAAAACAGCTGTGCAGTATAACGGCTCGGATATTGCCAGGGCTTTCATTATAGAAATTTACTACACTACATCCTGGGACGATAAAGTGCTCTGAAAGTTGGGATCAGAATGTCTTTACGCTACAGGAAATTTAAGCATTTAATGAATACCTATTTAGTATGTGAATATGAATTTATATTATTTCAAAATCTTTCAGGACATGATAATGATTTGTAATTGCTTAGTGATGATCCTTTGTAATCGAACAAGAAAACAATTCCATCTAATTTCAAATTTAAGCATTAAAAGGTCATTCTTGACTTGTCCTATGTACTCGACATACCAAAAAAAATCTGGTGCGTGCAACAGACCACTTTCACTTACCTTCGTTGTTAAAATTAATTTAAGAATTTGTAAATACATGTAGAAATAAAATAAAATTGTTAAAGAATTAATTAAATTAAATTTATCTAGAATCATATATTTTATTAAATAATCTATTATATTTTTAGCAACAATAATCAGTTAGTTTCATCGGTTTTTCATTACTCCCCATTAACTTTTACAAGCTTGTTTATAAGATAATATTTTTCCTAAAATATTATTACCTTTCCAATGGTATATAATGATATACACGTACATGTTTTCGAAAACAAAAATTGCATAAAAAAATATGTTTGAACTTTTCGTACAATTTGATAACCAACGTTTAATTGGTTATCAAATTCACTCAATTTGCATAGTTTCCCGTTATTTATCAATACTAATTAGATGATGTTTCAATTTTTTTTAAATCTTCAAAATTAAAGGTACTTTAGAGTAAGAAAATTTAAAATATTGGCATATATACATACACACACACACGTGTATATATATATATATATATATATATATATATATACGAGCATATGTACTTTAATCAAAGTCGTTAGAGCCGTTTTTGAGAAAATCGTCAAAAGGTACAAAATGCATGGTATAAAGTATTGGGTTGTGTCACATGAAATTTCCGTTTTCAAGGTAAAGGATTTTTATTAAAAATACGATATGAAAACAAGATAATTTTATTCAAAGTATTTACCTTCTTTTTCTACACATTTTTCCCAACGTGACACCAACTTTTTTATCCCCGAACTGAAAAACTCTGAGCATTGAAGTGAAACAAAATCTGAAAACGCAATTTTCACTTGATCACCATTTTCAAAAAGTTTTCCTTTGACGAAGTTGTCTCAATTTCTGAACAGGTGGTAATCTGTTGGAGACAAGTCGGGAGAATATGGTGGGTGCAGATGAACTTCGTAGCCCAGTTCTTTCAATTTTTGCACGGTATGTTTTGAAACATGGGGTCTTGCTGCCGCTCAGTGAGATCATGAGGTACCCATGTATCGAGCTTTTTTACTTTCCCAATACACTTTAAATGTCTGGAAACGGTAGATGCACTTGCATTTAGTTGTGCTGAGAGTCCTTTAACTGTTTGCTAGGGGTTTCCTTCTACTATATGTTTGAGGACATCGTTATCTATTACGGACGGAGGTCTTCCTCGGGGCAAGTTTACCAAATCGGTATTTCCAGCTGAAAACTTAGGAAACCAACGGCGAATGGTTCGTTCATTAACACTCCCTTCTCCAAACGCCTTGCAAATATTTCTAGCGGCCTCAGCTACTGAATGGCCGAGTTTAAACTCGTACAAAAATATTACTCGAAAATCGGGTGTTTCCATGTTCATATTTGGAGGTATACTAAAAAGTGGGTAATTGATTAGGAAACTAATGTTTATAATACAAAGGTAGAGGATTAGTAACTGTTTACTTTCAATATGTAAACATTCGGAAGAAAACAACAGAGACCTGCAAAATCCTTTATGTATTTCAGAAATTATAAAAACGGACATTTCATGTGAAACAACTCAATACATCTTCCGCTCAGCTGATTTAGATGAAAAAGTTTCTGTAACATCTCGGTTGTATAGTTGTCTTAAATTTGAAATTTCAATATAATAGTACTTTTTCTTTTTCGCACGGAAGTCACCACACACACACACACACACACATACACAGACTATTAGAATGGGTAATAACCGTTAATATAAAATTTACACGAATTTAATAAGCAGTTAAAGAAGAAAAAACGAAAATATTATCTTTTAGAACATAAGAATAGTAATATAATATTTGTAATATATTGTCGGAAAGCTGAAAATTTTGGAAAAATGTTATCCTTAATGGGAAGCTGTAAAATCCTGATGCAGAAACACTTGAAGGACATGTACTTAAGAAATAATTTCGATTGTTTTATCATTTACGATAAAGATATATTTGCAACGAAACTGAATATAATTCTTTAAATGTTTTTC
This sequence comes from Piezodorus guildinii, assembly GCA_023052935.1. NCBI lineage: Eukaryota > Metazoa > Arthropoda > Insecta > Hemiptera > Pentatomidae > Piezodorus > Piezodorus guildinii. The sequence continues at coordinate 130,896,169 of CM041297.1, read as the reverse complement.
TAATCTAACTCAAATTGTTCTCTAATTGATTTTATCAACCGAATTAAGTGACAGTCGTGTGCGGACCGAACCAGATTTTTTTTTTCATATTGGCCTAATAAAGTATCATTTTGCATTTTATAAGTGATGGCAGAAATAAAATTCTTGCGAGAATAATTGTTTTTTCCAATAATTCATTTTTGTTTAGAGTTTTTTCTATTGTATTTCTTTAAAAAAAATATCAATTGCATAAAATATGTGTAAATAATTTAAGTATTTTTTAGTTTGTTTGACGATGCTACAATAAGAGTCTTAAGTGTTACCTATCCAAGTTAAATTAAGATATGGATCTTTAACGAGTACCTAACATCGTACAGGTTCAGAACCATTTTACGTCCTTTTCAAAGGGCGGTATAACCAAACAATATAGGAATTATGGGGGGAAGGGTTCGTTCTTATCGGGCTGATAAGATAAAGGGATTCGCAAAAATTATTTGTTGGAAACCACTGCTTTAGATCAAAACAGTACCAATTCTAGCCAATCCCTGACGAACACGCGAATGCCGTTGAGCATTAGGAGTGTGTCGAAGGTCAAGCCACTGTTAGGAGGCCCTGGCTACATTACCATCATTAAGTGCCTAATCAACCCTTTCTCAGGGATGGTCAAGAGGCCTGGGCTTTTGTGCTATTTCCTATTATATTTAAATAATAAATCATTTATTTATTCTGGGACAAGCCCCTTTGGAATATTACAAAATATATAAAAAGGACATTAGCGTCTAACAGAACAAAAATAATATAAAATAAACAATGAAAACGAATATCAGCAATAAATTAAAAGGTAGCTTCTAATAATTATAATAATTAATGACAAAAAATAAAACAGAAAAAGTTAAGTTACACTTTAAATTATGTGTGAAATTGAAATTTTATATTCATTTTTTTTTCTCAGATATATGCACCTTTTTTTCTTTTCTTTTCTTGTGCTTCTATATTATTTTGGTTATTTAAAAGCTATTGTATACACTTCTGATTATGATTAATATATTAGGCCAGTTAAAATTTGTATTAGGTCATTTTTGTTCAAGATTAAAGTTTCTTCTTCTATTCATTATAGCTCGCAACAATGTTTTATTAATGTATGAGTCTGTTATTTTTGTATTATTCATTTATAAAATGTTTTCTTTCGCTTGAAAACAAATACCATAAGTACATTTAAAATGTCTAATGGAACAACTTTCCATTGTTTGTTCTTCATTAACAATTTTAAGTCCCGAAACCACCTTCTTTTCAATAGCCTCGGAGGGTTATCAGGAATATCTAAGAAAGATAGGTTACGGACAAGTGATTTGTTTAGGGAGAGAATTTGGAATGAAAAGAGGGATACCCGTCACGGATTAGGTCTGCAACAAATGGGATGTTAAATTTGGGACGAATTTGAAGTTTTGCGAAGAATTTTGGATTGTAAGGATTGGATGCTACAAAGCTTAATTCTATATGACCAGATAGGTCTGGAAACAGTACAATAAATGATTTTTTTGTAATAAACTAGAATTTTCGAACGTTTGTCCAGTAAGTGTAGTAATTAGTCTAGTAATTTGTATCTTCGAGCAGTTTCTTGTCTTTTCAGTATGAGGATTCCAACTAAGGCCCTTGTCAAGATGGAGTCATAGGTATCGGGTTTGTTATACAGGATTAAGTGTGTTGTAAGTAAAGGTTACTGCAAGGGGAGGAAGTCATCGGTATGTGACGAAGGGATTTATTTTGATCTTCCAATCAGGACTCCATTCTTCAACGGCTGCGATGTGGGACCGATTTGATTACATAATTAAGCATTGAAATCTCATCAAGAAACGTAAACCTATGAATGATGATGCAAAACACTTAAGGTCATACTAATAACATCTCCCTTTCCTTAATGTCGGTTGAAAAATATAAAACAGAATGAGATGGAGTCAGGTGCGTTCTTACCTCGACCTTTTGGAAGTTGCATCTAAGAAATAAATAAAAGTCAAACCTACGCGATCCTGTAATATTTTTTCTCTCTGATTGATTCCAGCGATAAGAAAGGATTAATGATAGAATTTCAAAATGTAAGAAACAAGAAGGGTCAATTTATTTTATTCTATTTTTTGTATCCCGTCATTAAAGGAGTTATTTATCCTTCTTTATAATTGGCTGTTATTTATTTGAAATCATAATACTGTGTATGGACATCTATGGATAGGGTACAAAATTCTTTTTTTAAATTAGAATTATTTAATTTTAATAAATTGAAAATTTATTAACATTAATATAAAATTTTGAAATTCATCAAAATTCGATTATTTAATAAAAATAAATTATTTATAGTTTTTTAATACTGCATCTGATTCAAGTCGGGCAACACTTTTCAGACAGTAAAATTAAAAATTTAAATATTAAAAACTCACTAAAGCTTTCGGCGATTTAAGCTTCATAATCAATATCTGCAACCCAATTACCACGATTTAAATAAAGAAAACAAACAAATCCACGTGCTTTTGGGTACTAAAAGTTTTTTTTTTTTTTATAATTCTTCTTTAAGGATTACTGGAAGGAATTAGTCCGGGTGGCGGTCATTAAATGAAACAACTAAATAGTTTCAACTATTTTATTGTTTGCCAACGTTTCGACCCCCTTTGTGGGTCATCATCAGGGCTAAAAAGATACAAAAGAATATAATTTCAATGACATTACATACAATATTATATAACCTATTTAGCTTGAGAACGTCGGTATTAAAAAATAACAGAAGAACTGTATATATAAAAAAAAAAAAAAAACTTAATTAAAATACAATGACCATATTACAATAATGAAAGTGTTATACAGAAAAAATAAAAATGTTCACTAAACAAAATTTACACAGGTATCAATAATTTACATGAAATATAAAAATATGAAGTAGAGTGGAGATACGTACCGCATGGTGGGAGAATGGAAACTAGGTACTGTTTGGTAGATGGGGGGTAGGTAGGATGGAAAATACGTAGGAAAAGGTAAAATGGAAAATACGTACTGATTTATGGACAGGGTCAGACAACAATGACTAAAATTCTTAATACTACCATACAAAGAATCAATGAAATTTAACTTATGATTATAATAATGATACAGGATAAAAAATTCTAATTTAATTCTTGAAATATCACCTATATAATAGTAAGAACAGTGATGGAAGATGTATATGGAGAAATACTGACTGTACCTCCCAACTTAATTATCCCTAATTCTGTTTAAGGTATCCAAAGATAACAGGGTGGAAAAAATAATAATGGAACATTGTAAAATACATTAATTGACAAATCTTACAGGTTGATAAAAAAGTTAAATAAACATAAATACAAGTTGGAATAAATTGAATAGTGAAGACATTTAGAAAATTTTAAATACATAAACAAAACAAAATAAATACATATATAGAATTATATGGATACCTAAAATAGATTTAAAAAGATAAAAAATATAAATAAAAACCAACAAACAATAATAATGAAAAAAAAAAACAATATATATGGTGGGATAGATAGAGAAAATATGCTACTTAATAGAGTTTAATATGTGGCTATATGTGGAGGAAATGCATTGTTTATCGGTTTTGTGGTTAACAGGATTGGATTGGAGGTGGATGTGGACGGATTCAGCGATTAGTCTTTTCTTATGGTTTGGAACATAATCTAAAATGGAGCAGTCGTCAAAGTTAAAGGAATGATTGAAATGTATGGAGTGTTCAGAAAGTTTTGAGGCTAGAGGGTTTCGAGAGGATACGGAGAGTTTATGTTGCGATATTCTGGTTTTTAGGTAATTTTTGGTTTCTCCTACATAGGATACATCACAATCTGAACATGAAATTTTATACACAATATTGGAACGATATATAGGAGTGATCGGATCTTTTGTATTGGTAAAAAGGTGAGAAAGCTTGTTCTGGGTCTTTAGTCCTAGTTTTAAGGAAGGTAAGGAAAATTTAAGGATTTTTTTTTATATTTTCAGAAAGGTGCGGAATGTAAGGTAGGGATCTATATAAAAATATCATGGGTGAATCATGGTCGGGAATTGTAGGGGAAGTAACGGTGGTTTTTGTGTTATTATAAGAATCTATAAGGTTTTTAATGACTTTATTTGGGAAGCTGTTTAAGGTTAATATTTTTTTAATACGTTCGATATTATTAGGATGGTACTTTGGATCAGACAAGGATAGGCAACGGTGGACGAGATTCTTGGCAACATTTAATTTCTGATGATATGGGTGTTGGGAGTAGAAGTTGAGCAGTCTACCGGAATAGGTGGATTTGGTGTACCAGTCAGTTGAGATAGAACCGTCAGTATTTCTAGTGATAAGGAAGTCTAATAAGGGGATTGTCAACTTGTTTTCTCTTTCTACGGTAAAACGGAGGCGTGGATCATATGAATTAAACTTTAAGAATTCCATTAGTTTATTAAATAATGTTTTAGTGTCTGAAAAAAGTGGTTGTTAGGGATTTAACGGGGGTGGTGTGATATAGTGGATAGAACTTTAGTCTACCGTTCTCCGTATTTCCTGTTATTTCAGCCCTTTAGGGACGATAGGGTATGGAGATCCTCCTCAGGGATGCCCAGCCTCTATAAAGTGGGTACCCAGAAACTGAGAAGAAGCGGAGAAACCTAGCACCTGAGCGGGATTAAGGCCTAATCACCTCCTTGTACGACAAATTAGACAAATATCTGTAAGTACTGAGCCTGTTTGAGGTAGAATTTTTTTCTTTTTAAGTGTTTAAATGCCATCAGATCTATCCCTGTTAAATTATTGGTACGATATGCAATGTGCATCCTTAATGAAGAACAGTGGAACGAGTACCAAATTTCGAGTTACTCCTAATGATCGATCATACCTGATATCAAATTCTGAAACGTGTCTGAAAGAAAAAATATAATGTCAATACGCCTGAATACAAAGATTGAATAGTTAGGTCGGGGAGAAAAAAAATCATAAAAAAAAAAAAATTTAATTAGTCAACAAATTCATTTCTTGTTCAATTAAAACTAGACCAACCACTATTAAAAGTGGTTAAGTATGTTTTTCATAATTATTGTGTATGAGTAAATTAAGAGAGGTAATTATTAGAAACATTATTGGCATCCTCGGAACATTCTTTTCTTTTTAAACATACATGTAGAGACGCTACCAATTGGCAGCACTCTAAAAGTGTTTTAAACTAGAAGGTCTCGAGGCCATCTTCTTTTCAGACGCCTCAGAGGATTGTCGGGAACAGAAGAGGATGACAGGATAGAAACTAGTGGATTAGAGTGGAAATGGAGTTTTAATGGAATGATTGATACCTGGTTCGGGCTAATTCAGAAACATATGGGCATTAAGGTCTTTATGGATGAGCTTATTCGTGACAAAGTAAGGAGCGTTAAGCATTTTACGAAGGATTTTGGATTGTAAGGATTGGATACGAGAAGAATTCGATGATTTAGTAGAGCCCCAAAGCTCTATTCCGTAAGTCCATATCGGTTTTATAATGGTCTTATAAATAAGCCTTTTGTAATTAAGTGGAAGGTTGGAATCTCGGAACATTCAAATGGTTTTTAATAATAATCATGATAACATACTTAGCGAACCAGTTAATAAGTAAAACATATAAATAAACTGTTGTAACTTTATTAATAACCATAATAGGAACATAACATTCTTACTAATATAAGATATTATAACTTTATCATAACATTTTGGATCGCAGTGCCCTGGCTCTAGGATTTTAGAGGGTACTTATTCGAAGGTATAGTAGAGGAGACGGAGAAAAGGCGGCAGTGATAAAAAAAATCTGGTGCGGGCAACACACGACTTTCACTTACCTCCATTTTTAAAAGCAATGATAGAATTTTCAAATACAGTTAGAGGTAAAAATACGTGAAACTATTAAGGAATTAATCAAATTGAATTTATATAGAAACATGTGTTTTATTAAAAAAATCTATTATATTATTATCTAAAATAATCAGTTAGTTTTATCTTCTTTTCATCACTCTCTATTAACTTATTAAGTATGTTTGAGGACATCGTTGTCTATTACGGACGGAGGTCTTCCTCATGGCTAGTTTTCCAAGTCGGTATCCCCAGCTGAAAACAGCGAACCAATGGCGAATGGTCCGTTCATTTACACTCCCTTCCCCAAACGCCTTGCAAATATTTCTAGCTGCCTCAGCTGCTGAATAGCCTAGTTTAAACTCGTACAAACATATTACTCGAAAATCGCGTGTTTCAATGTTCATATTTGGAGGTATACTAAAAAGTGAGTAATCGATTGGGAAGTTAATGTTTATAATACAAAGGTAGAGGATTAGTAACTGTTTAATTTAAATATGTAAACATTCGGAAGAAAACAACAGTGACCTGCAAAATCCTGTATGTATTTCAGAAACTATAAAAACAGACATTTCATGTGAAACAACCCAATACAATATATATAAGGGAAAGTATTGCGATCGTAAAAATGTTCGAATTCCAGTTTCAATGGAAATACACGTTTTAGTTTAGTTTCCTACCCCGATGCAATTGACCAAGTCCGCAAAAAGGTTGTGTGTGAGGTAACTCCCGCCCGTAAACAGAAAGTCCTATGAAACTGAAATTTCATATCTCAGACAACTATAAGCTCGAGATGTTACAGAAACTTCTTCATCAAAATCTGCTAACCAGAAGAGTCACTTTATACTATGGATTTTGCACTTTTTTACGATTTTCTCAAAAACTGCTCAAACGATTTTGATTAAACACGCCATATAGATGTAACATTTAATGAGCTTTAACATCATGTAGGTTTCATTCTGATTGAAATAGTATGACAGGGCTTAAATGCCGATATTCTAAAATGTTTTCAGTAACAGTAATATACCATTGGACAGCTAAAGATTTTCGAAAAAAAAATTATCTTATATACAAGCTTGTAAAAGTTGATAAAGAGTGATGAAAAGCTGATGAAGCTGATTATTTTAGATAATAATATAATCGATTTTTTAATGGAACACACGTTTCTATAGAAATTCAATTTAATTAATTCTTTACCTGTATTTAAAAATTATTTAATCTAATTAAAAAATGGAGGAAAGTAAAAATCGTGTGTTGGCTGCACTAGATTTTTCAAACATCCAAAACAACAAATAAAAACCTCAGTTTTTCGGTCAGCTGAAATTACAATATGCAATAATACAATACAATATGGGACGGTGTATGAAGTTTTATTATAGCCGGTTGACGGCTATTCCGATCGGACGAAAGCTGTTACTGGGGCCATAAAATAGAATACCATGCTTGGGCCCAAGCGTCTCGTAAAATGGAGGCAGTTGATAATTGTTTTCTATGGGAATTTCTCACAGAAATAAATTGAAAAGATCAATTACGAATACCAGTAACAACTTTTATGTCTCATTGTAAAGTTTCTAGAATAAATAAGACTATTAAAAAAAAAAAATGTAATAACTTGTAGATTATGGAAAACAAACAATTTCACGACCACTCCGGTTAAACGATTCTTTAGAAAGGTAATTGTTACTTAAAAGAAAATCATGACTTTTTACTTACCTCCCATGGCAAAATCAATGTTAATAATAATAATGTTATTGATATAGTGAGTGTTGATCTACAAAATTGAGGTTGTATAGACTTCTTCTGGCTGGCATTTCAGATACTGACTTGTTGTTAACCAGCCTATTGTCGTGCCCGTACAGTTTACTGTGTCAACTGTTAGTTGTTTTAAGTCCGTATGTAAGGTTATACTGTTTAAGCAAGAAGGAGATGTCGTTACGTGTCTTAAAATTGATTGAAATGATTGCAGTTTTTGTATGTGTCCTTTTGCTGAGCCGTAAATATGTAATCCCAATAAATAAATTTTAAAAAAAAATGTTAAACTAGTGATATGTATTTTGGCAAGGTACTGGTACTTAAACAATCCTAGTTTGGGATCACTTGTAGCTGGGTGGCTAGCGTAACAGCCTCCCATGCCAAAGGTCACGGGTTCAAATCCGCAGGTGGTCCTAGGATTTTTTAATGGGAGTAAAAAATTCTTAGTTACGCCGTCCTTCGGAGGGGACGTTAAAAGGTGGTCCCGAGCCTGTTCGATGTCAGGTACTCGTTAAAGATCCCTATCCTAATAAAACCTGGATAGGCAAAATTTAGGACTCCCACTGTAGCATCGTCCGATTAGCCATAGTAGCATAAAGTGACGTAATAAAAAAAAAAACAACAATCCTAGTTTGGATGATTACATAACCTACATCACCTCACTGTGCTCCAACAGAAACGTTGAGTACAGTCACTGAGGTCGTTGAGGTCAACACCTTAGCTAATCCACCGGTTACATAATGCTTCCTCAATGTACTTCTGATCTCGCGGCAAAGGATCACAATCAGACACTGTTGTGTTGCACGTCCTTATGGGAAGCTATTCTTCCTAACTAACGGGATTCAGGAACCTATTGAGCGTAAAGGACGAGGATTGTATATTATTGAGGAAGTACAGAAGGAGAGCTTAGTAGCATTTAATTGAGCGCGCTATCCTTCACAATAATGATTTCAATCAGGTATCCGCATCATGATATCGTATAGATTAGGTTCGTATTGTGTTCTTTATTAATTTTCATAATTCCACGATTTCCTCACATTAATCAAAGCGTAGAAAAGATGCTGTTAGTTCAAAAATGACAAATCACCTCGCAAAACGTTCACCAGTGTCTACGATTTCGTTTTGGGCTCGGACGTCGGAAGTATCATAATACAACGCAGGTGCAGAACCCGGAATTTATATACGTTGTTTTTTTACACTTCCCTTCAATATCTGAAAAATGACTTCCATATTTAATAAAGAGATAGTCCCGCCCTTTGCATCCTCATGTCGATGTCAAGGTTGTGCTTGTAATTTTCAAGGCCAGAATGTCAATATTTTAGATAGATATGTATGTTTTTATTTATATATGTTATTTAATGTTCATTTTTTTATTTATAATAATATTTGTTTTAATTTATTCTGGGACAAATGTTTTTTTTAGAATATTATAGCGAGATATATGTACTTACAGCCTAGGATATTTAAAAATAATTTTACTTTCATTCATATTTATGAAATATATAGTAAGGGAAAGTATTGCGATCGTGACAAGGAATCAATTAAGAAATTAGAAGGTCACAGGGCCATCTTCTTTCTAGAGACTTGGAGGATTATCAGGAATTGAAAAGGTAGGTATGGGAACTAGTGGTTAAGAGTAAGTCATAAAAGGAATGGTATCTGGTTAGTACTAAATCAACAACTTACAAAGCATTAAGGTCTTTATGGATCAGCTTATTCGTTACAAAGTAAGGAGCATTGAGGATTTTACGAAGGATTTGGGATAGTAGGAATTGGATCCGGGAAGAATTCGATGGTTCAGCCTCAAAGCTCTACTCCTTGAGTCCATATCAGTCTTAGATGAGGCTTCTCTAGTTAAGTGGAAGAATAGAAATTTTCTCTAGTAAATGTTTGTAGTAGCCGAAAGCGTCGAGGAGTTTCTTGTCGTTTCAGTTTTGTATGCGGATTACAAGTAAGACTTTTATTATGGTGGAGTCCTAGACATCGGATCTGTCCATGAGGGACAAGAGGGGTGTTATTGAATGATACCTGGAGCATGTCATGGGTTTACAACGAATGGTAAAGACTGTTTGGTGGGATTTGTCGCAATTCATTGATATCCACCTTTTCCGACATCATACCTCAGAGTCTCTGATGTGGGATAGATGAGTTTGAGAAGCAATAGGTGAGTCGATCAGACTGATGATATTTGTGCGTGATAGGAGAGTGATAGGATGGCTTGCGATATTAGAAAGAATAAGAATGGGTCCTAGTGTCAACAATGGGATACATGGTTGATAGGAAAACCTGCTGACATATGGACAGGAATTATTGTGATTTACATTCAACGTTCTGTCGTGAGGTAGGATGATGAGGAGGTATCTAGGGGTGAGCGATTTGCGGAGTTCATAAAGTAACCCCGGTGTCAAAAGTCTGGTAAACATCGATTACCAAGTTTAAATTGTAAATTATGTAATTTTTTAATAATATTTATTTATTGAGATATATTACAATTTTTTTCAGAATGAACAATAGTAATAGTGATATAAGACCACATTCATACAATAGATACAGAAAATAATGATAAAGTCAAATCATTGGGTTGTGTCACATGAAATGTCCGTTTTCAAGGTAAAGGATTTTTATTAAAAATACTATATGAAAACAAATTAATTTTATTCGAAGTATTTATCTTCTTTTTCTACATATTTTTCCCAACGTGACACCAACTTTTTTATCCCTGAACTGAAAAACCCTGAGCTTTGAAGTGAAACAAAATTGGAAAACGCACTTTTTACTTAATCATCATTTTCAGAAGGGTTTCCTTTGACGAAGTTGTCTAAATTCCTGAATAAGTAGGGAGACTATGGTGGGTGCGGAAGAACTTCGTAGCCCAGTTCTTTCAATTTTTGCACGGTATGTTTTGAAACATGGGGTCTTGCTGCCGCTCAATGAGATCATGAGGTACCCATGTATCGAGCTTTTTTTACTTTCCCAATACACTTTAAATGTCTGGAAACGTTAGTTGCACTTGCATTTAGTTGTGCTGAGAGTCCTTTAACTGTTTGGTAGGGGTTTTCCTTCTACTGTATGTTTGAGGACATGGTTGTGTATTACGGACGGAGGTCTTCCTCGGGGCAAGTTTTCCAAGTCGGTATCCCCAGCTGAAAACTTATCAAACCAACGTCGAATGGTCCGTTCATTAACACTCCCTTCCCCAAACGCCTTGCAAATATTTCTAGCGGCCTCAGCTGCTGAATGGCCGAGTTTAAACTCGTACAAAAATATTACTCGAAAATCACGTGTTTCCATGTTCATATTTGGAGGCATACTAAAAAGTGGGTAGTTGATTGGGAAGCTAATGTTTATAATACAAAGGTAGAGGATTAGTAACTGTTTACTTTAAATATGTAATCATTCGGAAGAAAACAACAGAGACCTGCAAAATCCTTTATGTATTTCAGAAACTATAAAAACGGACATTTCATGTGAAACCACCCAATACATAAAATAGAAAAAAAAATTAAATTCATATATATATATATATATATATATATATATATATCTATATATATATATATATATATATACACAATAAAATAATTAAAAAAAAAAACACAACAACAACCTATAATTGATATAAATACAAAGTTGGCAAATAAATAAACATCAGGCAAACAATTTAAATTATGTAATAAATTAATTATTTATTTTCAAGTTTGCTGTTTTGTACCTTTTCTTATATCACTATCTAGTTTTGATTTAAGTAAATATATGTAGGTAATTTTTATTTAATCTTTTTATTTTTATTTGTAACTGCGTTGTCCAGCTCGTTGATCTATGAAATCTAAGTAGGAATTTTGCCTTCATAGTCTTCCTGTTTTTACTAGGGATTCCAAATATGCTGTTTGTAAATTAAGTAAGAAGATTTCGAGACTTTTTTTTTTTAATCTCTATTGTGGCAGATCTGATAAAAGGTGTTGAAGCCCACCTAGACTTTATATTTATTTATTGTGATTAATTTCATTTTTTATTACGGATTTGGAAATATAATGTCATACCTGTCTCAGCAACGTCTTGTGCAATTGTGCGAACGGGAATGATTCACTCATGTACCATTTATTTGAAAACACGGAATGGCGAGATATATTAGTTTTAAGGGTCTTGTCAACTAGTAATAAAAAGGCGAAGCTCTGGAAAATTCCAAACTTTTGACTTGACTTTTGTCTACCTAAATTGGTGATTGCGCTCCTTCCCTCCCAAAAGGAAAGAAGAAAGAGAGGAAAAGAGTTGATTTGGATAGTAACGAGTCAAAAAATAGAATATCTTGCATTTGTTATGAACTAAGATAATTCGGTATTAACTTTACCAATAAGGACTTCAAGGAAGATAAGTTTTCAGTTATTTATTAACTTTGTATGCTATTCTAAATGGACCCATTCCATGAATACAATAATTTAAATCTACTCGTCTATGTGGAAACGTGGAAACATTAAACTCAGTATAATCCTCATATACATAAACCAACGTAAATACATGCTTGTAAATCGGTCAGACCATTTTCCGCTAATTGCTTTATCATTAGCTGGCTATGAGTTCTGAAGACTTTTATTATTGTGACCTTGTGCTTAAAAAAATGCAGGTATTTTCCGCCATGTGGAAGGACGCACTGGTCATTTCATTTGGCAAGTTTGTTTCATAAAACATAATTGGTAGGTATCAGAGTTTACACAAGATGGTAATAATAGAGGAATATTTAACAAAAAATGTTTTATTGATGGTGCTTCCGAGAATGAAAACGACTAAATCGTTTTACTTAACTAATCATATTGATCCAATGATTATATTGGCGTTGTAATGAGTGCTTGTTTTTAACATTTTTTCAGCATCAATCCTTGAGAAATTTTAAATTATTTTACAATATTAACGTAGCGCTTAAATATTGGCCTTGGCTTTTATTTTTAAAATGACTAAATATTCCGACCTTTATATAGAACAGATTAAAAATATTATTCTAATCATTATTTATTATTTCACATTAAGCCTTGGTAGTATAAATTAAAAAGGAAACTCTATTTTTGTTAATTCCCTTTTGCCGCGGTTTAAAGAGTACAAAGCCCTTTAAAGATAACCCATTTCAAATACTTCCAATTAAGCCTTTTCTCTCTTCACAAAACTAAATCGAACAAAATTAAAAGTCCAGCTTTTGATTATGAAACTGCTTTTAAAGCGATATTTTCTACAACGTTTCTTGAAAGAAAAAAATATAGAGAACAAAAAATTAAAAATTTTCCGTTTAACCAAGTGATACTTCAGATATGTAATAAGCACCATTTTATGTGACAAACGCATTACTCCACAAGAACCAGAACTTACAGTTTCGGATACTGCTACAGAATATTATAAAAATTGGCCCGAACATTGTTAAACCCATACAACCAACCTCGACAACTTTTGAGGCAGTGTTGTAAAAATTCGCTGAATTAACCTTTCTGAAGATAGCATATTAGCTTATGGAAAACAGTTTTTTTTGCATATGGTAAATCATAGTTTTGCCAAAAAAAATATATATATAATAATGTATAAATATTTATTAAAACTTAAATTTTCTAATATCAAAGAAATCATTATTAGAATGTCGCTATCGACTATTCCGCAATATTACTTAAATGATTTTCCCTTTATTAGTGGAATAGAAGTTGAATTGAACGTTCGTTACCATTTTTGGATTTATCCGCTTTCATTCTGAATTATGAAAGTTGATAGTGTCTGTTTTGGTAAATCTTTAACTGTAACAACTATTAAAATTGCTAAAACAAATCATAATAATTGGGGCCAGTATTCGCTCCACTATTATTGGGGTACTCACTACGTTTGCTATAGCATGCTATTGGTGTTATTTGCTAAGCCCGTCGAGTTTCTACATTTATTTCCTGTATAAAATTGATGGGTTTAGCACAATAGCACAAATAGCATGCTATAGCAAACGTAGTGAGTACCCCTAATATATAATATTCATACACGATATTCCAAATACCTCGGAAACTCTGACAGCGACTTATGCGGTGAATACAACAAACCTGACAATACATCCAAGTTCCACACATGCCTCACAAAGTTTACATCACCATACAAAACTCAAGATCGGTGCAAACTTTGGAAGATCCGAGACAAATCCCTTGACTTAACCAAGACAAATCCCAACATATTACTTTCACCCATCGACAAGAATGCTACCGTCCTGTATGTCTATAATTAAAATTCCATAAACAGACGACATGAATTGGCTTGACATTTAATAAAAGAATGACAAGAAGTCTAAAAATGAATAATAATTAAAAATATAAAGACTATAAAGAAACAGTTAATCTCGTTGTTATTAAAAAAATTGATATTGTAAATTAAACAATTGAACATTTAAATTAAAATTTTCGAGGCCAAAAACTTCTAGGACTATCATTAAAGACTCTCGGGACAGTACCACTACACAACATTAGGTTTCAATCAAAACACGTGTCAGATTAAATAATGTAACAATAGAAACTGTTTCCTACAATAGTCACTTAATTTCATACATGTTTTTTTCTAAAATCTTAAGCTTCCCAACGGTATATTATAGATCTATATTTATTACTATTCTTGCATTCGTAAAAAAATAGGTTTGCTCTTTTCTAATTTAGTTTGATATAGAATTCACTCCACTTGTATATTATACTGTATTTTTTGTTTGTTTTACTTTCATTTAATATATATAGTAAGGGAAAGAATTGCAATCGTGAAAATTCCTGTTTTCAACGAAAATACACATTTTAGGGTACCCTGAGTCCAAATAACCAAGTCCCGCAAAAAGGTCTGTTGTGTGTGAAACGAAAAGTCCTATGAAACTGAAATTTCATATTTAAGTCAAATATACGCCCGAGACGTTACAAAATCTTTTTCATCAAAATGAGCTTACCAAAAGAGCCACTTTACACTATGCAATTTGCACCTTTTTTCGATTTTCTCAAAAACGGTTCCGAAGATTTTGATTAAACTCGCTATATTCATGTAAAAGGTAATAGGCGTTAATATCATGTAGTTTTCATTTGTATTAAAATGGTGTGACAGGGCTTAGATGCCGATATTTTAAATTTTCTTTCTCTAAAGTACCTTTAATTTTGTAGATTCTATAAAAATAACCAAATTATCTTGTTAGCATTGATAAACAACTGCTAAATATGTATGTTGTGCGAATTTAAAAAAAAAAACAGCTAAAGGAGAAAACTGAAAATAAAAATTTAATGCAATTTTTTGTTTTTGAACTTAAGAACAGTAATATATATATAATTATATATATATATATATATATATATATATATATATATATATATATATATATATATATATATATATATCAGTCTTAGAGTATCTCTGATAGGATAAGGTTGTTAGTTTTGTGTCTCTAGCTTCTGCTTCTATTTGAACATCTACATTGTTTATCATTAAGTGAAATTCTGTCAAACATAGGATACCTCAACCAGGTAACATATAGTCTATTTGTTATTGCTAAATCCCGAAAGAGAAAAAAAAGAAAAATTTTAGAGTTTGTGAGCCAGAGTACAGTAGTAGTGGGGACAATCCGTTATTTACTAGCTCTAATCCCATCGCGCTCGGCGTAAATACAGAGTATTATTTTTATTACACTGTAAATATTTCAGTTTTCGTTTATTATAATTTATAATAAACCTAGTTAAAATGGTTAACTGCAAATTATGCAATAAGTCAACTGGTCGCGATGACAAATTACGAGTACAGTGTATAACCTGTCAAAAGTCATTCCATACGAAGTGTGTTAAATTGGAATCTGCGGACCCAGAAACTTATAAAACATGGATATGTCCTGAATGCGAGGCATCATCGCAGATATCACCATCCCCTGAGCCTAGTTCTATGACTGACCTTCTGAAGGCGCTGGCAGAGGAGGTCAGAGGAATGAAGGTTAAGCTTCAAGGGATAGAGGAGCTTAAGGAAATTAAGGAAGCCCTTCAAAAACAAACAGAGTTTTCTTTTGAAAACATGGAAAGGCTACAAAAAATAGAAAACCTCTTAGAAGAACAAAAAAATCAGGTGGAAAAATTAACACTTGAAAATAATTGTTTAAAAGAAAAAATAGTTGTTCTAGAAAGCCGTTTAAATAACGCTGAGCAAAACCAGCTAAGTAACACTATTGAAATAAGAGGCATACCGGAGAGGCCGGGCGAGACCGTCGTAGGAACGATACTCAGCGTCGGCGCGGGCCTGGGCGTCCAGCTCAACCCGGCAGATCTGGATCACGCGATACGTCTCAGGCCCAAAGAACCTGGTACGCCGGGCACCATTATTGCTCGTTTCGTTCGACGGACTTTGAAAGACGACATGGTGCGGCAGAGAAGAATAAAAAGAAATTTTTCAACGCGCCACCTAGGCTGGGAGGAAAATGATAGCTATTCCGTCTACGTCAGCGAGGCGATGACACCCACTAACAAACATCTATACTGGCTGGCGAGGCAGAAAAAGGTGTCTGCTAAAATAAAGTATGTTTGGTTCAGTGGGGGTCGAGTGAGGTGCCGGAAAGCCGATGGGTGCCCAGCGATAATAATAAACAACCCGTCAGATTTAAATGTGTTTATTTGAAATTTTATTTCAGGTCACCAATATATAGTTAGACATTTATTTTATTTTATCTTAAAAGACCTTTTATTTTCGTTTATTTTTTCTAGCTCTTTAAAAGTTACAAATTTTAGTTTGTTAGTTTGTAATATTTTCATTTTATATCCACATTTTTCTTATTGTTTTATTCAATTTAATTGTTTTCATCCTTATAATCATTATCTTTATGCTTTATCTACCTCTATTTTATGTCATTCTGAAACTTTTAGCCTAAACTTATACTTTCCTTTAAAATTATCAATTTCTCATTTAATTTATATCCACAATCTATTTGTTTTAATATTTCACTTACCTTTATTCTATTTTATTTTTTACCTTTATTATCTTTATCTGTATGTTCTATATACCTTTATTTTATTTAGTTTTCATGAACCTTTTAGCCTATATTTAAATTCAACTTTAAAGCTACCAATTAGCCCAGGAATATTCTTATTTTACATCCACACTATTCTAGTTTTAATATTTTATTTACTTTTAACCTTTATAATCATTATCTATATGTTCTATCTGCCTGCAGTTATTTTATCTATTTTTTCCCTTTCCTAAAACTTAATCTAAATTTATATTTTCTTTTAAAATTATCAGAGTTTCTTTGGGATATTTTTATTTTATATCCACATTCTTCTTATTACTATCTACTTTTTATCTTTATAATCGTTATTATTGTTCTATCAGCCTGTATTTATTATTATTTTATTTGTTTTCTAAAATTTTTAGTCTAAATGTTTCTTCTTTTGTTTTCTTAAATTATTAAATTTCCTATTGGATATTTTTATTTATATCCACATTCTTTTTATTGCCATATTCTATTTAATATTTTTATCTTTCAAGTGGTTATCTAGATGTCTCATCTGTCTGTGTATGTATTTTTTATTTATTTTTTTATTTCGTTCTAAAAGTTATAGTATAAATTTTTATTTTATTTTAAAATTATCATTTTTCTTTGCTTTATTTTTTTACTATGTTTTGCTTGCTATATACACTGTGTATGCTTTTGAAATGATGTACATCTTAAGAAATTGCAATTACTTATCTCCTAACTTCCAATCCTTTCACAATTATTCCGATTCCCTACTCCCCAGTCATGACTAATATTTTCACCTCATGTCACATTAATGCGCAATCCCTTATTGCTCACTATGATGAATTTCAAAAATATTTTCTTGACAATTTTTACCACATCATAGCAGTATCTGAAACCTGGTTAAAACCTTTTATTTCTTTCCTCCCATGTATCCCTCACCAATTATTCCTTACTTCGCCATGACAGATCTGATCGAAGGGGTGGTGGAGTGGGGTTGTATATACACGATAGTCTCAAGGCCAAAATCCTTCTCCAATCCCCTTCTCCTGATCATCCTCATATCGAATACCTGTTTGTGGAAATCTCAACTATTTCATCTCCTCTCCTGTATGCTATTGTTTATCGACCTCCTCATGTTCCATTTGATACCCTTTTTGAATCTTCCCTAGTCCAATTCGTCTCCAAGTACTCCAACATCATCATCTCCGGAGATTTCAATGTTAATATGATCTCTGAATCACACGATAAATCCTTCCTGGTAAACCTACTGTTTTCCCTAAATCTATATCTAGTTCCATACTTCCCCACCCATCATACACAATTCTCCAACTCCTGGCTGGATCTTCACATAACCGATTCATCTGTAAAGGTCCTTTCATCCTCTCAGCACCCGGTCCCGTTTCTATCTTCACATGACCTCATAGAGATTTCATACGATCTACCTATAAAATCCTTCACTCCTAAAGTAGTCACCTATCGTAGTTTGGGCATCCTTTCCTACGAATCCCTTCAAACCGATCTCGAAACACTCCATTGGGATGCCATATACTCCTATGATTCAATCGATCCTATGGTATCAACTCTCACCTCAAACCTAAAAACCATACTTGACACCCATGCTCCTCTTAAAACCCGAACCTTACGCCGTCCCACTGCTCCTTGGCTGACTCCTGAACTGAAGGATCTGATGAAAAGAAGAGAAGCAGCTAGACGTAAATTCCGCCGCACTCGCTTTCCAGATGACTACGCTAGTTTTAAACAACTTCGGAACAGAACACAGGATGCAGTGCGACGTGCGAAATCCCTCTACATCCACAGAGCCTTGTCCAATGCCCCGGATCCTAAATCCAAATGGAAAATCCTCCGAAAATTATCCCTTCCAGAATCCAATAACTGCTATTCCATTCCTGTCCCACCAAACGATCTCAACATGCATTTCGTATCCTTATCTCAAGACCCATCATCCACTACCGATATTGAACACCACAGTTTTAATCCAGAAAGTTTCTTTTTTACCCATATTTCCTATGACGAATTATTGACAGCTATTCTTAAATCCCACACTAACGATTACGGACCTGACAACATACCAGTAAAACTAATAAAATCCTGTCTTCCAGTCCTTATACCAGTTTTATATCATATTTACAATTTTTCCTTGCAAAACTCCATATTCCCTTCTTATTGGAAAACCGCTTTAATACGACCACTAAATAAGATCCCAAATCCTACCTCACCGTCTGACTTCCGTCCTATTTCTCTTCTCTCTAATCTCTCCAAACCACTAGAACGTCTTGTACAAAATCAATTATCGAATTTCCTAGAACAACGATCTCTTATTAATCCCCTCCAATCCGGCATCCGACCTGGTTATTCAACGCAATCCGCTCTCCTAAAAATAACTCACGACCTACAATCCGCCGTTGAACATAAACAACTTACTATCCTTGTCCTGCTAGATTTTTCCAAGGCATTTGATACAGTTGACCATACAATTCTTCTTACCAAACTACGAAATCTTCCCTTATCCAACAGTGCTCTGCACTGGTTCAATTCCTTCCTCTCCGATCGCTCTCAGTATGTGGTAGTCCCAGACCAACCTCCTTCCAGGACTCTGCCTCTGTCATGTGGTGTTCCTCAGGGATCATCACTATCTCCTACCCTCTTTGCTATCTACATAAACGACCTTTCCTCCCATATCCATCACTCCCAATACCATTTGTATGCGGATGACCTACAAATTTACCTCTCCTTCCCTCCGTCGGACCTATTACTAGCAACAGAAAAGCTCCAGGATGATTTAAACCGAATTAGTTCCTGGGCAGCTGACAGCAAGTTAAAGTTAAATGCAGATAAAACTAAGGCGATTGTAATAGGTTCCAATCCACTCCTTAAAACCCTTTCCCTAATCCCAACATTGTTTTTAAATAATGAACCTATAAAATTCCATCAAACCGTCAAAAACCTTGGAGTAACCCTTGACCAATCTCTTTCCTGGAAAAACCACGTTTCCGAAATTTCTCGACCCACAATTTCCATCTTAAAACTCCTAAATCACCATCGTCACCTTCTTCCATTAGAAACCCGCAAGCTTTTGGTTTGCTCACTAATATTCCCCCACTTTGACTACTGTTGCGCGGTGTATGGGGGTGTCTCTGGGGATCTTGAAGCTAAACTAAAACGATTATTTAACTGTCTGGTACGTTTCATCTTTGGGATATCCAGGGACACCTCTGTAACCCGATTCTACGAGGAGTTAAAGTGGCTTTACCCATCATACCGTTCTAAGTACTTCCTGGCATCCTTTCTCTTCCAAGTTCTCCGATCTCAACGTCCATCGTACATCTCTGATATACTTTCATTTAAATCCTCCATCCACTCCCGCAACACTCGTTCACGGTCTTCAGACCTGTATATAACGCCTCATCGAACCGCAGCTTTCGACAGATCTTTCCTTATCCGATCCTCGTCCATATGGAACTCTATTCCTTCTTATATCCGTCATTCCAATACTCTCCCTACCTTCAAATCCCGTTTATTCAAACACTTCCTGGCTATACAATTTTCAAATGACCTCAAGTGATTTGCAAATTTCAATAAAAATCGGCAGAGAGAAACGATTATTTATCACATTTTATGTTGTATATTAAAGATTTATGAATTTTATTTTATGCATAATTTATTTTGCAATGTATACTTATATGAAGATATTTTTTTTTTTTTTTTTTATTCTTGTCTAATTTGTTTTGTTTGTTATTCTAAATTATTATAAGAAGCTACCTATGAATTTATAACTATTATTCATTTTCTTTGTCATTTCTGTTGCTTTTTATTTATTTATTTTATTATATATATATATATATATATATATATATATATTATTTTTTTATTTTACTCTAAGACATTGAAGCTCTAATTTAATTTGTCTGTAATATTATTCCGAAGGGACTTGTCCCAGAATAAATAAAGAATTTATTATTATTATTTTATATATATATATATATATATATATATATATATATATATATATATATATATATATATATTTATAATATACCGTTGGAAAGCTAAAGATTTTATAAAAAAAAATATTATGTTATACACAAGATTTTAAAAGTTAATAGAAAGTGAAGAAAAGTCGATAAAACTAACTGATTATTTTAGATAATAATATAATAGATTTGTTAATAAAACACATGTTTGTATAGAAATTCCATTTAATTAATTCTTTAATGGTTTCACTAATTTTTATCTCTTACTGTTTTAGAAAATACTTAAATCGATTTTAAAAACAGAGGTAAGTGAAAGTCGTGTGTTGCCCGCATCAGATTTTTTTTTCTCTAATTATGCTAATAAGAAGGTATGTTGGATTTTTTTGGAATCTAAGAATTTTAAAATATTTTAAAGAAAGAAAATTTAAAATATCGGTAAACGAGATCTGTCCGACTATGTCAATCGGAATGAAATCTAAGTAGTAAGAACTTAAAAGTTCAAAGTTAATTTAAATAAAAGGTTCATTCAAATGCATATAAAAGCCCGTACAATTTAATATCGATTTAGCGATTTTAATGAATATTATTTCGCACTTTTTGTGAATAACGCGAAAAGATGTAAATAAAGTGGCTAATCTGTTTCGTCGATTTTAATGAAAAAATTGCTGTATAATCTTAGGTATATAGGCCTCTGAAATATAAAATTTCAATTTTGTTTTTGTGCTAGACTTACCGCAAACATATACCTTTTTGCCGGACTTATTTGGACTCAGCAGACAATAAAACGTATACTGTATTTTGATGATTGTAACACTCTATCTTACTATATATTTCATATATAGGTAAGTGAAAGTATAAAAGATAGATACATATATGCATAGGAGAAAAAGCGTTAAAAAAAAAAAAAAAAAAGCGCTAAAAGGAAGACGCATCCTGAAAAAAAGAGGAAACGAAAGACACGGTTGAGCTGGGGCCTTGACCCACTGCCGTGTCTTCGTGTCTCTCTTCGTTTCGATATCAATTTGCAAAAAAAGATTCTATCCTAATAAGGCACTTTATTCAATATTATTAACTTATCTGAGTAATTTAATTTTTAAAAAAGACTCAGAGTTCTTCATGTATGTAGCACACGGTCGCTATATGACATAGACATAGAATTATCTTATTTGAAAAGAAATAGATAATTTTATTTAGTAATTTTTCTTTTTAACAAAGCTGCAGGATTAAGTTCAATTCTGATATATTTTTTTCGTTATACTGATACACTATTTATTTAGTAGTCTCTGAATTTAAGAAATATTAAATTATAATTTTTTATCTTTTTATTTTTATTGGAATAAATGTAAAATATAAATGGTAATAGAAAATTCTACGATTGTGAACATTTTTGAATTCTAGTTTTTAACGAAAATACACGTTCTAGGGTTCTCTGGGTCTAAATAACCAAGTCGCGGGAAGAAGTCTGTAATCATAAATGAAATATTTAAGTTCTTATGTACAATTAAATTTTTGGTAAAGCAATGAGACAAACATAAAAGATTGTTATAAATAAGTTGAATGAAGTTAAAAAGAAAATCATTATTTAATAAGCTAAAAAATATCGGAAGGGTATTGAACATTTAATAACTATTAACGCAGCATTATCTTTATATATTATTCAGGTATAATCAGATTGGTAGGAGAAGTTAGTTCTGGGTGCAGTCAAAAGAACACAAAATTAAGATATAAACTTTATAAACTGGTGCCGACGTTTCGGCCAAAATTATAGACCTTCCATTGAAGGAGAGCGTCAAAACAATGAAGCAATAATCAGATTAATTTAGATAGTTAAAGAAAGTTTAATATAGTACAATTGTATGTTCATTAGTTACAAACTTTCCAAAACTCAAGAGCAGTTAGCGAAATAATATTTCAAAAACTCCTTAATTGATCTTGACACACCCACAATATAGGTGTGTCAAGGAAAATAAATTTTCGCTTGTCCAAGCGAAAGTATAATATGGACTTTGATGAAACTGACGTTTCATAATTTTTTATTATTAATCTACAGCTCTCCTTCAATTTTAAGACTTGAAAAGAAACCAAATATTAAAAAAGTATTTTAAATAATTTACTTTTGTAACTGACTAAAAAATATGTCTAATTACCTAAAAAAAAAAAATAGATTTCACTTTCCAAGATTCGTATAATTAAAAAATTCGTCCCTCGGAGTGGAAAATATAAAAAGCTCCATTTTTTCTTGTATTGCTCATTATTGTATTGCTGGTAAGCGAATATCTAAGTGAAATGAATAAATATGACTAAAATAAAATTATTTTTTTAAAATACATTTTTATTGATTTATATAAGGGACAGATGGAGATGAGATTTTACGGACAAGCGGGTTTGTGTGGACTGGTAGTTTGGAATTCAAGGTGTATCAAATTTGGGCTAAGTCTGCAACTAGTGGAATATTGATGTCTCTTTGGGTGATTTTATTAGTAACAAAATAAGGAGAATTGAGGAATTTTCGTAGGATTTTGGATTGAAAGGATTAGATGCGGGAGGAATTTGATGGATTAGTAGAGCCCCATAGCTCAATGTCATATGTCCAAATAGGTCTAAAAATGGTTATATAAATAATTTTTTTGCGTTAAATAGGGAGTTTTGATCGTTTGCCAAGTGTGTTCTATTAAACGGTATCTGCGGGCAGGTTCTTGTCGTTTAAGTCTTGTATTAGGATTAAAAAATATGATTAAAATAGTTAAGTATTGACCGTGATTTTGAACATAATAGTAATGATTCTTCTTCATAAATTGATATTGCAACTGATTAATCTTTTTTTGGGTCATTAATTTTTTATAAAATTCATATCTTTCTTAACACAGCTGATGGTCATTGAATATATAACTTAATTACTCACACATAATGATTTTATTTTATTTTTTAATCCAAAGCAACCAATATATATGGTAGAAATAGCCATACCTTATAATTTTCTTATCTTCATATTTGTTATTTTTACCTGTCAAACGCCATAAGTGACAATAAACAAACGTATTATAGAAACAGAAGCAGCGTTCATGATAAGCATAGGGAAGATAAGCGCCCAGCAGCACTCCTTCCTAGACTTTTATTTAGCAGAGAAGGTCCCTCGTCCAGCTTCTTTTCAGTCTTCTAATAACATGTATTTCAGTTAATAACATGTTCTTAATAAGGCTATAATCGTGTCCGTGTAGTTTCCTATTAAAACGGAAATAGAGAGTTTGTATGTGAATTTTGAAATATAGTTATTAAATTGAGGAAGTACAGTTGACCGTAGAAATTATCGTAGGTAGTGAGCCATCATCAGGCCTACAAAAATTATAACAAAAGAAATACATATCAATATGCTAATGAAAACTTTTTAAATATAGTGACAATGATTGACAATTAAAATAAAACAGAAAATATACCAATTTACATAAATATTATGTATAAAAATGATGATAATATGATAAACACTCTTTATACTTTCAAAAAAAACACTTTACATGCATTTTATACCTTTTTATGATTTTTTCAAAAACGGCTCGAACGATTTTTGATATAGCTCGTTATGTCGATGTAAAATTTAATGGGCTTTAATATGATGTAGCTTTCATTCTGATTGAAATAGTTTAACAGGGCTTAAATTCTGACATTTTTATTATTACTCTAAAATACCATTGAATTAATAGATTTAAAAAATAGTAACCATATCATATTTTTAGCATTAGTAAATATATAATTTAAACTGATTCGATATACAACTAAAAGAGAAAATAACCGAAATATTTGTTGAGGTAATTTTTTTTTTTTCCAATTTAGTGTTTTTGAACATACGAACAGTATATGATGATAAGCATGAAATCAAAACATTAGACATTAATATAAAAGTAAAAAAAAAATTAAATTAAAACAAAAAAAAAAAAACAAAAAAAAAAAAAAAAAAATATATATATATATATGTAATTCTTAAAGAAAGTAGACTTTAGACGATTCTAAAATAGTAGTTTATTATTGATAACAATATACAAAAGTAGATACATACAAACAGAATGAACATATAAACAACTTACCTAAAATAGTAGAATTGAATAAAAAGTCCCTTTCTACTCTATCTAGAAGCTAACAGTCAGAGATCACATGAAACCTACCCAATCTTTAAAAACACATGTGATCTACTTTGTCACTATGATAAATGGCGACACTATCTACAACTAAATTATGATTATAATTTACACCTCCGTTGGTCGAAGACTCTTTTTCCGCAGGAAAAGAGTGTGGTACCAGCTTAGAGCTATGGAAGAAATTGGCTGCCCTATGTCTCGTATTGCAGTCAACTTCATAAATAGATGATGAAACCCTACGTTTTATGGTAAAAGGTCCTTTCCTAACTTCATCCAACTTATCTCTATTCAATCTATTGCCATTCGAAACGTACACCAACCAAATCTCCTTCCTTGTTTGATCTACCCGCTTCTTATTTCTTTCAAAACTTATTCTTGAATTTTCGAATGCTTTCTGACGATCTGCACTCAAATCAGTTTCACGTTTCAATTCTTCAGGAACTATTTCGGATGTCATTCCATATAACAGATAAGCGGGTGAAAATTTAGTCGTTCCGTGAGGTGTGTTGTTGTACTCCTTGATACAAGACTCAGCCACAGTGGTCCAAGACACCTCATCATCAGTTTCATTTATTCGACAACGGATTCTGTTTACCAATGTTTGATTTAACCGTTCATTCAGTCCATTGGATTGTGGGTTGTCTACTGCTGTATAGAGCAGATCAATTCTCTTGTTTTGTAGGTATGTTCTGAACTTCCTTGCATTGAACGCCCCATATTGATCAACTAGCAACATTTTTATTTTGTTTCCTTCTGCCACTGGGTTGATCAGTTTGATGAAATCAGTAACACTTTGTCCACTGGAAGTACGGATCAACGCATACCTAGAAAAATGATCTACCAGTAAGTGAAGGTATTTCTTTGTTGAGTTATTTCTAGCAAAACCACCTATTGTGTCGATGGACATGATATGATAGGGATATTCTGCTGGACCTAACTGAGAAAGGAGTCCGATTGCTCTTCCCGATCTAGATTTATTTTTAGCACAGATCTCACAAGCTCAGCAAAATTGATTTATAAGTTTATCCATGTCTTTAAAATAATAGAAGGGTCTCAATTTTTCAGCTATTTGGCTGGTGCCAATATGCCCGTAAAATTTGTGAATTTTGTCAATCAAGTTGAGTCCTAATCCCATTGACACATATATTCGTTTCCTATTGTTTAGCATCTTAAAGCTAATTTTGTCATCTTTAAAAACCTTCTTCGAAGCTGCAATTTCATCTTTAATTGTTTCTTGATCATTTATGATGTCATCGATTTGAATCATGTTAATCACCTTCAAACAGTCATTTTCATCTTCAAAGCTTTCTAGAACTGGGTTTCTGGATAACGCATCAGCTTCTATATTGTCCTTGCCCTCTTTATAAATGACTTTGAAGTTGTACTGAGATAGATACAACATCAAATCACCCAAGGCCTCATCTGTTCGGGATTTACATTTCAAATTTATAAGCGGTTTATGATCCGATGTCACAGTAAAAGCCTTACCAATGAGATAATGTTGCCAATAAACAATTGCTTCTTTTATTGCTAGGCATTCCAAATACATTATCTCTTTCTTCATTTGACCAGGGGTCAATTTCTTAGAAAAATAACCAACCGGATGTAGGATACCATCTGTTTGTGGCTGCTTCAGAACTGCACCCAGACCCGTACGGCTTGCATCAACTTCGATAACTATATCTTTTTCATGGTCATAGATTGCTAAGACTGGTGCCGTACATAGATATAACTTTAATTCTTGAAAACACGATTCACATTTATCAGACCATATAAATTTTTCGTCTTTCTTCAAAAGATTATGTAATGGGGCTAATCTCTCTGTACAATGATCGATGAATTTTCGATACAAATTAATTTTCCCCAGAAGTTGACGAACCATTTTTCTTGTCGTAGGACGTTGAAATTCTTTTATTGCAATCAAATTATCATTAATCGGACGAACCTTGCCATATTCTATTACGTGGCCTAAGTATTTCACTGAACGCATAGCGAAACCACATTTCACTAGCTTTAGTTTAAGCCCTTCTTTCTTAACTGCTTCAAAGACTAAGCCCAAATGTTTCAGATGTTCTTCATATGATTGTGAAAAAATCAAAATGTCATCAATGTAATTTACACAAAAACTACTTAAACTGTGTTTACGTAAAATACCTGCCAAAATTCGTTGAAAGATAGCTGGTGAATTTTTAAAACCAAACGGTAGGACTTTCCATTGCCAATGGCCTTTTTGCGTTATAAATGCTGTCTTTTTCCGATCTTTCATTCGAAGAGGTATAGACCAAAAAGCCGAGTTGATATCTAAAGCAGTAAACCAGCTGCAGTCACCGACATTCACTACTAGATCATCGATTCTGGGAAATGGTTGGGGCTCAGGCACTACTAACTTGTTTAGTTCGCGAAAATCAACACATAGCCGCGTTCTTTTCCCATCTTCTTTCTTGAATGCTAATGTTACAGGTGATGCAAAAGGTGAACTCGATTCTTCAATCAAATCATTTTCTAATAATTTGGAAATTTGTGAGTCTATTTCCTCTTGATCAGGGTAAGAACATCTATATGGTTTCCGTGAAATATATCTGTCCTCTTTCAATTTAATGTGAGCTTCGCTATCTCCAACTATACCCACGTCAAACTTATTATTGGCAAAACACCTTTCGTATTTATTTAACATCTTCATCATGTCATGCTTTTTATTTTCATCCAAATATTCTAAATTTACTTCTAAGGAATTCTTATCATTTCCGAACGATTTCAATATTGATTTATCTTCTCTGGTTACAACTTTCGAAGAATCCTTGTCAATTCTCGCGCTTTTCACTTCGATTATGCTGTCCTTTGTTTTCTGTTTAATTCTTAGATTTTCATCTTGTATAAGTTTAAACTTCTTTATAGCATCTAAACCAAGTAATAAATCGTAATTGAAGTTACTATTTTTAACAACATATAGGTTAAGTGTATCTTCTATTTCCCCTATTTTTAAACGAAGGCTAGCCCGGCTTTTGCAAAAATTCACACCACTGATAGTTTTCAAAATACTTCTATTAGAGAGCAATTTCGATTTCAATAAACGAACAAGCTTTTCATTAACCAATGAACAAGTAGAACCGTTATCATAAACAGCTGTCACTACTTTATTTCTGTCCACTTCTACGTTAATCTTGATTAATGTACATGGTGTGAGCTTTTCCGGGCCATTTAGTTTTTTGAACTCTCTTCATTTTGAATTTCAATGCCCGAAAGATCAGTTTTCAAGCCGTCTTCCAGTTCCGTCATATTAACTACATTTTTATTTTGATACGGTTTATTTCTGCATACTGACGTTGGATGAAAACGATTTTTAAAACCAAGTTCCTCGCATATGGTGCATGGTCTTCTCTCCATAGCATTTACTTTTTCCGTTTTTCTTTTCACCATGTCAGTCTTCTTCGTCTCTACATTTTGTTTTTTTTTCCAATATTTTCTTCATCACGTAAGAATCATTAAAATTTTTCATTTCTCTCAAAATATCATTTACTGTCTCTATATTATCCCTATTAAGCCTATCCTGAACATCTAGGGGTAAATTATACACTATTTGATATACTCTATACATTTCGGGCATATCTTTGTCAGCTTCCAAAAGCAAACGTTCTTTCTTGAGAACATAATCGATCAGCGAACCGAACATATACTTGTAATTGAATGCTGTGCGAATCGCCGTCCAACCCTTTCTGCCATAAACTAATAAAAATGAATTTTTCCAAACTTCCCAATCAGCTATTGGTAATTTAATTAAACTTGAACCGTACCATTCTTTTGCATTACCATCCATAAACAACTTTAAAGCTTCTACCCTGGTGGAACCATCAAATATTTTAAATCTGATACATTCCTTCTCGAAAGAGGTTATCCAATTTAAAGCTTCTTGCTTTCCATTAAACTTACTTAAAAGAAATTTGTGTTCTATTTCACTTAAAGTTACTGCATAAGTAGTTGAAATACGGTCCTCTAATTCCTTAATACGTTTGATCAAAAAAACCTCGTTGGCTGATTTTGTTTCCCCTAATGCAATATTCATAGCACTAGCTTCATTTACATTATATTCTTCTAAATAGTGATCACTAATTTTGAAGTTATCATCTTCATCTAAATATTTATTTTTCAATTCCGGTTTAAAAGCAATAGCAACTTTTCTATAACCTCCTAATTTAGTAATAGAATTTTTCATACTCACAATTGTTTTACTTGCTAATAGTTCTTTGTGCAAGTCCAAATCCTTTAACTGATCTGGTAAACTGTACCATACAACCTTGTCCACAGACAGAGCAGTTAACTCATACTTTGCTTCTCCTCTCTTGACAATATGGACATGAAGTTTCTTACTTGAAGCCATAGTTGAGTAGACTTTTATTCAATTTGTAATTCTTAAAGAAAGTAGACTTTAGACGATTCTAAAATAGTAGTTTATTATTGATAACAATATACAAAAGTAGATACATACAAACAGAATGAACATATAAACAACTTACCTAAAATAGTAGAATTGAATAAAAAGTCCCTTTCTACTCTATCTAGAAGCTAACAGTCAGAGATCACATGAAACCTACCCAATCTTTAAAAACACATGTGATCTACTTTGTCACTATGATAAATGGCGACACTATCTACAACTAAATTATGATTATAATTTACATATATATAATATATAATAATATATATAATTATATATATATATATATATATATATATATAAAACGTGCCATTACTGAGCCATGTCAAGCATAAACTTTCATTATTGTCACTAAATTAAAAAAATTTTCATTATCATATTGATATATATCTCTTTTGTTCTGTATGTTTGTAGTTCTGATGATGGCTCACATTATTTCTACCTAGAAGAGTTATTAAAAGTAATAAGTCTTTGTGTAATAATTTGCAGCAATTAATAGGGAAAATGCACTTTTTCCTACTAAGCGAAATAAAATAACGAAATTATGAGGTCAAATTCATCCCATGTTGTCTAAAACTTAAAATGTTGTGGAAATTTTCAATCCTGAGCATTTTTTTTTCTAAGTTTTTCTAATAATAAGTTTTAATATAGATTAGCATTATCTTTGAACTAATCATAGCCATAACTCACTATAGCCATTTACATTAAAACATTATTTAAATCCTTTGTCGGAGACAGCCTGTAACCATGACCTTATAATGGCTGCTTAAACGTTGCAGAGCGCGCGGGTCTGGAGGAAGTGCGAAATATCAGGGTCGAAATTTAAAAGGATTATGCTTCCGAAACAGGTTTAGAGATTTTAATTTATATTGCATTATAATTATTTATATATGTCAAAGAGTTTATAGTACGATGCTTTTAGCGGTTTTTTTTTGGTTTTTTTTATTTTCGTATTTTTACTTTTACTTATTTTATTCGCACCTGTTAGAAAATAAGCAAATGCGTGACGGAGAAAACTTCAACAGAAGACTGGGCTGTAATTTAGCAAAAGATATTTCTTATCCAGCTTCTTTTTAGATTTTTTTTAACAGGCCTTTCAGCTACTGACATTCATAAGCTTATTGTTGGGTCGGTGGTCTATTATAAAAATGGGAATAGAATTTTTATGTATTGGTCAACGGTAGTAGTATTCCGTATGTAGGATTTGTCATTTACGTACCAGTGTGAGAACGTGTTAGTTATGGTTATTCATTTAACATAAGTTTATGCTATTTTGGCTAAGCGGACGATCCTAAAGTAGGAGTCTTAAATTTTAAATATTACTGTTTAGTTAGGAAAGAGATCTTTAAGCAGTACCTGATATCGCACAGTATCGGGACCACTATTTTATGTCTCCAACAAAGAACGGCATTACCAACGATTTGTAATTGCCTTAAAAAATCCTAGGGTCGCCTGCTAGGTTTAAATAGAAGGCTGATATGCTAGTCGCTGTACCACAGGCCCCTGTAGTTATGAGCCTTAAAAATGTTGATTGAAATGATTGGAGTTTTTGTATATGAGTATTTTTTGCTGAACCTGTGGGGTATAAATACCCATATGGATTTATGGACAAGCACTTGTTATATACTGCTCAGATATTTCTTTCTATATTTATTTTATTATATAATTTTGTATAGTAAAGAAGTATATAATACAAACTGTTAGAAAAAAATTAGTCACAGTTATTGCAGAGTTGATTTGATATTGATTTTGTAAATACATTTTAATGTTCTCTTGGCTGCTGATTCTTAAACGACTGTCATATATTACTTTTTTGATGCTGACACTGTAAGACAAGTAGCTTCCTGGAGTATTGATGTTAACATTTTATATTAGTCCATAGGATATATTGGCTTATGGATAGCTTATATTAGCTCTATAGATTCCGTGAATCCTTACCTTTAAGAACCCGTCAGCTACTTGTTTCCTCTGTTATCTTCCCCAATTTCGACTACGGTTTCCTGGTGTATAGAGGACTTACCGATGAACTGGAAACAAAATTGAAACATCTTATGAATAGTTTTATAAGATATTTTTTTTTCATTTAATTTAATTTAATATTGATGTCTATTGGAATTCAGAGCACGGCTAATGTCCAGCGATAGGGTGTGATTTATCAATTTTTCAAATATGCCATACTTTTGTCTTTTTATTTCTATCGGAGAGAAGCATATAAAATCCCGTGTACAACACAAAGGTGCGACTAATAGCTTTACTTGGGATACCCAGTTGTATTTAGCATCCTCTTTCATTGAATCAGGACAAATCAGCCTATTAAAACACTGTTTAGGCAACCTATCTTCAGACATTATTAACAATTTCGTCCAATAGTTAATAATTTTCTTGATCATGAACATTTAACTGTTTAACCGTAAGAATTTACAATAATGATTTCAATTAAATAATGCACTTATTGTTAAAAAAAAAAAAGTGTACAAAGAGCATATTAGAAAGTAGCGGTGGGCACTTATCCTTAGCCGGATTTTCTGCCGGTTCAAGGTAGACTGGCGCTGCTAAACTGGTCTAGTCATTATATTTATCAACACTTTTCTTCAAGGTGCTCTCCGATGAAAGAAATGTCAAAAGCAAATACAGATGTAATAACATTTTCGAGTTTTTAATAGTTTCATTAAAACTTAATATTTACTATAAATAACTTTAAATTCTTGATATATTTCTATGCACACCTGTCATGCGGTTGACAATCAGTGACTATAAATGATAATAAAGTGATGTGGCGTGATAGGCATGAGGGAGAGAGGATACTCTGCGGCGACTCTTCCTGGCGTGTTTTCTGATTGGTTTTTATGTAAGAAGGTCACTCATCCAACTTATTTCAGCCTTCTGCGAGTGTTGTGGGACATGTTGGTGGTGGCCATGTTTTATATTAATATATTAACCACTGTATGTTTGTGGCTATTGCGCCCTAACTCAGCATCCTCTGGCTCACAGCAGTGATGCGGCTGAGAGCGAGGCGCTGGGATCTCGTAGATTTCGCTTTTTCCGTCCACAAGTGGACTGAAAAGTCCAGTCTAATATCCCTTTACCAGATTGTATAAACTTATGATTGTTTGTATGATGTTTATTTATTGGCCAACTATGTATTTATCTCAATTATTGGTTGTTGTTTTGATTTGTATTTTTTATGTATTTATTATTATTTTATTGTATACATTTGAATTTATTTATTTACATTTTTGTGTAATTCGACTTTACTATTATTTTCTGTATATATTGTATGAATAAGTCTCATGTCACTATTGCTATTGTTCATTATGAAACAGATTGTAATATATCTCAAAAAAATAAATATTAATATATTAACATGTCCGTGTAAGTTGTGAAAACGTTCATAGAGGGTCCGAACCTGTTCGTTGACTGTTTTCAATTGAAAGTCTGTTTGTAAAGTAATGTTGCAAACGTACCATGGTGAATTTTTAATAGTTCTAAAAGCTTTGGATTACAAAATTTGAATTTTACGAATGTGTGTTTTTGGCAGTCCCGTATATCTGTGAATCACAAGTCTTAATTTGCATCAGTAAGTAAGGGCATGTGTCCGATTTATTTTTTAAGTGTTAATTTTGAACGTCTTGAAAGTAGGGAGTAAAAGTTTTAGTCTTTTTTTTAGCGTTATTTGTTTGTTCTTGATGTGTAGGCTCTATGCCATTCTTCTGTTGGATGTCAAGCCGAGATATCTTGTGTGTCTGTCTGTGGAATTTGGATTTTGTCAAGATATATTGGTGGGCAGGTGTTGTATCGAAGAGTGAAAGTAATATGTTAGGATTTGTCTCGGTTAAATTACTCATTTACATAATCATTATCAGGCCAATTTTAACCAATGACATTGAAATGTGGGGGTCCACCAGAAAATAAAACTCCAGCAACCAATCCTTTCAAATCAAAATCCTTTTAATATTTCTTACTTTGTTACTAATAAACTCGTCCATAGAGACCTGAATATCTCATTAGTGGCAGAGGTAGCCCAAAATAGATACACCTTCTTTACTTCCAGACAAACCTGCATGCCCTTGCATGCAAGACAACCCTTCAACTACATCTATTCCCACTACGCCCCCGAGGCGCTTGAAAAGATGGTGGTCTCGAGACCTGCTACTAGAATTAACATTAAATTGATACTTTGAATAAACATTGAAGTGCTATCCCTGTGTAGATTCTTCACATTACTTTTTCTAGCCCGTATCTTCTGTATCGCACTCATTAACTTGTATTTGTATTATAATACAGTGGTAAATATCTATAAATTGTTTTAAAAAAATAGTTTGATTGAAGAAATAATGCTCAGAATAGTATTATTCGTTTTATATGAAATGTACGTTTTAGTTTTTATAAAATTTAAAGAGAAATTTCTGTTTTTATGTTTATAGGTTATAATAAATAGTGTTTTTTTTTTTGTTTTTTTTTATTTTTTATTCGCATATATTACAATTTGTCATAATAGACAATAATAATAGTGCTACAGGATCTCATTCATACAATATTTACAATATAAACAAAAGGAATGTCGAATTACATAAAATAAAATAAAAATAAATAAACGTATACAATAACAAAATTTATAGAGAAAATAAATACAAATAAATGAAGTTAACAAATAAACAAACAAAACATGTCACATTCATACCTATGTACAATATTTACAATCAGCTCGGGAACCCCGGACGGGGCTCGTCCCCCCACTTGTGGAAGGACAAGCAGAGTCCAAAGGATCCCAGCGCCTCCCTCTCAGCCGCATCACTGGTGAGAGCCAGCGGAAGCTAAGTGAGGGCGCCACAGCCACAATCACACCGCACATGAGAGGAGAATCTGACCAGTGTCAGAACTCCAGAATAGATGTTTACAATATGTCTCGGGGCCACTGCCGTTTCAACCTTCTAGGAGGGTTGTATGGATGAGTGGAGCTGGATAGGGATTGTGCTAGAGGATTAGGATGATGAATGAGGTTCTGGTGGAATTTGGAAAATTTAGATGGAATCAGGTCTGAAATAAATGGAACATTAAGGTCGTGGTGCAAGGTATAGTTGGATACATAATAAGGAGCATTTACTATTATTCGCAGGACTTTGGATTGAAAGGATTGAATGCGTTTGATGTTAGAACGTTTAGCTGTCCCCCACAGTTCAAGTCCGTAGGTCCAGATTGGCTTCAGTATTGTCTTGTAAATTAATAATTTGTTGTCAACTGTAAGCTTAGATTTTCTGTTTAGTAGTCTGTATAACTGTCCGAATCGTCTGTTGAGTTCTTATCGTTTAAGTCTTGTATGTGGGTTCCACGTCAATCTTTTGTCTAGTAGTAAGCCAAGATATCGGACTGTGTCTGAGGAAGGAAGCGGTATGGAATTGAAATGAACCATTGGACAGGATTTGCGTCGAAGGGTGAAGGTGACGTGGGTGCATTTGCTTTCATTAACCTTAATACGCCAAGCATTACACCAGTCCTCGATAAGACAAAGGTGTCTTTGCAGGATTATGGATGCTATTTCAGGATCGGAATTGGATGATAGGATGGCGGTGTCATCTGCAAATGTTGCCAGAAAGGTGTCTGGATGATTAGGAATATCAGCAGTGTAAAGGATGTAGAGGACGGGTCCCAAGACCCTGCCTTGAGGAACACCGGCCTCAACGGGATAAAAGTTAGAAAATTCTACACCACAGCGAACTCGGAAGGAGCGGTTTGAGAGATAGGATCGTAGAATGAGGTATAGAGACTGGGGTAAATGCGTTTTAAGCTTGAAGAGTAATCCGGTGTGCCATACCCGGTCAAAAGCTTGCGCTATGTCCAGAAACGCACCAGAACAATACTCTTTCAATACGCATTCAAGGACTGAGGAAATATGGTCTACAACTCGGAGTCCTTGTTGAACAGTGGAATGATGAGCACGGAAACCAAACTGATGGGAAGGAAGATTTTGTGATTCTAATATAGGCAGGATTCGTTTTAGTAGGAGTTTTTCAAAGACTTTTGAGAGGATGGGGAGTAGACTAATAGGTCTGTAGGATGAAGTGTTGCTGGAAGGTTTACCTGGTTTTAGGAAGAGAATGATTGAGGGAATGTTTCCACAAGAGAGGAAAATAGGTGGTGCGTAGGATGCAGTTGTAGATATAGGTAAGGAATATAATAGCTTTCTGCGGAAGTTGACGGAGGATCTGGGGGGGTAAGGAGATCATGTCCAGGAGATTTACGGAGGGTCAGTTTCTGGAGAAGATATTTAACCTCAGGGGGATTAATAGCTTTAGGAGGTAGGGAAAGAGGTATTGGTGACAAAAGGAAGTCTTGTACTGCTACGGTATGATTGCTTTGGGATTCCGGGTGAGGAGTGAATACTTTGGAGAGGTGTGTGGCGAATTCCTCGGTTTTATCTTCATCAGACGCAGCCCAGGAGTCATCACCACGCCGGAGAGGATGGGAAACGTGATGGGATTTTAATATCTTCTTCGTGACATTCCTCAGGGAATTGTCACTAGCTGACAGAGAGGAGAGGTAGGAATTAAAGGACTGGGAACGGAAGGTCGCCAAATCCTGCTTCAATTGTCTACAATAGAAGTTATAGGAGCGGCGATCTGTTGGGTGTCGGGTGCGCTGCCATAATGATCTGGCACGGCGTTTTGCATGGATTAGGTCTGTAAGGTTTTGAGGCAAATGGTTTTGGTGAGGAGTTATATTGGAGTGCTTAGGAGAGGAGGCAGTCCAGACAGCTTGCTGAATGGCGGTGGTGAAGGAGTAGACGGAATCGTCAAGGTCTTCTGGGGTTTTGAGGGTCGCTCTGAGGTTAATATTATCGGTCAGGATTTGGCGAAATAGGTTCCAGTTGACAGGGTCTCGGATAAATGACGGTGGGATAGGTTTTGGAATTGGAGTGAGAGATACTTTTAGGATCAGTGGACTATGTTCTGAGGATAGTTCATCAAGTCGAGTTACAGATAAGTTGAGGGAGCCTAATCCGCTGTGAATGAAGAAGTCAAGGATGTCAGGATTACGGTTGGGATCGGTTGGCCAGTAGGTAGGGGAATCTGGAGGTAGGAGATTGAAATGACGGGAGTTGAGTGCAGACAGCAAATTTCGTCCACGAGAATTCGTGGTTCTCGAACCCCACTGTTGATGCTTGGCATTTAAGTCTGCACCCAGAATGAAATCATTTCCTAAGGAATTTAGAAAGGATACAAATTCGGTGTTGGAAATGGAATGTTTGGGAGGGCAATATGCTGATGTAAGGGTTACCGGAAAGGAAAAAGTTTTGATTACTATGGCTGTGGTTTGTAGGAAATCATAGGTAGGAAGTGGGAGTAAGTGATGAGAGAGTGACTGGTGCACAATGACAGCAGTACCGGCATGGGCTTTGCCGTCTGGGTGGTCCGTACGGTACGTTACGTATTGAGGTATTTTGAAGAACTGTTTAGTGGTTAGTCTAGTTTCAGTAATAAGTGCTACGTCAACGTTTTTGTCTTGCAATAAAGCTGTAAGTTCGTCAGTATGATTTCTAACACAATTCGCATTCCATAGGAGAATGGATAAGGAGTTAGGTGAAGTCATTTAAGGATTTTTTAAGGAAGGGATTAAGTTTGATACAAGATTAGTAAGTAGTGATATTAGCGGCATAACGAGGGATTTGATTTCAGTGATGTAGGATGTCATCAAATTTGTAAGGTCTGAGACATTTGATGGAGGAGGAATATGAGAAATTTGATACGGATGAGGTTTTTGAGGGTTGGGTAAATTTTGAGGAATAGTTGGTTGTGGAACGGTTTGAGGATTTTGAAGTGTGCGTTGTTCCGGCAGGGCCTCGGCCTCTTTGTTCTGGTTCCCACCTCCAAGTAGATGGGCAAATGTAACATTGGAATCAATTGTTTTTGAAGGTTGTCTTCTGCTTCTGATCGGTTCAGCTGTTTCATCCAGATTCTGAGGTTTTTGGTATCTGCTTTTGAGGTTCTTGTAGATTTGACATCCCTTGTAGCTAGCCGGGTGGTCCTTGAGGCACAGAGCACAAACAGCGGGTGTTGATCTTGGTCTTGTACATTCTTCTGACTTATGTTGTTCACCGCATTTCACACAGCGTGGTATGTGGTGACAATAACTTCTGGTATGACCATATGCCTGACAATTGTGGCACTGAACTATTTCTTTCTTAGTGTAAGGTTTTTCAACTCTTACACTAGTATAGTATAATCTATTGAGGTCATAAATTTTTTCAACTCCTGCTGATGGCTCCAAGTCCACAAAGAATAGAGGCAGTGGAATTTTATCTTTTAGGACGTTTGTGACTTGTCGCACTTTATAGCCCATCTCCGTCAGTTCTTCTTGGATAGCTGCTGCTGGTGTCGAAGGGTGTAGGTTTCTAATTACAACCCTTAAAGCTCTCTCCTGGCGTAACTGATATGTATGAAAATCAGCTTTGGTCTCAGTCAGATATTTTACTATTTTTCTGAAGGTTTCGGCGGTAGTCGGGGATATTTTAGTATCACTGGTTCTACTTATAGAATAATAACTGTTAGGATCGGTTAATTTGTTTAAATGCGCACACAGTAGTTGAAAGTTTTTAATATTTTTAACAAATATTGGTGGAGGTTGTGGTTCTTTTGGTATAGGAGAAGATTCCATTGTTTCTTTTTCAATTTGAAGGATCTGAAATGGGTTCGGTGTAAAAAACGGCGATTCTTCGGTTAATCCTTGTGATGTGCTAGGCTGTGGTTCAGATCCTAAAGAGGTAGCTGAAGCAGTCGCTGGTGGAATCATTTTTTTATTATTATCACGGCGAGGTCTCTGTTTTGTGGGAGACGAGTTTGAACCTGCAGATCTAGATCTTTTATTTGTAACTTTCGAAGACATCACTTGATGAGAATATCGCATTGATTAAAAAAAATAAATAGGAATAAATATATAATGGAATAAGAATAAGAAGGAAAAAAAATAAATAAAAGAAAGATAAGGGAAAGAAAAGCAAGCCCGAGCTTGCCGAGCTAGCGGCAATCAGCTGATCAGTGACCCTCCTTTCACTTTTTCGTGATTGTACAAAGTAAATTATAACTTTGCTTACCGAAATTTCTCCAATATTCACTGCTGTAGTATTCCTGAGGTCTAGTGATGTTTTCCAGACTGAACTCAAGCGAATTCCTACTGAAAAAAGCAAAAATCTGAGTGTCGAAGTAACGTATGACTGTAATCATCGAGCGCATCAGCTGATCTTAATAATAAATAGTCTAAATAATTTGTTTCTCCTGTTTGACCAAAGGTTACACTCCCACAATCACATCGTAATCTGATTGTTCATTCAATTAACGTCACTTTATGCTACTGTAGCTAATCGGACGATGCTACAATGGTAGTCATAAATTTTGTTTATTCTGGTTATATTAAGATAGGGACTTTCACTGAGTATTTGTCATCGCACAGGCTTGGGACCAGTATTTTACGTCACCTCCGAATACACCTCCTAGTTCCATAAAAAAATCCTAGGGATACGTCCAGGTTTTGACCCGTGACCTTAGAAAAGAAGGCTGTTATGCCACTACACTACAAGTGACCCTATCCTACAACTTGCATTGGATACTCTGATGGAGTCTATAATCTAACACGACCACGCTAGTCCTCATACTTAAATGAAGTCCTTCCACAGCCACAATATTTACCAAATTTAACTTTAACAGATTTTTATCTGTTCAGAAATTCGGACAACTTCCTTAAACGCGACAAAATCCTTAATTTCATACATTTGTTTAATAACTTTATAACTTTTTTTTATATGAGAGGACTGAATACAAAATATATTTATCTGACCACTTAATATTATCATTATCGCCCGTATTATTTAAATTTATTTCTCTGCAACGGAAAGGGTTGCAATCCATAATTTTTCTTAACAGTTTCAGGATGATCTGTATAAATATAAATCTGTAAAAATATTCAAAATAAATAAATTTTATTTATTTTAAAGTGGATGCCTGTCCAACTCTATTATTCTTTCTAAAGATCTCCTGACGTGGTAGAGTATGATGAATAGATAATGCCCAGCACCACCTTTTTTGGCTTGATTTCTATTTTCATTTATTTCAGAAGGTACCACATCCAACTTCTTTTGGGTCTTATAAGGATATTGTGATTCATGTCAGTAGTGGCTCTGTTTTGTATTGATGTGTTGGTATGTCCGAGTAAGTTGTCAAAAAGTTTGTAAAGGGTCCGAATCGGTTCTTTGAATGTTGACATATGAAGATCTGTATTCAAGGTAATGTTGCTTCCTGGTAGAATTTGTTATAGCTCTGAAAGTTTTGGAATGAAAAATTAAAAACTTAGGTAAGTGTGTCTTTTCAGCAGTAAAATTCATAAACTTACTAATTCCAACACGTTAAAAATAAAAACGTAAACAGAAATCAAACACTTATACTTACTCAATTCCATTCCCAGAGATACGGAACAGAAAAAAATAACAGAAAAGAAAGCTTTATTCTAAATTTGATAAATTAATTTAACAACAGAGTTTTGGCCCGAACCAGGTATCATTCCTTCAATGACAAACTTCATTCCCACTCTAATCCACTAGTTTCAATCCTTGCTTCCTCTTCAATTCCTGATAATCCACCGAGGCGCCTGAAGAGAAGATGGCCTCGAGAACTTCTTGTTTAGATTGATTACTAGAGTGCTTCCAATGGGCAGTTTCTCTTCACGTTTTTTCATTTAAATATCTTTTATCAGCATATTTACATGATGTATTGTAATATACAGTTGTAAATTTCAATAAAATATAAATTAAAAAAATTAGTTAAGTTAAAGTCGTGTAAAATAAAGATTTTTTATTTGTGATTTTTTAAATAAAAAAAGTTAAATGATATGATTAAAGGTAGGTATAATAGGAGTTAAATAAATAGATAAATCAATGCTGATCAAGTGGGATCATAACAAACAGACACGGACAGAAAGAAGGCAATAACTACAAAGTTCAAATATTTGAATAATTTCTTCTTACAAATGAAAGATATTATAGGAAGATATTATAAGAGGATATATATTTTTTTTTTAATGCATTAGATTTTCATTGTATAGCTATAAATAAAACTTAAGATAGAGGAAATAGATAAGAAAAGCAAGAAATTTATTTGCCAAAAGATATTAAATTGACAATATGAACATTCTTTTTAGAGCTCTCCTGGGATTGGAACTTTCCCTGCTAAAGCTAGAAGTCTATTTATTTCTTTTCTTTATCTTACTTATATCCGACGATTCCTAAAAACATTTTCAATAATATCTGTTCGTCTCTGATAATTCTTCTCCCTTAGTATTTTTTTCCTAAAATATACCTGTCTACCATTTCTAGTAAAATTTAATTTAATATCATCTCCTTGGCGTTTTCGGTTACTTCAAAACATACTTAAGGGAAGCTTGAACCTTCCAGTTAACTATAAAAGGCTGGCTGAAAATGTGAAACAAATCCATTATGTGTGAATAACATGTCACATGGGGATAATAAGAAATAAAATGACAGATAAGGCTGCCAAAGAGGTTTTCACTCTTCATGTCCTTGGTAGGGCACTGTTCAAACCACCAGAGCTAGCGGTGTCATCTAATAGAAAATGTGTAGAAGAAATGGAATAAATAGTGGAAAACAGCTCTCCAAGCAAAATATAGAAATATAGCCTGAGAATAGGACACTCAAGGTTAACACATGATCACTTCATATCTAAAAAATTGCCTCCAAGATGTCAGCATTGTAGGGGAGCCCTGAAAATTACTCATGTATTCGAAGGATGTCCCTTCTACATTCGACAGCTGTACTAAAAGGGAATACCACACATTGTCGCGGTTGCATTAGGAAACGATGGAAATAGAATTGATCGACTAATGTGCCTCCTTTCTGCAGTGGAATTTTACAAGAGGGTTTGACAATTTATTTTATCTATTTTTTACTTATCTATTGTATTTTTATTATTTATATTTTGTTCCTTCTTTATTTGTTTTATCATATTTTTATTTATTTATCTTTCCCCTGGTTATTGTATACTATTCATATATTTCAAATTAACTCGGTATATATTTCTTTTTTACTTGCTGTCATAATTATTTCTATTATTGATTATTTTTATTCTAATAATTTGTTTTGATTAATATTGTTATGTAATATTTTAACTAAGACCATGATTAATTGTTAAAAAAAATATTGTTTGTTCTAAATTTATTTTCTAAAATTAGTGTATCTGGAGTGTAAAAAATACCAACAACTACAAAATGCTCATATTCATAACTCTCATAAGGCCAATATGGACTTACTGAGTAGAAGTTTGGGCTCAACTAAACCATTAAACTATTCTCTTACCCAGTGCTTACAATAAAAAATCCTTGGTATGTCGCTGATATAGTCCGAAGCATGGAACCATTCCTACTATGACAAACTCCATTACCACTCTAACCTATTGGCTTCCTATTTCATTCCTGATAAGCGTCAGTAAGTCTGAAAAGAAGATGGGCGCGAGACCTTCTGATTTAAAATATTTTTCGGGGTAGTTTCTCTACATGCGTATCATGAAATTGAAAGGTTCGAATCCTAGTCCCGTCGGGGCTTTTATAAGGATGAAAGCAAATGGGAATTCACTCATAGCGTTCTCCCCCGAGTATGTGAGACCCGTCAGCCAAATGGTGGCCACTCACAAAATTAGGCGTAAGGAGTGATGACCATACATTACTATATGAATCACGAAACGTGAATGTAATCTCCCAGGAAATTGCACCGCGAGACCCAGTGCCTACACGGCCTGTCGTGCCACTGAAAAAAAAAACCGTCAAATCTACTCGATGTATTTATGATAATTTATGACAAAATTATATTTATCCTAATAGAGTTGTGAATATCAATCACTATCTATCGTATATATTCTCTCTGTTTATTTAATAATATATATTTTTTTTCATTTTCTATTATAGAAGACTTCTCTTAAAATTTTAAATTTATTTCTTTATCTTATAGCATACCATGCTGAGACACGTTCCCTTAAGTTATATATTTTTTCTCTTTGCAGTCTAAAACTACATATTAAATTTTTACTATCAGGAGTTAAGAGCTTTTTTTATAAGGTCTGCACGTAAAATAAAAGTTGTGACGGTGGTTCCCTAAGGGTGTAATTAAGAGAGCGGAAATAACATAAAGTAATAATAAAATAAAAGTTAATTATTAAACGATGGTAAACTAAAGAAATTCAATTAATTAAAGAAGTAGTAAATGTACTCAACAACTTAATGGGGCACTCAATCTGCCACTGAAAGTACTTTACTCTCTTCTGTCTAAATCTTCAAAATTAAAAATTAGAAAGAAACTGGATACATACACAAACCTACTTAAAGCAATGTAAGACTTTAGCTTCACAGATTTATGGCTCAACAACAAAGACTCACATACAACGGCAATCAATTTAATTAAAAAAAAAAAGAAAGACCCGTAATGACTCTTCGGCACGTAAACATCAAAACCCTAAGTACGGACTTACAACGACTTACAGTTAACCAACATATGCGAACACTCTTTTCTCGCTTTCACAGTCAACTGCACGATCTCGACAGTAGACCTACAAAAGATATGTCAATAGCTAAAATGCCAGTCAGAAGAAGGCTGAAGAGAAGCTGGATGAGAGACCTTCTCTGCTGACAACATCCAAATTGCCAGAAGAATGGCATGGGGCCCACACATCAAAAACAAACAGATAACGCTAAACAAAAGACTAAAACTTTTATACTCACTACTCTCAAGACGTTCAAAATTAAAACTTAAAAATAAACTAAACACTTACACTTACCTACTGAAGCCCATTTGGACTTACACCTCACAGATATGCGGGACTGCCAAAAAGACACACATACTCAAAATTCAAATTTTTCAATCCAAAACTCTCAGAACTATTACAAACTCACCATGGTACGTTAGCAACACTACTCAATATTCAGACTTTCACATGCCAACAGTCAACGAACAGATTCGGACCCTCTACAAACGTTTTCACAACAACTTACACGGACATACTAACAATCTAATACGAAGCAAGGCCACTAGTAACATGCCGGACAATACTCGCAGAAGACTGAAAAGATGCTGGATGAGGGACCTTCTAAGCTAAATCCTTAATAGGAAGCACACCAGGAAGAGGTGCCGCTGGGCATCTTCTCTCCATAATGCTTACCACGCCAACTATCATTCCTTCATCATCACATTCGCTGATTGTATAATTTATGACAGGTGTGAATGAAAACATGAAAAAAGTCTAGGAAGGGGTGCTGCTGGGTACTTCCCTCCCCCATGCCTACCATGTCTGACCTCACCTTTTTAAAAGCCCATTTTCTTATTGTCTAATAGATATTGACAAGTGTGAAAAAGTGAAGGAAAACAAAATTATAGGGAGCGCCTGCAATCAGGCTAACGTTTAGCCTTCACTACACTTCTGTCTTGCATTATTGTATCATACATATTGAAGGAGCTAATGCAATCAACTTAAAAACGCTGCAAATTATTGCACAATGGTTTATTATTCCCAAATAACTATATTATCGTTTCGATTTTTTCTATTATCTTCAATAATAACCGAGTTTTAGTAGATTAACATCCATTATAATTTGTGATTAAATATATAGATCAAATTTATTTATTAATTTTTTTATCGCGATTTACTGATTCTAAAACTCTATACATAACTTTCTCTATCATAAAAAAAACAACTGAGCTATAGACATATTTATTAGTAAAATTAAAATTTTTTTTTCTATTTTTTAAAATTATTCGCGTTTTTTTGGGTAAAAAAAAAACGAATACATTTTTGCTTTATCTTCAAACTAAGCCCAGCAGTTACGCGGAAATGCCGTGGACGGCGTACAATGGGAAAAATCTCGATTTATTTAAAATCATTTTTTTATTTACGAGTAGACAATTTCCTTGATTAGTGAGTTAAAAAAATTACTCTCATTACATTTTTTAAATTATTTTTCAAATTTACTGCTTTCATACACTATTTTGTATTTCATTAATTTATTCTATATAGGAGCATTTGAATCAAAAGAAATGATCTATTATTCACTTCGATGGAACAAAGAAAAGAGAAATTATAAAATATGGCTCATATATTTGTATAAATTTGTTTTATGTTAAAAAATGGAAAGTGGTGGAAGTCTGGATGAACATGACATCTCGGATAGAATAGTTTTAAAGGAAATTTATTGTAGACAAGGAAACAGTGAAATGTTCTTCGAAGAAAACAAAATAAATATATTTTTTTTAAAATATTTATTTATGGAAATTTACAACTGTTTGTTGTTTTTTAAACATGAATAATTTTACTATGTATATT
Source organism: Piezodorus guildinii (assembly GCA_023052935.1). Taxonomy (NCBI): domain Eukaryota; kingdom Metazoa; phylum Arthropoda; class Insecta; order Hemiptera; family Pentatomidae; genus Piezodorus; species Piezodorus guildinii. The sequence goes on along the minus strand of CM041297.1, from coordinate 130,851,679 downwards.
AATATATTGTCACTATTTAAGTTTTTTAAATTATTTATCGCTTGTAGGTAATTTAAAGTGTCAGTTAATATTACGAATTTACTTTTGTTTGATTGTACATGATGTTTTGAGGGGTCCTGGAAGGCATGTTCTCGAAAAAAAAAAAACAACAACTGCGAAACCAGAAAACATAATCACATTTTTATTATCAACTGTCCAAAATAACCGGAAGGGGCTATAGGATAACATGCAACTTTAAAAAGTATTTAATTTTATCGTAAAATGGAAGAAATAAAAAAAACTTTGAATATTGCAACTTTTTTTTGCTAAAAAAAACACACTCATTTAAGCTTCTTTGATCGAAAGGGTATTAGTTTTCTCAGTGAACTTTACGGTCTAATAATCAAATAATATAACATTATATAATAACATAAACAACTAGCACACTTCAGCCTGCTCTAGAATGTTATACTAGTTTTCATCACAAATGTGCTCTGCGGCATAGTATCACAGATATTGGACGGCTTAGAAGGCTTTAGTAATCCTTTTAAAAATTGGTTTGAAAGTTCATCTTATTCCAATTTTAAGATCTTTTCGGATAACATTTTAAATTACTACAAACACATGTGGACACTCACAAAAAGGTATGTTGTTTCTGTGTTAAGGTTACATTCGAAAAAAAAATATATTATACTTCATTATATCAAAATATTCATATAAACGGAAGATCTAGCATGATGTTAGAGGTAGATATTATAAACGTCATGTCAATAGGTGAAATGAAAAATTATGGCCAAAAAAATAGATAAAGATGACTGAAACAAAAGAAAAGAAGCTGGATGAAAGACCTCCTCTGCTAAATTAAAGCCAAGGAAAGAGAGCTGCTGGGAACTTTCCTTCCCCGGACCTACCATGTCTGCTTCACATGTTATATAGCTCATTTGCTGATTGTCACTTCTTGATTTTGACAGGTGAAAATAAAAAATATTAACACACAAAAAAAAGAAAGAAAAAAATTTTTTTTTTTGCTCACAAATCTTGTTTTATTTTTCTCTCTTAATTTGTTTTTGCAATGACGAGCTAGTTTTAGGTGCCTGTTGAGGGTGATGCCAAGGTATAGTATCACATCCAGCTTATATTGTTATTGTCATTCATAATAATAATAATAAGTTTATTAATTCTAAACGATGGATGATTTTATTAAAATAATTATTCTAATTAAATTTTGAACCACCAATCGTAACCACATCATATATCAGATGAAGAATTCTACATTTTATCCAAAAAAAAAAAACAACGTTCTTACCGTATAGTACATCTAGGTTTCCTCTGCAAAGCTAAGATAAGAAGCAAATGGGCTAATATTTAGTCTAGAAGGTTAGCAGTTACGGATTAGGATCTGTTGCAATGCTAGTGAAACCAACTGTTTCTAAATTTACTGAACTGTGCACATGTTTTTTTCCTCTAAGCTGATTCACTTGCCTAAAAATATGTTCAGAATCTTGTTTTCCTTAATTTGTTAGTTTTAGCCTAAAATTTGTATAAAATAGCATTAATGATCAGAATGGAATATTTTAAACTTAATCAAAAGCTATCTTGATCAATAATATAATTTTGATAACTGGAACACTACGCAGAACATATAGTTATTTACAAAAGTTCACTTATTCCGCCTACTTCCCACAGCTGGTACGAACTTGATAGGACTAAACTTAAGTACTTCACAAGTTTCCTACTTGGTATTTAAGTGTAGAGAGGTAAGGGGAGCGAAAATGTGGAAAATGTATTGTTTAAACTATTTAGAATTTGTCAAACTTGAAACTCAACAAGTAACTTTGACAATACTCAGAAATTCAAGATTTCCGACTATGGAAAATTGCAGATCATTGCCCCTACTATTTAGGTAAAAGTTTTTTTTGTTTTTTTTTATAAGTTATAAGCATTGAAGTATAATATTAGAGGTAGATATTAGGCCTGATTAATTTATTCCAAATATTTATTTTTTTATTAAATCACCAATTCAACGTTTTGGGATCTCAATCCGATCATCAGGACTCTTTACTTTCCATAATATAATTTTTCAGTAATCTATTAAGTTGTTCACTAAAATTATTACTAAACTCCTTCATATGGTAGCCGCCATTAACTATATATAAATTTATTATATGCATGTATTCCTATCAACGGAAGATATAGTATAATATAAGAGGCATAGACATAAGTTTTTATTAAATCACCAATGGTTAATGGCGACTACCATATGAAGCAGTTCAATAATAATTTTAGTGAGCAACTTAATAGATCACTGCAAAATTATATCATGGAAAAAAAAGAGTCCTGATGATCGGATTCAGATCCCGAATCGTTGAATTGGTGATTTAATAAAAAATTAAGTATTTGAAAGAAATTAATCAGCTCTAATATTATACTTCGTGGCTCTAGTGCCCTCGCGCAGCCTCCACTGACTCTTAAGACCAGTGACGCGGCTGAATGAGAGGCGCTGGGATCTTCTGGCGTTGTGCCTCGACATCACTAGTAGATTTCGAGGTTTGATTCAGTGATCCCAGGGGCAGTTTGTAAATATTGTAAATATGTATGAATGTGATAAAGAATGTTGTTATTATTTTCTTTATAATATTTATTTAATTTTGTGCATATATATTTTTTTTTCTTTCTATTTTTTTATTTGTTTAATCTTTATTATTTTTTGCTTTTCTTTTATTTACAATGTACATATGGAATGAATGATTTATTTTATCTGTAATACTCATTGCCCCAGAAGGTGGCAGATTGTATTATCTCTTAATAAAATAAATAAAATTAAAAAAATATTATTCTGTAATGCTTATAACTTATAAAAAAAAAAAAAAAAAACATTTACCTAAATAGTAGAGGTAATGATCAAATAAGGTAATAGTAGAGTAAGGATAAATTTTAGGCTAAAACTAACAAATTAAGATTAAGGAAAACAAGATTCTGAACATATTTTTAGGCAAGTGAATCAACTTAGAGGAAAAAAACATGTGCACAGTTCAGTAAATTTAGAAACAGTTGGTTCCACTAGCATTGCAACCGATCTTAATCCGTAACTGCTAACCTTGTAGACTAAATATTAGCCCATTTGCTTCTTATCTTAGCTTTGCAGAGGAAAACTAGATGCACTATACGGTATAATACAGTATGAAAGGTTTTTTTTTGTTGCATAAAATGTAAAATTCTTTATCTGATATACGATATGGTTACTATTGGTGGTTCAAAATTTAGTTAGAATAATTATTTTATTAAAATCATCCATCGTTTAGTATTAATATTATTATTATGAATGACAATAACAACATAAGCTGGATGTTATTCTATACCTCGGCATCACCCTCAACAGGAACCTAAAACTAGCTCGTCATTGCAATAACAAATTTTTTATTTTTTTTTTTTTATTTATTGAGATATATTACAATTTGTTTCTATATGAACATTAGTAATAGTGATATAAGATCCTATTCACACAATATATACAGTATACAATGATAAAGTCAAATTAAATAAAATATAATATATATACAAAATAAAAAACAAACAACAACCTATAACTGAGATAAATACAAAAAAATGATTTTTTTTTCTCTTTATATCTTTATTTACACCTGTCAGAAGATGTCTGACAATCAGCAAATGTGTTGGACACATGTAAGATCAGGCATGGTAGGCGTGGGGAAATAAAGTGCCCAGCAGCACTCCTTCCAAGGCTTTAATCTAGCAGAGGAGGCCCCTCATCCAGCTTCTGACGGGCATTTCAACTATTGACATATCGTTAATCAGTCTATTGTCGTGTCCGTTAAGTTCAATGTGAAAACGAGAATAGAGTGTTCGGATATGTTGGTCAACTGTTGGTTGCTATAAGTCCGTATGTAACATAATATGTAATAGTATAGAATTAAATAATAATAAATATAAAAACATAACAAATCAAAACGTCAACCTATAAATGATAAATAAAAAGTTGGCAAATAAATAAACATCATACAAACAAACATAACTATATACAATATATACAACTACTATAGGGACCCCAGACTGGGAAAAGCGGAATCCAAGAGATCCTAGCGTCTCGCACTCAGCCGCGTCACTGGTGTGACTCAGTGGAGGCCGAACTACGGCGCAATAGCCACAAACATACATTACATGAGTGAAGGATCTGACCAGTGTCAGAACTCCAATTTAAATGTTTACAATACGTCTCGCGGCCACTGCCGTTTCAATCTTCGAGGAGGATTGTAGGAATGGGTGGTACTGGATAGGGATTGTGCTAGGCAATAAAAAATTAAGAGAGAAAAATAAAACAAGATTTGTGAGCACAATGAATAAAGTTTCTTTTTTTTTTTTTTTGTGTGTGTGTTAATATCTTTTGTATCCACTTGTCCAAGTCGATAAGTGAAAATAATGAGCTATATAACATGTGAAGCAGACATGGTAGGTACGGGGAAGGAAAGTTCCCAGCAGCTCTCCTTCCTAGGCTTTAATTTAGCAAATGAGGTCTTTCATCCAGCTTCTTTTCTTCTTTTTTCAGTCATATTTTTCTATTTTATTTGCCATAATTTTTCATATCACCTATTGAAATGTCGTTTTTTAGTTTGCATGTGTTTGTCAACTGTTAGGCGGTGATAGTCCATATTTAGACTTATGTTATTTACGTACCAAGTAGCTGTCGTTATGTGTCTTAAAAGTTTTTATTGAAATGATTGATGTTTTTGAAAGTGAATTTTTTTGTTTAACCATAATTCTGTGGGTCGTAAATTCATATTGGTTCGAGTAAGTATGTATATGTACTCAATTTATGTCTAACTTTTAGTTTTGATGTTTTAGATAAAACAGAGTGAAGTACTTTCAGCCCCTGGTTGAGGGCATGTGTACTTGATCTTGTTTTCAAAATGACATGTGGGCCCCAAGTCATTTTTTTATCCTAGTGTTAGTCCTATCCTTGGTGATGTACAGAATTGTATGAGGGATTCGGTTGTTGCTGATAAAAATTGGTGGTCAAGTGTATAATGTGAATGTTACTTGTTTTGGTTTGTCGTGATTTAATCGAATTTTCCAAAGAGAGTACCAATTTTGTTTTAGTATTAAGTGATTTTATACAGTCAGTGATGCCAGTACAGGGCCGTCGTTTGATGTTAAAATTGTGGTAAATAAAAATAAAGAAATGAATTAATCATGTATTAATAAAGGGTATCATTTTTTTAAATATCCAATTCATTTATGACTAGTACGAATGAAGAAATGAAGATTAATGAAAAATAAAAAGAATTATAAAACGGTCCTTAATTCCTCTGAAAATTCATTTTTCAAAAATTTATTTTGAGTTTACACTTTACACGAGGTTTTCCCCACCTTCAGGACATCACGAAACAATATCTATCATCATAGGGATCACTTGTAGCTGGGTGACTTATCAGCCTCCTATGCCAACGGATCACGGGTTCAAACCCGCAGGTGGTCCTAGGATTTTTTAATGGAAGTAAAAATCCTTAGTTATGCAGTCCTTTGGAGGGAACGTTAAAAGGTGGTACTGAGCCTGTGAGATGTCAGGTACTCGTTAACGATCCCCTAATTAAACCTGGATAGGCAAAATTAAGGGAAACTCCCACTGTAGCATCGTCCGATTAGCCATTAGTAGCATAAAGTGACGTAAAAAAATAAACAAACAAACAATCTATTATCGTATACATTTTTCAAATTTTGTCAAAAATAAATGAAGAAGTTGTAAAAAACGTTCAAAATTCATGGTATTTTGATGGATATTGGAAAACAATAAATTAAATAAAGTTCTAAAATGAAAGCTACTTTAATTAATTAAAAGAACCATTTTAAACACAATTAAAATGATGAAAAATAAGAAATAAAAAAATAAACTTCTTTTAATAATGAACTAAAATTTAAAGAAAGTTTTTTAGGTCCACACACACAATATCTTTAACTATATCACCACAAAACAACAAGGTACACACGATGCACTAAATGCAGGTAATTGGTTGGTTACCTCAGTGTTGCAGGTAAAACATTAATATTAATAATTAAATTACTTTCCACCTGGCAACACTGAGGGACCTGAAAAACCGTCGTGTAACCTCCGTGTTTTGATTGACAGTGCAACCGTTACAGTATAAAGTGGCTCTTCTGGTTAGGTGGTTTTGATGACAAAGTTGCTGTAACATCTCAGTATATCTCACGAAATACTTCCCCTTACAATATATTTCGTATATAGGTAAGTGAAAGTAAAAATAGGAAAATTGATGATGTGTAATTAGCTTCCAATGTTCATAAGTTTGTTTTAAAAATTAATATAAATATCTGATTAATAATTCATCCTGTAAATAAATTTTGTCCAGTCTCAAGTAAGGTGCAGTGCTTTATGCAACATTTTATTGTAGAGTCCCTCGCTATTATAATCATTAATATTACAGCTCTAAGCACCTCGATCGACCCTGAAAAATGTAAATAGGATTGAGGAAAAACAATGTCTTGCTCAACGACTCGGTAATTGTATAACGGTATCTTCTTCATTTACAATGATTGATCATTGGAACAATAATACGTTTTAGATTGTCTTTAAATAATTTTACGATCCATTAATTATACACTTTTCGATGTCTGTTTGATCATTGGCATAAAAACACACACACACACAAACAAACAAAATATATAGAATTACAGTGGATAAGTAAGAATTATAGGCAATTGAATATAAATGCCCATTAAGAATATAAATAGTTGCAGTAATTTATTTTGCATTTTTAGTTTCTTGACATTTATTTATGTTTCAAAACTATCTAATCGGAATCACCTTAAAAAAAATTATTTAATTGAAATTTACAACTGTACATAGTACAATAAGTAAATGAGATATTTAGAGATAATTGACTTGAAAAAGTCTTGAGAAAAATCTACCCAGCGGCAGCACATCGAGGCCACCGTATTTTCAGACTCCTCGGAGGATTATCGGGAATAGATGCCGATGAGAGGATACGGACAAGCGGGTTTGTATGGGCAAGTAATTTGGAATGAAAGGAGGTGTATCCTTTTTGGTCAATTTCTGCAACTAGTGTGATATTCAGGTCTCTATGGATGAGTTTTTTGTAACACAGTAAGGTCCAAATAGGTCTGATAATGGTTGTGTAAATGAGTTTTTGAAGTATAAAGGAAGTTTTGATCGTTTATCAAGTAAGTGTTTTAATAGTCGCTAACTACGAGCAGTTTCTTGTTAGAGTCTGGTTGTTGTTTGGGGTTTTAGGCGTAAAACCCAGGTGTCATAAACGCCTATAGTTCTCTTTAATTAAAAATAAAAATAGAAATTAATAATTTAAAATAATAATTAAATATTTGATAAAAATTAAATTAAATTAAAATACTTTATTTTATTAAATAATAGGTGACTCTTAAGAAACTTGAACAGCGCCGAAATATTGTATTCATTGTCGGAGAGTATGAAGGATATAATAGGTCTGAGTCCTTTGTTTAAACTTGTCCTATAAAAAGGGCATTCTTCTAAAATATGGCTAATAGTTAGAATATTATTACAGTGTTGGCACTTAGGGGGTGGTCGTTTGGTAATGAGATGAAGATGGGTCATGTTAGTGTGGCCTATCCTTAATCTAGCCAGGACAACTTCCTCTCTGCGGCTTGAGCGATATGATGAGGACTTTACTGTAGTTATAACGTTTCTTAGTTTGCTAGCAGGACTTTCGTCCCACATTAAATAATATATTATATTATCATCAATGAAAATCAGTTAATTTTATCTGCTTTTATCTACTATCCATACTTTGTGTATAAGATAATAATGTTTCTAAAATCTTCAGCTTTCCAACGGTATATTATACGTCTATGTTACTGTTTTTTTGTTCATAAACACCAACATTAGATACAAAAAATATATATATATATATTTTTTTTTTATATTCGTTATTACATAATCGTCATTTATCATCTTCATCGTTATTACTTAATATCTTTTAATCTTCACCTCGTCACTATTTCTTACAATTTTATCAAGTACTCATAAGTAATAACTCAAGTAGTCTCAAGTAATAACTTTTGGCTATTTTTTAACAATCGAATCAGTAAACATAACTTAGCTTCTTAGAAAAGCCCTAACGGACATTCTAGTTCTCATATTTTCCGTTCCACGCAATGAGAGTTTTTTAAACTGGGAAACATCACTCCTTTAGGCAGCGTCTTAGAGTCAAGTATGTATCTTTTTTCTTATTGATTAGGATCTTTTTACATCGCCCATTTCTTTCTCCCTCTTTCCATACTCATATCTTTCTCCGTTACATATTCTGACATATAACTATTAGTTTAATATTACATTATTTTAAAATTTAAAATTATTTTTTATTCATACTGTTTCTCTTTTGTAATGACTATGTTCTTTTTTATATATTACCTATACTCTTAACTATGTTTTTAATATATATTACCGTCATATATCACTTCAAAATTGTTATTATGTAAAATTTTAATTGTTCACATATTTTTCCTTTGCCGTTTGTTTCATTTGCTTAGTCTCTCTTTATATATTCTCATTACAATATTATCATCTCAATTATGTTTACTTCCATACTTTTTAATACTATCATCTTAATTTTGTTTATTTCCATACTTTATAACTGCCACCTTATTTCCATACTTTATAATTGTCATCTTATAATCATTTTACATTTAATTTTATTTATGTTCCTATAATTTATTACTGTCATATTATTATTATATACCTAACGCATTATTAAGTCTATAATTACATTGGTTGTTATCTTGTTTCTTTTAGCCCTGATGAAGGCCCACATTGTAGGCCGAAACGTCGGCACATAATTAAAATAACACTTATTTTAAATGTGTGTTTCTAATTTATGACCCCCAACCATCTTTCTCATCTAATTTCTCAACGGTCAACAAATTTCCATCATTAAAAAATATTTTTGGTCTTTTCTATTTATTCGTTCAAATTATATATTTACACGTTTTTTATCAGTACTAAATAGATGGTTTAGGTATTTTCATTATAGATTTTACTACATTAAAGGTACTTTAGAAGAAGAAAATTCAAAATATCGGCATTTTAGCTCTCTCAGACTATTTTCATCAGGATGAAGCCTACATGATTATATAGCCCATTAAATTTTACATCGATATAGGGTGTTTAATCGAAATCGTCATAGCCGTTTTTGAGAAAATCGTAAAAAGGTGCTAAATGCATGGTGTAAAGTGCATAGCATAAACAGACACACCGACCTGTTTGTGGGACTTGATAATTTAGACTCGGAGGATATTAAAACATGTATTTCAGGCCAAGACTAGAATTAGAACATTTTCACGATCGCAATACTTTCCTCTTACTATGTATTTCGTATATAGGTAAGTGAAAGTAAAATGAAAGAATAATAATACTCATATATTATATTCAAGCAAACACAGTAGTACGAAAATATAAGGGAATACATCGGAGCTTTACAAGAGACGGTATTGGTTAGAAGGAGAACTGGCAGAGGATCAAGACCATTGTGTCCTCTTCAATAGCAGATCTCGCACTTTCCTCCTTTTCCAAAGCAAATATCGTATTTCTGATATATAGAACCATATTGTCCAAAGTGTTCGAAGAAAACATTATGTCCCCGGTTAGTAAGAGGAGTATCAAGTTGTTTGTCTTTGAAGCCCATTATAATATACTTGAACTAACAAAATATCAGAATATTTCTGAGGCAATATTGAAAAGAATGTGGGTAACAATCCAATATCAGATTTTTGTGTTTTTACTTTATTTTGATACGTAATTTCATGTAATCTAAATTACATTTTTGCGATTAAATGCTATACCTTAAGCTTTTGGTAAACACTTGAAATTTTCGGAGGCCAGGAATCCGAGAGTGTTAAGGTGTATCAAAGTCGCAGCTTAGTGTCCGTTAATAAGAGTTGAAGTCTATTCAATCTGGACGTTAGATTAGGTTGGTAAAACGTAGGAGAAACGGTTGTTTTTACCCTAATTAAATTATAAAGATTGCTAAATACCAATAATAATTTGTATTTCACTCTGAAGAGTTGTTGATTTAAAAGTTGGTCAGAAACAGATGGAATGTTACTTATAGTTGTATTTTAAATATCATTTATCTTGAAATATGAAAATATATATATGGATAAAAGAGATCTAAATAGTAAATCGGAACCATTTGTTTTTGTTTCTAATAACGAACCATTGTCGTAGACCAAGAAAATATTCATATGGCATAAGAAAGTTTATTCGGTGAGACTATTGTCGGAATGAATAACATTTTTTTTCTTATTCATTTTGTTCACAGAAAGACAGTGATTATATTGGTAAAAATCTGGTGCGGGCAAAACACTACTTTCACTTACCTCCGTTTTTAGAATCAATTAAAGAATATTCAAATACAGTTAGAGATAAAAATGAGTGAAACAATCAAAGAATTAATTAAATTGAATTTATATAGAAACATGTGTTTTATTAAAAAATCTATTATATTATTATCTAAAATAATCAGTTAGTTTTATATTTATTTCATCACTCTCTATTAACTTTTAAAAGCTTGTGTATGAGATAATATATATATATATATATATTATATATATATATATATATATTTTTTTTTTTTTTTTTTTTTTTTTTTTTTTTTTTTTTTATTCATTGAGCAATATTACAATCTGTCCAATTCAGGACATTTTTAATAGTAATAACGTACAACATTCATACTACATTCACACGATATATACAAAACTATAAATTTATATAATAATAATAATAATAAAATATACATATATACAAAATAAAATCAATAAAAATATATACAATAGTCACTCATACCTATATACAATTCACAAGCATACAGCACGTGAGTGGAGAATCTAGCCAATGCTAGAACTCCAATATACATGTTATAAGAGGTCACGAGGCCACTGCCGTTTCAACCTTCTAGGTGGGTTGTATGGATGGGTGGGGCTGGATAGGGATTGAGCTAGAGGATTAGGATGATGAATGAGATTCTGGTGGAATTTGGAAAATTTGGATGGAATCAGGTCTGAAATAAAAGGAACATTAAGGTCGTGGTGCAAGGTATAGTTGGAAACATAATAAGGAGCATTTACTATTGTACGGAGGACTTTGGATTGAAAGGATTGAATGCGTTTGATGTTAGTACGTTTAGCTGTCCCCCACAGTTCAAGTCCGTAGGTCCAGATGGGCTTCAGTATTGTCCTGTAGATTAATAATTTGTTGTCAACTGTAAGTTCAGATTTTCCGTTAAGTAGTCGGTATAACTGTCCGAATCGTCGGTTGAGTTCTTGTCTTTTAAGTCTTGTATGTGGGTTCCAAGTCAATCTTTTATCTAATAGTAAGCCAAGATACCGGACTGTATCTGAAGGAGGAATTGGAATGGAATTGAAGTAAACTGGCGGACAGGAGTTTCGTCGAAGAGTGAAGGTTACGTGTTTGCATTTGGCTTCGTTCACCTTTATGCGCCAAGCACTATACCAGTCTTCGATAAGAGAAAGGTGTCTTTGCAGGTTTAAGGATGCTGTTTCAGGTTTGGAACTGGATGATAGGATGGCGTTGTCGTCTGCAAAAGTTGCCAGAAAGGTATCAGGATGTGTAGGAATATCAGCAGTGTAAAGGATGTAGAGGACGGGTCCCAAGACGCTGCCTTGAGGAACACCGGCCTCAACGGAATAAAGGTTAGAAAATTCTACACCACAGCGAACGCGGAAGGAACGGTTTGAGAGATAGGATCGGAGAATGAGGTATAGAGACTGGGGTAAATGGGTTTTCAGCTTGAAGAGTAATCCAGTGTGCCATACCCGGTCAAAAGCTTGCGCAATGTCCAGAAACGCACCAGAACAATACTCTTTGCATTCAAGAGCTGAGGAAATATGGTCTACAACTCGGAGCCCCTGTTGAACTGTGGAATGCTGAGGACGGAATCCAAACTGATGGGAAGGAAGATTTTGAGATTCTAATATGGGTAGGATACGTTTAAGAAGAAGCCTTTCGAAGATTTTTGAGAGGATGGGGAGTAGACTAATAGGCCTGTAGGATGAAGTGTTGTTGGAAGGTTTTCCTGGTTTTAGAAAAAGAATGATAGTGGAATGTTTCCATAGCAGAGGAAAATAGGTGGTGCGTAGGATGCAGTTGTAAATATAAGTAAGGAATATAATAGCTTTCTGCGAAAGTTGTCGGAGGATCTGGGGAGTAAGGAGAATATTTTTCTAAAATTTCAAGTTTTCCAACGGTATATCATACATGTATATTACTGTTCTTATGTTCAAAAACAAAAAAAAAATGCATAAAAAATATATTTTTAGTTTTAGTTTTCTCCTTTAGTTAGATATCGAATTCATTCAATTTATATATTTACCTGTTTGTCATCAGTAGTAACAAGATAATTTAGTTATTTTTATAGAATCAACAAAATTAAAGGTACTTTACAGGAAAAAAATGTAAAATATCGGCATTTAAGCCCTGTCAGATCATTTTAATCTAAATGAAACCTAAACGGTATTAAAGCCCATTAAATTTTACATCGATATAGGGAGTTTAAACAAAATCGTCGGAACCGTTTTCGAGAAAATCGAAAAAAGGTGCAAAATGCATGGTATAAAGTGGCTCTTCTGGTAAGCTGATTTTGATGAAAAAGATTTTGTAACGTCTCGGGTGTATAGTTGTCTTAATTATGAAATTTCAGTTTCATAGGACATACTGTTTTCGCCGGGGAGTTACTACACACGCACACACTCACACACACACAGACCTTTTTGCGGGACTTGGTTATTTGGACTCAGGGAACCCTAAAATGTGCATTTCCGTTGAAAACTGGAATTAGAAAATTTTCACGATCGCAATACTTTCCGTTACTATATATAGTAAGTGAAAGTAAAAATTGAATATTGTGACATGATTTTTAGAATAATGCCTATCCCCACCTATTCTTGACGTAGTTATTATTATGGTAGTAAGGTTTAGTAGGTATATTATAATTTTTTTTTCAGCCTTCTTTGGGTAACATCAGGTATGTTGATATAGACCATGCTTAGTATTAATGAGTCTGTATGACCGAGTATTTTTTAGTAAACGTCTGTAGTGGGACTGTTTGTTTAAATGTGGAGGATTGTGTGATGTGTTATATGTCTGACGCATCATATAGATTTTCTATAGTCCTTACCGCTTTGCTTGAAAAAATTTACGTTTACTTGTGTTTTTCTTTTTGGCTGTACGGCATATCTGTGTAGCGTAGGTTCAAATGGGCTTCAGTATGTATAAATTCTTCAGTTCTGTTTAATTTTTAATTTAAACCTCTTGAAAGGAGGACAAAAAACACTTTCAGTCATTGGTTTCAGTTGGGATTTGGGTCATGCCATTCGCCTGTTGAAATTCTTTTCGATATCTTCTATTCTGTATGTCTGTGGAAAACGAATATTGTCAAGATATAATGGAGAGCAGTTTCCTTGTAGAAGCGTGAAAGTAACATGTAAACATTTGTCATGGCTATGTCAAATTTGCGTTTGCTATGTTCAGTGCCAATCGTATAGTTTAGTGTGGCGGTTGTGTAAGGTCTGTGAGGTCTATGTGTGATTTCGATTCCAATTTCAATGTTTTGTGAAGCTTGTTGTATTGTTATCGTTGTTTATTACTGATTAAGATGAATACACATCTAAATGATTCATAAAAAAAAAAAATAATAATTTTCGAAATTGTAGGCAGATAGATGAGGAGTTTTAGGGTGATAAGTATCTAGATTATTACGCCTATAATTAGAATTGTAATTACGTATATTTAAAACTTATCTAAGAGTTATTGTTGGTTGTAATAATTAATCTAGGTCACCTTCGATGATTTATTCGTGATCCTTCTTTCTCTCGGCCTTTAGCTAGTGTCCTGTTCATTCACTGCTAGAGGCATACCTTTTTTTGATTAGTGAAATGATTCTGAAGAGAGGATATAATGTTATGTATGGATTGGCCGTAGCATCGGGAGCTGTTGACAATATCTGTCTCAGCTTTGCCATAGGTTTTTTGGAAAATGGAGTTCATTAAAACATTTAATTAGTACAAATTGAAGAAATTAATCCCCATCGTTCAAGAGCCAAACACATTATATCTTATATTACAAACACCTAAACAAATCAAATTGCTTACGTTACTTTACATCATTCATTTAAATTAATGTACTGTTTTTACTTTCACTTACTATATATAGTAAGGGAAAGTATTGCGATTGTGAAAACTTTCGAATTCCAGTTTTCAACGGAAATACACATTTTAGGGTTCCCTGAGTACAAATAACCAACTCCCGCAAAAATACGTGTGTGTGTGTGTGGTAACTCCCGGGCGGGAACGTTAAGTCCTATGAAACTGAAATTTCATATTTAAGACAAATATGCACCTGAGACGTTACAAAACCTTTTTCATCAAAATAAGCTTACCAGAAGAGGCACTTTATATTATGCATTTTGCACCTTTTTTCGATTTTCTCGAAAACGATTCCGACGATTTCAATTAAACTCGCTATATCGATGTAAAATTTAATGGGCTTTAATACCATGTAGGTTTTATTCTGATTAAAATGGTCTGACAGGGCTTAAATGCCGATATTTTACATTTTCTTCCTCTAAAGTACCTTTAATTTTGTAGATTCAATAAAAATAACTATATTATCTTGTTAACGCTGATGAAAAACAGGTAAATATATAAATTGAATGAATTCGATACCCAACTAAAGGAGAAAACTGAATTTTTTTTATTTTTTATGCATTTTTGTGTTTTTGAACATAAGAACAGTAATATACATGTATGATATACCGTTGGAAAGCTAAAGATTTTAGAAAAAATATTATCTTATACTCAAGCTTTTAAAAGTTAATAGAGAGTGATGAAAAGAAGATGAAACTAACTGATTATTTTATATAATAATATAATGGATTTTTTAATAAAACACATGTTTCTGTGTAAATTCAATTTAGTTAATTCCTTAATAGTTTCACGTATTTTTGTTTCTAACTGTTTTTGAAAATTTTTTCATTGATATTAAAAATGGAGGTAAGTGAAAGTCGTGTGTTGCCCGCACCAGATTTTTTTATATTGTACCCGATCTTAATATCATGCTATGGCATATATAAGTAATAAAATATGACAAGTACCCTTCAATATGGGCGTGTATAGTTAAGAAGGCTTATGGGTGTCAGGCCTATTGGCATACTTATATCATATTGGATCTGCCAAGCTCCCGCAGGCAAAATATTTACCACGTTTTCCTCCGTCTGCAAACACTTAAGTGGCTGATTGCTGACACAGTGGTCGTGAGGAAAGGATCAGCTCGGATGTAGTGGTACTCTGAAAGCTATCGACATTCGATGAGTAACCCCAACAGAGATAGCGTCTAGATAACGAAGTGTGACTTTACAGTGACAGACAGTCAGGCAGATTCGGGCGCAAGGTCACGGTAATGGCGGTCGTGACCCGCGCGACCCCGTGACGGCAGCGGACGTGTCATCTTCGGCTCTGGAGGACGCTGGTCCAAGGATCTCCTTTACTGTGTCATCATGCAGTCTGTCCTCTTAGAGGCTTTGGGATATTGCAGAGTGAAGTACTCACAACTCTGGTATTCATGCTCTGTTGTAAGCTGTACTACAATAATTGTCATTGAAGTAAAAATAAGGAGTTTTTCAAGGTAAAGTAGAAAGACTTAAGGAATAAATGAAGGACCTCAAAAAAAAAAAAAAAAAAAAAAAAAAAATGAATAAATAAAAAATCATATGCACATCTGTCTAGGAGCTAGAGACGAAAATTTAATGTTAGAGTTGAAAATGTTTTTCAGACATTATCAGCATCTATCTTCCCAGGAAGCTCTTGCGCAGGCGCACAGTAACGTTTTTATTACGCCTAATAGCTACGTCACCAGCAATGTATCCAAGTGCTAGACGACATGTAACATACATTTTTACTTTCACTTACTATATATAATAAGGGAAAGTATTACTATCGTGAAAATTTTCGAATTCCAGTTTCAACGGAAATACACGTTTTGGGGACTCTTGAGTCCAAATAACCAAGTCCCGCAAAAAGGTGTGTGTGTGTGTGTGTGTGTGTGTGTCCGTGTGTGGTAACTCCCGGGCGTAAACGGTAAGTGCTATGAAACTGAAATTTCATAATTAAGACAACTATACACCCGAGACGTTACAAAATCCTTTTTAATCAAAATCAGCTTACCAGAAGAGCCACTTTATACTATGAATTTTACACCTTTTTTCGATTTTCTCGAAAACGGTTCTGCGATTTAGATTAAACTCGCTATATCGATGTAAAAATTAACTTGTTTTAATATCATTTAGGATTTGTTCTGATGAAAATAGTCTGACAGGGCTTAAATGCCGATATTTTAAATTTTCTTCTTCTAAAGTACCTTTAATTTTGTATATTTTATAAAAATAACTATATTATTTAGTTAGCATTGATAAATAACTAAATATGCAAATTGAGCAAATTTGAAAAGCAACTAAAGGAGAAAACTGAAAAAATATTTTTTTAATGCAATTTTTTGTTTTTGAACATAAGAACAGTAATATACCGTTGGAAAGCTAAAGATTTTAGAAAAAAAGAATATTATCTAATACACAAGAGCTTGTAAAAGTTAATAGACAGTGATAAAAAGCCGATAAAACTAAGTTATTGTTTTTTATAATAATATGTATAGATTTTTTAATAAAACACATGTTTCTATAGAAATGTAATTTTACTAATTCTTTAATGGTTTCACTCATTTTTATCTCTTATTGTTTTAGAAAATACTTAAATCGATTCTAAAAACGAAGGTAAGTGAAAGTTATGTGTTGCTCGCACCAGATTTTTATTATTTTCAACAATAAAGCTATGTAATCGATCAAAATCAATTAAAAAAAACCTCTAGAAATTTGAGGGCTTACGTTTCATGTTACGTAGAACCTGAAAAACCAATAAAAATATATTTAGCGAAATCAACCAATAAATATCAAAGTATATTAATTTCTAATTTTTCGAAAGAATAATGATTGAAATCAGTTCAGAACTAGCAGAGATATATCTGTTTGAAATTAGCATGGGTGATATAAATATTTTCCTTTGAATTATTTATTGCTTTTCATAATGATTAACTGTCTATAAATAGCTTTATAAACAGTTATACCCTAATATAGTAATTTTGAAATAATAAGCCATCGTGTAATCATTTGCAGCGTTTTTTTCATGTCGCACAGACCAATTAGGAAGGATTATTCCTTTGAACTATAAATTATTATTAACATTTATAATCACATATTTTCTCAGGCCATATGTTATGGCCTGGTAAGGTTTTTTTAGTCGTTTAATTGACAAAAAAAATAATTATTTTATGATATTTATCATAAGATTATTTTTTTAAATTTATTTGTATGTTATATTTGTTTTTAAGATAGTTATTTGAAATATAATTCAAAGTTTTTGCCACGAATGTGAAAAATAATAAAAGATAGAGACAATAGAATAAATGCGAAATTCAATCATTTTATTACAGACTCGAGCCGGTGAGGCTGCAGTCGCAAATCTACTCTCAACGAACTCCGAACGGTTGTGAACGTATTTCGTTTTCTTCTCATCGTTCCCCTTGGAACTTGGAAGAGGCGCTCTGGGGTCCATTTCTTCAATTGAGACGTTGATTTCCAAAAGGCACTAAAGGACATTTTTTACGAAATAGATTTTTTGTCATATTTGTATTCTCATCATTTAGTTTTATCTAAATATTCTATTTGATGTTATCTAATGAATTCTCAAGTCCTTAAAAAACGCGATTTAGTAATGCGGTCATACTCTAAAAGTACTAATTACGCATTTATTTTCGTTCGAAATCATTCTAAAAAAAATAATTTCATAACTTTAATATGATGTTATTATTATAGTAAACAAAATAATTCTAAATTTTAAGGCAAAAATACCCAAATTAGCTGGTTTAATAATATAGTAATGAGAGATTTTCGCGCTTCCTGTAAAATTTCATAGAATGGATATAGTACCTTTTGGAAATCAACGTCTCAATTGTCAACTCAAAAAGACTTCGTTTACGTGAATATAGCCTATATTTAACCATTATTGGAACATTTAATTTCTTAATTATCATTTCCTTAATCTGTTTAATTGAGTGAATTTTGATTCCTATATTTTTACATCTTTAATTAATTAATTAGGTTAAGTTCGTTTCTCATTTATTTTTCAATATGTTTAATTCCGTTAATTTTGTGGCCTATATTTTCTTACACCTGTTTAGGTATATAATTAGGTTAATTTTGTTTCTTATGTTGTTTATATGTTTTTCTTAGTTTAACAAATGTATTGAGATTCGTCGTTTACTTTCATTTTTTCAAAAAAATAATTTTCTTTAACCTAACAACCCTGAATTCGAGTTATCACTTGGAAGTTCTGTTCTTCAACGGATACCTTAGTGTATACAATATTTTATTATATTGTGATGTATTTGATGTTAATGAATGATGTGAAGTTTATTAGATGATAAATATAGGTTTTACATTAGTTGTACTGTGACTAATTCATTTTATTTTATTTTCCGCGTACTGCGCGAAGAATCTCGACACCTGGAGTTACTCGAGCAACAATGCCATCTCCCTAATTGAGATCATCAGGGAGTTAATGGAGTTGGAGGAGATTTACATCTTGACGAGAAAATAACAGCCTCGGGTCCATTATGGAAAGTGGACGAAATCTCCACAAGACTGCGTTCTATCAAACCCTAGTTGCACCTTGGAGTCGCGGGAACAGATAAGCAAATATCCGACCCTAAGACTGTTACACAACATCACGAAACATCTTCCAAAGATGGAGGTGCCCCTGCCTTCCGTTATATGCAAATACGCGGAAATGTATAATTAAATAGAAAATAAATAACGCAACTCGGCATAAATAAGGGTTGCTGCGGGACCATGTGCCGTTTATCTTCCCATCCTTGGATGCGATTCGTTCCGCTCGTGATTATAATAAAATGAATATGGCTACCTTAATCAAATCTTTCCTCAGGTTATGAAGATCTAGGAACAGATATGAGCCATGATTCACGATTTGTAAGGAGGAAAATATTTGACCTGAATACAAATGCAGAATTGAGACGTTGCATTCCAAAATTTACTATATCCAATATAAAAAAATATTTTTTTAATATAAAGTTTGTTTGTTTGTTTATCTATTCAACGTAATTTTATGCTACTGTGACTTATCGGACAATGCTACAGTGGGAATCCTAAATTTTGCCTATCCGTGTTAATTAGGATAGGGATCTTTAACGAGTACCTGACATCGCTAATCTAAAGTTGATTTTTACTTTTCTTTTTTAATTTTTTTGGAAGTTTTTCTTAATATAAACATTTAAAAGAGCACACACTGCCTTCCATTCCTCACCCAATCACTTTATTTCATAAGCTTTTTATCAGTTTTTCATATTTGTCGACGTTTCGGGGCTGTTTCCTCATTTTCAAGACCGAAACAATTTTTTTAAACTTTCATTAGTGAATAAAATAAAATTTCATTAGTAAATACAATTACATTATATACATTTTTCTCCTTGAAAAATTAACTTTAGAAATTTGTCATAATTATTTTAAAACTAACTAACATTAATTACCTTATTTTTTTTCATCATATAATTACTTTATCATATTTCACACTTCATTCTATTTCATAGCACGCTGCTACCTGTCCATATTGGTGTTCATTGTTGAAATAGAATGAAGGGTGAAATATCATATAGTAATTATATAATAAAAAGAAATAAGGTAATTAATGTTAGTTTTAAAATAATTATGACAAATTTCTGAAGTTAATTTTTCGAGGACAAACATGTAAATAATGTAATTGTATTTACTAATGAAATTTTATTTTATTCACTAATGAAAGTTTAAAAAAATTTTTTCAGTCTTGAAAATGGGGAAACAGCCCCGAAACGTAGACAAATATGAAAAACTGATAAAAAGCTTATGAAATAAAGTGATTGGGTGAGGAATGGAAGGCAGTGTGTGATCTTTTAAATTTTGATTTTTACTTTCACTTACATGTATATGAAATAAGGAGTAAGGAAAAGTATTGCGATCCTGGAAATTCCTGAATTCCAGTTTCAAATGGAAATACACATTTTAGGGTACTCTGAGCCCAAATGACCAAGTCCCGCATAAGGTCTGTGTGAAAAAACCTTTTTGTTTCACTCAAGTTCTTGTATCTGCCCCCACGATATGATTAGACATTTATGGGGCACACATTATGCATACATTTTCATTTTTTTTTTTTTTTTTTTTTTTTAGCCTCCTGGCATCATTGGCCTTTCATTGAACAAAAAGGTAGGTTTGTTTTGAACCATTTTAAAGTTTTGAAAAAGATCTGGAGACTCGAAAACTTAACTCTATAAAATATCGGAATATTCTTAGAAATATTAGAATTTATTTTTTTTGCATGACGCCTTACGACACTTACTTTCGTATTTCGAGGGTTTGACTTCTTAACCTTCTGGGAAATTTTCTATACTTTCATTTGGTACCACTTGTGTTTCTGTGCGTGCACATCAAGTGGATATTTTTAAGTTTTTCTGATAAAAACCATTGATAACATTCAAACACTTAAAACATGATTTTCCTCGTGATTTCCTCGAATCAGACTATGGGTTAAATAAAAAACTTTTTTGTTTTGTTTGAGATTTAGTATAAGCCATCAAAGTGTGACAAGAATAAGAATAACGCAACCGGAATGTAAAATTATGTGCTAGTTCTTGGTTTTTTGTGAACTCTTAATATTAATATATATATATATATATATATATATATATATATATATATATAATTAGTACATTCATATGAAAGAAGTATATCATTCGCCTCCTGCACCATACCATCCATTTTTGGTATACATGTTATACGTAATTTACGGAAATAAATAATTTTATAAACTATAAAAAAAACAACGTTTTTTGGGGGTATTATGATCAAAAGTTTTATTTGGTGGGTACATATTTAATAAAATGACTTGAAACATTTCGCTACTGTCCAAACAGCTTCATCAGTTGACAGTGTCGATCCACACTCCTGAGAGCTCTCTTCTTATCAGTCTGCCTCGGCTTCACTCAAAATAAGAGTGTCTTCCTTCTCTTCTTAGGGTTATACATTTCTGAAAAGAAATAAAAAAATAATTAGAAAATAAAATAAACGATAAATCTTAATTATATATGTATTTATTTATCTTTCGATTTATAAAACTGATGTTGTTAGGATCCTTGACAGTAACCTAAGCCCAAAAGGTTGGAAATGGAAAAATAAAAATGGGTAAAAATGTGATGATATAATAAACAATATGAAATTCATGAAATATTTTAAAACATGTGCTATCCGAAAATCGTAAAATGAAAAATATATCTAGATCTAAGGTTTTTATTTATTTGTTTGATTTTTTTTTTACAATTCTACGTTTTTTCTTTTACTTACCTATATATAAAATATATAGTAAGGGAAATTATTGCGATCGTCAAAATTTTTGCTATTCATGTTTTCGACGGAAATAAACGTTTTAGGGAAAATATTGAAGAACAGCAAATAATCCAAAGAAAGAAGAACAAAAAAAAAGAAAACACCTTAAAAAAGTCCTTAAAAAAATACACAAGCAGAAAACTCAAATCAAAATATTCTTTAAAACGTTTTTCCACCAGGATTTGTCCCTCGCAACCAGCCACCAGTTTTCGCCTACGCTGTGCATCAATCATCCCTCGACCTGCGATGTGGTCGCCCCCTCTGCCTGCAGTCCTCTCTCAGACTACACTCCGTGCAAGCGTTGGTCCATCTCTCGTCTTTCAGTCTGGCCAGGTGCCCAGCCCATCATAATAGAGCACATATTAATTTTATCAATTAGAATGTAGAATTTGTTTAGAACGTGTCGAATACTTATTAAAACCAAAAACTTAATAAATATTTTACGTCAAGATAGTTTAAATTAAAAACCCTAAACATCGCCAGCGAACCCCCTCCCCCCCAGGAGTCCGTAAGCCAACAGTTGGGAATAGGATTTATACAAAAACCGACATTTTACAAACTTTTTTCTACTGGATCGCTATTGTGTATTTAACAGAATAAACTGGCAACTTATTAGACTAAAATTAGAATAATGGTTGATGAGGAGAGTGATTTTAAAACAACTTAACCTATTACTATAATTAATCTAATATAACTGTAAATATCTTGTTTCTAATTTCGAGACACATTGAAAAAATAGAACCATAACTAAACTTCATTATCTTTTTATGCGATTTAGCGAATTCAATTTTATAAATATAATAATTTAAATTAAAATTGCTACAAATTACGAAAGATGCTGATAGTGACTATGTTGAATGAGGTTGTATAAAATAAATACAGGTGAATAGCAATGAGCTACTCTGTTTATGATAAATAAAAGATTATTATTTCATGTCAGATATCAATTTCATTTACTCAATGTTACAATTACATACCAGTACCAAGTAGCCACATCCAAATTATTCAATAACATCGTTTTATCTTTTAAACATAACCATTGTATATCATCATAACTCCTTTGCATCTTAAATGCGTAATTTCTTCAATGGGAGGGAAGCCTTGGATGAATTTGTCCGAAAATAATAGTTGTTTGGAACCACTAATGTTGTAGAACAGAAAAATAATATCTTCTGGCCTCACTTAAAAGCATTTAATAAATATTCACGAATTAATTACAAATTAAGCTCTATTCAAAAACTATATTTCTGGAAAGTGTTTCAGTGACCACACCAACCAACTTCTCCTACAAGAAATATCATTATTTTAATAACTAATTAACAATTCCATAGCCGATAAAGTTGCTCAAGAGTGGAAGATTCTCAGAGAGTTGACTAAGTAATTATTTTTCTGGCTCTGTGCCAGAGATCTCAAGAGATCGCAATTCATAAACGTTCTGACGTCATTAGAAAACCACTCGACCGTTACGAATGAGTTTTGTTGATTCATTCATTTAATTTATCATTTTTCGAACCAGTTACAAATGTATGTAGATAATATAATATTCCAAAAGTATAATTTTGCATTATTAAAAAACAATTTTTTCTTTCTAAGATTATTAAATATGCCAAATCACATTAAAACGACCTTTAATATAGTTAATAATTGTTTTTACTTTCACTTACCTATGTATGAAATATTTAATAAGGGAAATTATTGTAAAGCTGAAAATTTTCGAATTCCAGTTTTTAACGGAAATACTTTTTTAGGGTCCCCTGAGTCCAAATAACCAAGTTTTGCATTAAGGTCTGTGTGAGTGTGTTTATGTGTGTGTGTGTGTATGTTAGTATGTGTGTGAGTAGTAAGTCTAGATCGAAAACGAAAAGTCGTACGAAAGTGAAATTTAATATTTCAGGCCAATAATATCCCGACATGTTCCAGTAACATTTCACTAAAATCCGCTGACCGGAAGTGGTACTTTATACCATCTATGGTCTAAAAACTCTAGTGCGGGTCGTGTGTTGCCCAAAATCTATTATATTATTATCTAAAATAATCAGTTAATTTTATCTTCTTCTCATCACTCTCTATTAACTTTTAAAAGCTTGTGTATGAGATGATATTTTTTCTAAAATCTTTAGCTTTCCAACGGTATATCATACATGTATATTACTGCTCTTATGTTCAAAAACGAAAAATTTCATTAAAAATATATTTTTCTGTTTTCTCCTTCAGTTGGGTATCGAATTTATTCAATTTATATATTTACCTGTTTTTCATCAGCATTAACAAGATAATCTAGTTATTATTATTGAATCTAAGAAATTAAAGGTACTTTAGGGGAAGAAAATTTAAAATATCGGCATTTAAGCCCTGTCAGACCATTTTTATCCAAATAAAACCTACATGATATTAAAGTCCATTAAATTTTACATCGATATAGCGAATATATTCAAAATCATCGGAACCATTTTTGAGAAAATCGAAAAAAAGTGCAAAATGCATGGTATAAAGTGCCTCTTCTGGTAAGCTCATTTTGATGAAAAAAGTTTTGTCACGTTTCGGGCGTACAGTTGTCTTAAATATGAAATTTCAGTTTCATAGGCCTTACTGTTTCCGCCCGGGAGTTACCACACACACACACAGACCTTTTTGCGGGACTTGGTTATTTGGACTCAGGGGACCCTAAAACGTGTATTTCCGTTGAAAACTGGAATTCGAAAATTTTCACGATCGCAATACTATATATAGTAAGTGAAAGTAAAAATGAATTTAGGATTTGCTCATAAATGGCTATAACGATTTCAATTCAATTCAGTATATAGATGCAAAATTGTATGGGCTTTAACATGATCTTTATTTTAAATTTTCTTATTTTATTCATTTTTTTTTCATAGGTAAGTTAATCGTGTTCTGAAGATGTTTTTGGCAAGAAGGAAAAACAAATTGAAATCTCGCCTTTATATAAGCTTGTAACTCTGTTATTTTTGAAGATAGAGAAAAAAATTATTTGTATTTTTTAACCAAAAAACCTCGAACAATTATAAAACCGAGAAAAAAGAAAAGTAAAAACATTGAAATTTTACATATAAATAGAGAAAAATCGAATAATTAGCAACTATAGAAACAGTCATACCCTAATATAGTTATTTGGAAACAATAAACAATTGTAATAAATCAGCTGATGCGCTCGATGATAACAGTCATACGTTACTTCGTCTCTCAGATTTTTGCTTTTTTCAGTAGGAATTCGCTTGAGTTCAATCTGGAAAACATCACTAGACCTCAGGAATACTACAGCAGTGAATATTGGAGAAATTTCGGTAAGCAAAGTTATAATTTACTTTGTACAATCACGAAAAAGTGAAAGGAGGGTCACTGATCAGCTGATTGCCGCTAGCTCGGCAAGCTCGGGCTTGCTTTTCTTTTCCTTATCTTTCTTTTATTTATTTTTTTTCCTTCTTATTCTTATTCCATTATATATTTATTTCTATTTATTTTTTTTAATCAATGCGATATTTTCACCAAGTGATGTCCTCGAAAGTTACAAGTAAAAGATCTAGATCTGCAGGTTCAAACTCGTCTCCCACAAAACAGAGACCTCGCCGTGATAATAATAAAAAAATGATTCCACCAGTGACTGCTTCAGCTACCTCTTTAGGATCTGAACCACAGCCTAGCACATCATCACAAGGATTAACTGAAGAATCGCCGTTTTTTACACCGAACCCATTTCAGATCCTTCAAATTGAAAAAGAAACAATGGAATCTTCTCCTATACCAAAAGAACCACAACCTCCACCAATATTTGTTAAAAATATTAAAAACTTTCAACTTCTGTGTGCGCATCTAAACAAATTAACCGATCCTAACAGTTATTATTGTATAAGTAGAACCAGTGATACTAAAATATCCCCGACTACCGCCGAAACCTACAGAAAAATAGTAAAATATCTGACGGAGACCAAAGCTGATTTTCATACATATCAGTTACGCCAGGAGAGAGCTTTAAGGGTTGTAATTAGAAACCTACACCCTTCGACACCAGCAGCAGCTATCCAAGAAGAACTGACGGAGATAGGCTATAAAGTGCGACAAGTCACCAACGTCCTAAAAGATAAAATTCCTCTGCCTCTATTCTTTGTGGACTTGGAACCATCAGCAGGAGTTGAAAAAATTTATGACCTCAATAGATTATACTATACTAGCGTAAGAGTTGAAAAACCTTACACTAAGAAAGAAATAGTTCAGTGCCACAATTGTCAGGCATATGGTCATACCAGAAGTTATTGTCACCACATACCACGCTGTGTGAAATGCGGTGAACAACATAAGTCAGAAGAATGTACAAGACCAAGATCAACACCCGCTGTTTGTGCTCTGTGCCTCAAGGACCACCCGGCTAGCTACAAGGGATGTCAAGTCTACAAGAACCTCAAAAGCAGATACCAAAAACCTCAGAATCTGGATGAAACAGCTGAACCGATCAGAAGCAGAAGACAACCTTCAAAAACAATTGATTCCAATGTAACATTTGCCCATCTACTTGGAGGTGGGAACCAGAACAAAGAGGCCGAGGCCCTGCCGGAACAACGCACACTTCAAAATCCTCAAACCGTTCCACAACCAACTATTCCTCAAAATTTATCCAACCCTCAAAAACCTCATCCGCATCAAATTTCTCATATTCCTCCTCCATCAAATGTCTCAGACCTTACAAGTTTGATGACATCCTTCATCACTGAAATCAAATCCCTCGTTATGCCGCTAATATCACTACTTACTAATCTTGTATCAAACTTAATCCCTTCCTTAAAAAATCCTTAAATGACTTCACCTAACTCCTTATCCATTCTCCTATGGAATGCGAATGGTGTTAGAAATCATACTGACGAACTTACAGCTTTATTGCAAGACAAAACCGTTGACGTAGCACTTATTACTGAAACTAGACTAACCACTAAACAGTACTTTAAAATACCTCAATACGTAACATACCGTACGGACCACCCAGACGGCAAAGCCCATGCCGGTACTGCTGTCATTGTGCACCAGTCCCTCTCTCATCACTTACTCCCACTTCCTACCTATGATTTCCTACAAACCACAGCCATAGTAATCAAAACTTTTTCCTTTCCGGTGACCCTTACATCAGCATATTGCCCTCCCAAACATTCCATTTCCAACACCGAATTTGTATCCTTTCTAAATTCCTTAGGAAATCATTTCATTCTGGGTGCAGACTTAAATGCCAAGCATCAACAGTGGGGTTCGAGAACCACGAATTCTCGTGGACGAAATTTGCTGTCTGCACTCAACTCCCGTCATTTCAATCTCCTGCCTCCTGATTCCCCTACCTACTGGCCAACCGATCCCAACCGTAATCCTGACATCCTTGACTTCTTCATTCACAGCGGATTAGGCTCCCTCAACTATTCCGTAACTCGCCTTGATGAACTATCCTCTGACCATAGTCCACTGATCCTTAAAGTATCCCTAACTCCTATTCCGAAACCCATTCCACCTTCATTTATCCGAGGCCCTGTCAACTGGAACCTCTTCCGCCAAATCCTTACCGATAGTATTGACCTCAGTGTGACCCTCAAAACACCGGATGACCTTGATGATTCCGTCTACTCCTTTACTACCGCCATTCAGCAAGCTGTCTGGACTGCCTCCTCTCCTAAGCACTCCAATAGAACTCCTCAGCAAAACCATTTACCTCAACACCTAGCTGACCTCATCCATGCAAAACGCCGAGCCAGATCATTATGGCAAAGAACCCGACACCCAACAGATCGCCGCTCCTATAACTTTTATTGTAGGCAATTAAAGCGGGAGTTGGCGACCTTCCGTTCTCAGTCCTTTAATTCCTACCTCTCCTCTCTATCAGCTCGAGATAATTCCCTGTGGAATGTGACCAAAAAGATCCTAAAATACCACAAAGTTTCCCATCCTCTCCGGCGTGGTGATGACTCCTGGGCTGCGTCTGATGAAGATAAAGCCGAGGAATTCGCCACACACCTCTCCAAAGTATTCACTCCTCACCCGGAATCCAACAGAAATCATACCACAACAGTTGAAGAATTCCTTTCCTCACCAATACCTCTTTCCCTACCTCCTAAAGCTATTAATCCATCTGAGGTGAAATATCTTCTTCAAAAACTGACCCTTCGTAAATCTCCTGGACACGATCTCCTTACCCCCCAGATCCTGCGACAACTTCCCCAGAAAGCCATTATTTTTCTTACATACATCTACAACTGCATCCTTCGCACCACCTATTTTCCTCTCTTATGGAAACATTCCACAATCTTTCTATTCCTAAAACCAGGTAAACCTTCCAGTAACACTTCATCCTACAGACCTATTAGTCTACTCCCCATCCTCTCAAAAGTCTTTGAAAAACTCCTTCTAAAACGAATCCTGCCTATATTTGAATCACAAAATCTTCCTTCCCATCGGTTTGGTTTCCGTGCTCATCATTCTACTGTTCAACAAGGACTCCGAGTTGTAGACCATATTTCCTCTGCCCTTGAATGCAAAGAGTATTGTTCTGGTGCGTTTCTGGACATAGCGCAAGCTTTTGACCGGGTATGGCACACCGGATTACTCTTCAAGCTTAAAACGCATTTACCCCAGTCTCTATACCTCATTCTACGATCCTATCTCTCAAACCGCTCCTTCCGAGTTCGCTGTGGTGTAGAATTTTCTAACTTTTATCCCATTGAGGCCGGTGTTCCTCAAGGCAGCGTCTTGGGACCCGTCCTCTACATCATTTACACTGCTGATATTCCTATTCATCCTGACACCTTTCTGGCAACATTTGCAGATGACACCGCCATCCTATCATCCAATTCCGATCCTGAAATAGCATCCTTAATCCTGCAAAGACACCTTTGTCTTATCGAGGACTGGTGTAATGCTTGGCGTGTTAAGGTTAATGAAAGCAAATGCACCCACGTCACCTTCACCCTTCGACGCAAATCCTGTCCAATGGTTCATTTCAATTCCATACCGCTTCCTTCCTCAGACACAGTCCGGTATCTTGGCTTACTACTAGACAAAAGATTGACCTGGAACCCACATACAAGACTTAAACGAAAAGAACTCAACAGACGATTCGGACAGTTATACAGACTACTAAACAGAAAATCTAAGCTTACAGTTGACAACAAATTATTACTTTACAAGACAATACTGAAACCAATGTGGACCTACGGACTTGAACTATGGGGGACAGCCAAACGTTCTAACATCAAACGCATTCAATCCTTTCAATCCAAAGTCCTCCGAACAATAGTAAATGCTCCTTATTATGTCTCCAACTATACCTTACACCACGACCTTAATGTTCCATTTATTTCAGACCTGATTCCATCTAAATTTTCCAAATTCCACCAGAACCTCATTCATCATCCTAATCCTCTAGCACAATCCCTATCCAGCTCCACTCATCCATACAACCCTCCTAGAAGGTTGAAACGGCAGTGGCCCCGAGACATATTGTAAACATCTATTCTGGAGTTCTGACACTGGTCAGATTCTCCTCTCATGTGCGGTGTGATTGTGGCTGTGGCGCCCTCACTTAGCTTCCGCTGGC
The DNA here is from genome assembly GCA_023052935.1 of Piezodorus guildinii. Lineage (NCBI taxonomy): Eukaryota > Metazoa > Arthropoda > Insecta > Hemiptera > Pentatomidae > Piezodorus > Piezodorus guildinii. Next base: position 130,822,540 of record CM041297.1, on the reverse strand, counting down.
TCTCACCAGTGATGCGGCTGAGAGGGAGGCGCTGGGATCCTTTTGACTCTGCTTGTCCTTCCACAAGTGGGGGGACAAGCCCCGTCTGGGGTTCCCGAGCTGATTGTAAATATTGTACATAGGTATGAATGTGACATGTTTTGTTTATTTATTTGTTAACTTCATTTATTTGTATTTATTTTGTCTATAAATTTTGTTATTGTATACGTTTATTTATTTTGATTTTATTTTATGTAATTTGACTTTCCTTTTGTTTATATTGTAAATATTGTATGAATGAGATCCTGTAGCACTATTATTATTGTCTATTATGACAAATTGTAATATATACGAATAAAAAAAAAAAAAAAAAAAAAAAAAAAACTTTTAATAATTTTTAGTAATAAGCGTTTTTAACTGACTTCATTCAAAAATTCTTAAATTGATTTTAGCAACGGAGGTATGTGAAAGTTGTGTGTTGCGCGCACCGGATTTTTATTATTGTTGATGTACTTTTATACAACCGAAAAACAATATTTATTTTTTAAAATTACAAAAAACTCGCAGTCCCCTCCCCCTTAAAACCAAAACAACAACGGCTACCGTTAGACCGTTCGATTCAGTTGCGTCAGAAAATTAAAATTAGACTAATAAAACTCCACCATTAAGCACGTGGGTATGTGGAAATGACATCAACCCATTCATTATAGCAATATGTAACCATGTTAATAAAATTAACTGTGTAATAAAACGGTATAAATGAAAACAATTATAAAAATATGATTATAGTCAAGGTTTCTCAAGTCACGGAAGCCACGTGGTGTATTAAATCTTGCCTTCGTTTGAACATGGTTGCAAGTTTACAATTAGAGTATGTCGTTTTCTGTAAATCTGAGTTTTTTTTTCTTCTTAAATTTAAATTCGTCTTATAATTAGATAAATGTCTTTGTTTTCTTAAGTGAGTAAATTTTCTTGAGTTGTTTGAGTGCAAAAGACCAAAAGTCTCGCAAAAGCCAGTGTACGTTTAGTAAGTTTAGCACGGAAAACGAAAAGTCGCACGAAACAAAATTTTACATAAAAGACTATACGCTCGAGATGTTACAGGAATCTTTTCATTAAAATCATCCAACCAGAAGAGACACTTTGTACAATGCATTTTGTATCTTAATATGATTTTCTCAAAAACGACTGCAATGATTTTGATTAAACTCGTCATCGATGTAAAACTTAACGGGCTTCGATATAATATAGGTTTTATTCTGTTTTATTTTTAAGATGCGATCTGGTGACTCCCTTTCACCTGTTTTATATAATATAGCTTTAGAATATGTCATAGAAATTATTCATTTTTACTTTCACTTACCTATGTATGAAATATTTAATAAGGGAAAGTATTGCCAAGCTCAAAATTTTCGAATTCCAGTTTTCAACGGAAATACACATTTTAGGGTCCCCTGAGTCCAAATAACGAAGTCCCGCAAAAAGGTCCGTGTGTATGTGTGTGGTAACTCCCGGGCGGGAACGGTAAGTCCTATGAAACTGAAATTTCATATTTAAGACAAATATACGCCCGAGACGTTACAAAACCTTTTTCATCAAAATAAGCTTACCAGAAGAGCCAATTTATACCATGCATTTTGCATCTTTTTTCGATTTTCTCGAAAACGGTTCGGACAATTTTGATTAAACTCGCTATATCGATATAAAATTTAATGAGCTTTAATATCATATGGGTTTCGTTATGATTAAAATGGTCTGACAGGGCTTAAATTCCGATATTTTAATTTTCTTTCTTTAAAGTACCTTTAATTTCGTTGGTTGTATAAAAATAACTATATTATCTTCTTACCACTGGTAAATATATAAATTAAATGAATTAGATACGAGATAAGAGCAGTAATATACATGTATGATACACCCTTGCAAAGCTGAAGATTTTAGAAAAAAATATTATCTCATACACAAGCTTTTAAAAGTTAATAGAGAGTGATAAAAAGCCGATAAAACTAAGTGATTGTTTTAGATAATAATATAATAGATTTTTTAATAAAAAACATGTTTCTATAGAAAGTCCACTTAATTAATTGTTTGATGGTTCCACTCATTTTTATCTCTTCTTTGAAGTTATTTCAAATTCTTTAATCGGTTTTAAAAATGAAGGTAAGTGTATGTCGTGTGTTGCCCGCACCAGATTTTTTTACCTCCAACAAGTTTTTTCCGCTTTTCATCGCTCTCCTTTATCTAAAAGATCTGTGGGTGTTGGTTAATTTTTTTTTTCTAAAATATTCGGCTTGCCAATGGTGTATTTCTCATCTATATTACTTATGGTATAAAAAAAAAAATTATAATTCAGGCAGTAATAGGAACTTCTGGTAGAAGTAAACACTTTTTTTTAATTCTCCATTTGCACTGGAATTTTGTTGGAAAGAAGAGTGTGTTCGTTTAAGTAGATTATGTTGAGAATGCATGTTTTTAAAATTATTGTTTCATTTAATTGTTAAACATCATCACCGTGTAGAGATATATTATTTTGAAGAATGGCATCGGATTCTGAATGTGACTGTAGACTGTATAAATTGGTGGTACATATAACACATTTTTTTTTATGAACCAGCCATCTATTTTTTTTTAAATGAATGAACTACCTAGACGCTCCGTACTTTGTTACCAACAAACTCATCCATAGAGACCTGAATATCCCACTCGTTGCAGAAATTGCCCAAAAAAGATCTCGCCTTCGTATCCTCTCGTCGGCATCTATTCCCAATAATCCTCTGAGGCGTCTGAAAAGCCGGTGGCCTCGAGACCTGCTTACCAAATAAACTCTGAAGTGCTACCACTGGGTAGATTCTTCTCAAGACTTTTTAAAGCCAATTTTCTGTAAATAGCTCATTTACTTGTTGTACTGTGTACAGTTGTAAATATCAATAAAATAATTTAAAAAAAACAAAATAAAAAAATGTTTCATATGTCATATTTCTATGTTTATATGATCAAAATATTCTTTTCAATTTCTCTTTACTACGATTTAAATATTGACAGTAAGATTATCATTATTATGCTTCCTATGTTTAAATGTTTTCATGCAAAATAATGTTTTAATAATATTTAAAAATATCGATATTTAAGAGTCAAGAGAATTAAGATATTCATTATATTAACTTCATATACAGTAATAGGTAAGTTCTAAGACATAGTTTATCTACCATGTCTTAACTCATTCATTTGCAAATAATTTTCATTCAATTAAATATTGAAATAAAGTATTATAAATAACGATATTTTTGTGCCGAAATTACACTGGTATCGATAACGTTCACGGAAATTGATATCGTAATCCTATCTCTAATAGACAGGTATACACAGAGCGCTTGCGCCAATCTAGAGCATGTTGGTAACGTTACCATTGTAAAGAAATCAAATCATTCACCCCTGCCAAAAATCGCATAACGCGAGTAATAAGTTTTCTCTTCAAAAAGTTCCTTTCTCTCTTATTGGGTTAACAAACTCCCTAAACTTGTAAAATATACTCGTTTTTATCAATGCTAACAAGATCATATGGTTAATTTTTTCGAATCAACAAAATTAAAGCTGTTTTAGAGGATGACAAATTAAAAAAATTGGCATTTAAGCTATGTCAGACTATTTCTATTGAATCCAATTACATTTTACATCAATATGGGGAGTTTAATGAAAATCGTTCTAGCCGTTTTAAAGAAAAACTTACACATGTGAAAAATTGATAGTATAAAGTAGCTCTCCTAGCTAGCAGATTATGAAGAAACATTTGCTGTAACATCTTGCTTTAAATTGCATACCATTAAAGTTTACATCGATATAGCAAATGTGATCAAAATCGCACAGCTGCTTTTGATAAAATCGTAAAAAAGGTGCAAAATGAACAGCATAAAGTGTCTGCAGAGAACATAGCGGAGTAGGGAGATGTGGGGTATAGGAAGGTTTGTTACTCTCAAAAATTGAAATAACAAGATATGAACTAGGATTTTTTTCAGGGGATTTAGTATGGTCATCTTTGACCTGAATATTAGTCAGAGAAATTTGATTGCAAAGGGATGCCGTAAATTTTTTTTATAAAACTATTATACTTAAGTAATTCTTTTCTACTAGTAAGCTCTGAATGAAACTACCATTTAAGATGCCACGCCTTAAAGTTACACTTACTATAATTGAGAATTTCCGAAGGCAGAATAAATGTAATTTACGAACAGGAAAAGCGAACTGATTTTATCTATTCGAATTATTTATTCTCTTGTACTACGTAGGTACTAATAATTTGAACATAGCTTATGACTCATATTTGTGACTCATTGATTTCCTTATATGTGAATCTTAATTTATATATACATAGATACATAAACAACATTTTATAAATATTTTTTAGCATAAAACAAAAAAATATAACAATATAAAAAATAAAATAAAGTTCAGGCAGTAGGAACTGCCGATAGAAGTGAAAACTTTTTTTGTTAAATTCTCGATTTATCCTCACAGAAGACTGAAACGACAAAAGCTGCTCGTAGATGCCGATTACTACAACACTTATTAGACGAACGTTTAAAATTTCCAGTATATTACAAAAGACTCATTTACATCAGTATTATAAGACCTATTTGCACATATGAAATCGAGCTTTGGGGCTCTGCTAAACCATCTAATTCCTCCCACATCCAATCCTTACAATCCAATATCCCTCTCAAAATTCGTAATGCTCCTCATTTTGTCACATATCAACTTCTCTATAATGACCTAAACATCCTATTTGTTGCAGACATAGCCTGTGATAGATACATTCATTCTAAGCTTTCTGCCCACATAAACCCACTTGTCCTTAATCTAACTTCTTAGATGTTCCTGATAAACCTCCGAGACGATTGAAAAGAAGGTGGCCTCGGGATCTACTGCCTTGAAATAGTTAGAAAAGAGCTGGATATTTCTTTCTAAAGACATTTTCACGATTTTTCTTCACTCTGCATATTTACTCATTTTTTGTATAATAAAGTCGTCAGTTACCATAAATAAATCAGAAAATTGATTAGATGAGGAAGATGGTTGGGGGTGCGGTCATACATTAAAAACACACAATTAAAAATAAGCGTTATTTTAATTATGTGCCGACGTTTCGGCCTACAATGTGGGCCTTCATCAGGGGTGACGACGTGAAAGCGTTGCCTACAGAAGTCTCTTCCTCTTCTAATCTTCCTCATCTAATTTCTCTACGGTCAACAAAACTCCATCATTAAGAAAATTGATTAGATTTGGAGACAGTGCGGTTTATCTTATGTACAAGGACGTAAAACCTTTCCGTACGTTGAAAAACATTGAACTTATGTTAATAAAGTAACAGATAAATTGTTGTTTCCTGAATTCCGAATGGTCCTTTTTTGTGGTTAGTTAATCCTTGAATTCTAATTTTATCCGATTTGGACAAGGATTCTATTTCCAAATCCAGGGAGCCGGGATTGAGTGCGACTTCTTTGATGTTAAAGATGCTTCTTCTTGTTGTTTATTTTTTTGTTCTTAGCAAGGTCAACTCCCACTGTCGTGATACAAAAAAGAAAAAAAAGGCTGCGTTGAGGCCTTATTATGGAGCTAAGTTGACTCATTGCAAGCTTTTGAAATCACAGCCACGATACAGGCATCCTTTTAGAATAGAAAATACTGTACCACTCTTCTCAGGGAAGAAATAAAATCAGAAACACGCGTTTTTCAATTCCTTGTTGGTCTGATTTAAATAACAATACAACTAGAAATGTATTGCATTGAATTAGTTTACAAATAGGTCTCACAGTTGTGAGTCATAGCTTATTCATGACTTTGTCAATTTTAATATTTTTAAACTTGATTCGAAAAAGGTCTGACTAATTTTACTTTCATTTAACGATAAATTAAATGTATGGTATAGGAAAGTATTTCGAATTCTAGTTTTCAACGGGAATACACGTTTTAGTGTCCGCTGTAGCATGGTGTTGATTGGCGAATAATAACGTCTAGGTGTCGGGATCATCTTCGAATGCCTTGGTAGTTTTGTACCGAGTTAAAAAAAAATCAGTGCGGTAGTTAGAAAAGCCGTTATCGGTGGACAAACGAATTTGTTTTTAAATTCGTTATTCGGAATATACACATCTTGAAACGTAAGTCTTCAAATTTGGAGGAGAGGGGGTTAATTAAAAGATTTATCTCATTTATATTAGTTTTTTAAGATTAAGAAATAAACAAACCGCCCTTTTTCATATTTATTAGCAATAAAAGAAACATTTTAAGCACTCAAGATGTGATTAATACTCACCTAAAAGAAGCTGAATGGGAGAGTTTTGATAGAGCTTTAGTCTAATTAGGGCTAAATTACAATTAGTTACGTACAAGGAGAGGATTTTTATGTTTTTATGTTTCACCGATTTCGATGAACATTTTCAAGGTGAAGCAAGACATTAAACCATTTGACTGTGCAAAATATTAAGATCTAAAGCTCCCCGGGAATAACGTAAAACAATCGGAAAGTTTGCGCGCGAAAAACATTTTATTTAATATCTCAAGTTTTATTGAAGATAGAAAAATAAGTTTGATGTCAAAACTACGTTATTTCTCAGTGAAATTGTTAAAGAATTAAACCATCAAAATATTTAAGTTTTATGTTTGGTAATAAGCCTAAAATTATAAATAATATCGTCAAAACAGTAATTTTAATAAGGTTTCTTAAAAACTGCGCCTAGATTAAGATTCATTTTTAGGAGTCAGAAACTCAATTTTTAAGGAACCTCATTAAAAGTACTGTTTTGACGATATTATCTATATGTTTAAGATAATTACCAAGTATGAAACTTCAATATTTTGATAGCTTATTTTTTTAATTGAGGCGATTAGTTTCAAAATCGGCTGAATCCACATTTTTTGGCAATTTTTTTTTCATTTTCACAGGTTCTCAATGCATTACACCAAGTAGTTTTGACTAAAACCGACTCAATCAAGTATAAAAATACATTTAAAGTTGTAAAAGCAGTACCAGTTTTGATCAAATAAATTAATCCTTTTTATGAATGCATTTTAATATTCATAATTTTTCTGCTTCAAAAAATATTAAAAAAAAAAAAAAAATTAAGTTGTCAACCTTTTTTTTCCTACTTAAGTAATCAGACGATTATTTATTTTTTTATTAAAACAAGGCTTACAAAAGTATTTTGGACTTAAACCAATAAATTGACTTGAGATTTCAACTTATTCCTCTAAAGTTATTGGTTTGCTACCCAGATTGCTTCAAAACCGGCTCAATCCAAAATTTAAATTTAAATTTTTGGAAACCTGGATGTAATAAAATATTGGATGTGGGTCTTAAATGTTTGGAAAACTTCCTTCTTTTGAATAAAAATGAATAATAACAATGAAACCATAATAATGGCTCTTCAACGTTTTTTGTGTCTCTTGTAATATTTTGGAAATGGATTGAGCCGGTTTTGAAACTAATCGCCTCAATTACTGCTTTTGAAATATGGTAATTTTGACACCAAACTAATTTTCTACTTTTGCTAGAACTAGATATATTAAATAAGATAAGTTTTTCGTGGACAAACTTTCCGATTTATTACGCGACTCGGGGGGTGCATTTGCCCCTCATATTCTGCATGGTTTAATGTTTTAATGTCTAGTTTTACTAAAAAAAAAAAAAAAAAAAATAAATCGAAATCGGTAAGACACATTTGGGGTTCTTTCCCAGTTAGAATCCAAATAGTTGGCCTTTCTCATCTGGATATTTTGTTAAACGAAAAAAACAAATCAGTATAATATTCCGATTGGTAGTTTCGCTCAAAGTAATTTTTATGTCTATTAAAACATATATAGCTGTTTTATTCTAATCGAAAAATAAAACTGAATGCAGGTAAATAACTTTCTAAACATACTTTGTTGAAGCTAGTTACGACTGTCATAAATTATTGTTACTCACAACAACCAATTTGCTTCGACTAGTAGAACTAACTTTGAACTGAGGCATAACAATAAATATCCCTTAACTATGTTTTAATATTCCTTTTTAAAATGTTACCCTCTATGATTAAGAAACAAATTACAATTTATGTTATTTATTACTTTGTTTTCCTGCTAGTTAAAAGTCGACCATATTAGTTTTTCTTGTAATTATAAATCGAATCATATAAAATACACTATTGTACGTTTTATAATTTAATTTTTAATTTTACTTATATGAAATATACAGTCAAGTATATAAAATTATATTTTCACGATTGTGAAAATTCTGAAGTTCACTTGTGTCAAGTATGGCTCAAAAATGGAAATTAATACAGAAATAAAATTTAGTCTTTCAGATAGATATACATATATAGTAAGATTTCACACTTTTTTTAAAGAAATTCAAGGGCCACTTGATACCATAGATTTTAACTTATTTTACGATTTTCTCTAAACGATTTTGATTAAAATGGTTATATTTATGTAAATTGAATAGGTTTTGTAACAGGACTCAAATACCAATTTTCATTTTCCTTACTTAATTTTTTAAAAAATTCAAATAAACGGCTATTTTCAGTTGTTCCTTTTTTTCTTTTATTTTGGGTTGTCCGTAAACTTCGTTTAAGAATTGTTGATAAAAATTAAAATTGATGAACATCTTAAAATTTATTTATTTAATCTATAAAATAGTTACCACCGTTAGTGATTACCCTTTTCCAACAGCTTGAAAGGTCTGTTATCTATGTTTTTCAAAAATTACTGTCTTTACTCCTGAATAAAAATAAAAGGTCTGTTTTGACTTCACCTTCTGAAGGAAAGGATTTCCCTTCTAGAAAATTTTAGAGGAAACGGAAAAGATGGAAATCCGAAGAAGCAATGTCAGGAGAGTACGGCGGGTGAGGTAATATTTATAGTTTGGTTTTTTGGAATCCAAGAGATCTCAACCTCTCTCTCAGCCACGTCACTAGTGTGAACCAGAGGAGGCTGAGTTAAGGCGCAGTAGCCATATAACATACAGAACATCAGAGGAGAATAAGCGTCAGAGTTGTTACTGGTAACAAAAAATGAGCGAAAAGGTTTTAGGTCAAATCAGGTTTTTAGTAATAATTATAGTAATAGAGGTGTACAATATGCTGTTGGAAAGCTAATGATTTTTAAAAAAAAGTATTCAAATATACAAAGTCAAAGACATAAAGATAAATGCGATCAGAAAAACCATCTTCTTGAAGGTAATAATGGTATTATTTAATCTAGAATAAATGCTCCAATTTTTTCTTCTAAATTACTTTTGAATTTTGTAGATTAAAAAAAAAATTTAACCATGTTACTTTCACTTACTATATATAGTAAGGGGAAGTATTGCGATCGTGAAATTTTTCGAATTCCAGTTTTCAACGGGAATACACGTTTTAGGGTCCCCTGAGTCCAAATAACCAAGTCCCGCAAAAAGGTCTTTGTGTGTGTGTGTGTGTGTGTGTGTGTGTGTGTGTGTGTGGTAACTCCCGGGCGGAAACGGTAAGTCCTATGAAACTGAAATTTCATTCTTAAGACAACTATACGCCCGAGACGTGACAAAACGTGTTTCATCAAAATGAGCTTACCAGAAGAGGCACTTTATACCATGCATTTTGCACCTTTTTTCGATTTTCTCGAAAACGGTTTCGACGATTTTGATTAAACTCGCTATATCGATGTAAAATTTAATGGGCTTTAATATCATTTGGGTTTCATTCCGATTAAAATGGTCTGACAGGGCTTAAATTCCGATATTTTAAATTTTCTTTCTTTAAAGTACCTTTAATTTTGTTGGTTGTATAAAAATAACTATATTATCTTCTTACCACTGATGAAAATATATAAGGTAAATATATAAATTGAATGAATTAGATACCCAGCTAAAGGAGAAAACAGAAAAAAATATTTTTTTAATGCAATTTGTCGTTTTTGAACATAAGAATAATAATATGCATGTATGATATACCGTTGGAAAGCTAAAGATTTTAGAAAAAAATATTTTCTCATACACAAGCTTTTAAAAGTTAATAGAGAGTGATGAAATGAACATAAAACTAACTGATTATTTTAGATAATAATATAATAGATTTTTTAATAAAACACATGTTTCTATATAAATTCAATTTGATTAATTCCTTAATAATTTCACGTATTTTTATCTCTAACTGTATTTGAAAATTCTTTCATTGATTTTATTATAAGATTAAAAACAATGATAAGATGATAAGATCAATGATCAATATAATATTAAAATCATATTATAAGATATAACATAGAAATCTGTTGATAAAGAAAGTAATTGTATTGTAAATTTATAACTTTTCAGGTCAACATCGCATGTCATCAAGATTGATAAGTACGCTGTGTATGATAGCAACCCGATACAGTTGGGCAGCACTGTTTTGTTTTATTGTAATTTTGATAAAATAAAGCATTTCTCTCTGGAGGTAAGTGAAAGTCGTGTGTTGCCCGCACCAGATTTTTTTGTTCTTAGAATTGATAAAAATAAGTAAATATGAAACTTAAACACATTTGATAACCAAGTGAAGGAAAACAAAATGGAAATATTTTTTTAATAACTGTTTTTCCTTGCTGATGAGAATGATGGAAATGAGTGGTATATATGTTTGAAGAAAAAATTTATTTTAAGAAGGGATGTAAATAAAAGGCCTGTGTTGGCCTGTATTTTTCAGATGTCTCCTTTAGTTGGGTATCGAATTCATTCAATTTACATATTTAGCTGTTTTTCATCAGTGGTAACAATATAATGTAGCTTTTTTTATAGAATCAACAAAATTAGAGGTACTTTAAAGAAAGAAAATTTAAAATATCGACATTTAAGCCCTGTCAGACCATTTTAATCCGAATGAAACCTAAATGATATTAAAGCCCATTAAATTTAACATCGATATAGCTAGTTTAAACAAAATCATTGGAACTGTTTTTGAGAAAATCGAAAAAAGGCGCAAAATGCATGCTATAAAGTGGCTCTTCTGGTAAGCTCATTTTGATAAAAAAGGTTTTGTAACGTCTCGGGCGTATATTTGTCTTAAATATTAAATTTTAGTTTAATAGGACTTACCGTTTTCGCCCGTGAGTTACCAACACACACACACACACACACACCACACACAGACAGCTTTTTGCGGGGCTTGGTTATTTGGACTCAGGGGACCCTAAAATGTGTATTTCCGTTGCAAACTGGAATTCGAAAATTTTCACGATCGCAATACTTCCCCTTACTATATATAGAAAGTGAACGTAAAAAGAATAGTAATATAGAAGTTTTGCAACAATAAATATTACAGTAAACGCGATTGTTAAAAAAATATCTAAGATAAAATTTATAGAAAGTATTGGTGAGCGACAAAATGGCGTCAAGTTAAGTAATTATTATAATGTCTATTGTTATTTTATTTAGTCGAATATAAACATTTCTATCGAACTCATGTAATTTTTTGTTTTATGTTCAACTAATTTAAAGTTGGATTCCTTGAAGCGAAAAGTTTACAGTAAGTAACATTTGTGTGTTTTTCTCAAACATTTTTTAAACTTCAATTTCATTTGAAAGATTTAACAATAATTTTAACAAAAAATGGAAGTAAATATCGTGTGTTGCGCCCAACAATATATTTATATTTATTCCTGGTATCATATCTGTAATAAAACACTTATGCAACATAGATTTACGATAAAACAACAAAGCGATCGTGCAAGAACTGATATAATACTCGGTGGACCGGACCGTTGTGGGAGATTGGACGTTCTCTGAATGATTTCTGCATGAATGAGCAGGATACGGTGAGCCTGCGAGGTGTAATATCCTCCATTCTTCTATCCCATAACCCATCAATGGCCGCGCTTAAGTTCTTTTATCATAAAAAGGGATTTCATCACAAGTGAAGCTTCGGGTGATATACCAGGTTTCATACTTCCGGAAATATTTCAGTTTTTAGTTTCACTCACCTATAAATTTTTTTTATTTTTTGACAAGTAATATACAAATGCCTTCAGGATTCTTATGAATTCGTGAGCGAAAAAAAATCCCAGTAAAGGCACTCCTTGGCGAGGAAGATCTGCTACAGAAGTAGGTCTCTGCTCCAGAAGCGTTTCAGTCTCCTTGGTGGGTTTTCGTAGTAGTGTATCAGTCAGTAATGTTTGTACCAGTAGGTTTGGATGTCCATCGTGTAAGTCGTGAAAATGTTTGTAATATTTTTTAATGATATCCGTTACGGTTGGTATGTTGAGGTCTTTGTGTAATGATTTATTGGTTACGTAAAAGGGACAGTGAGTGATGAAGCGGAGGAATTAGATTGAAAGATTTGAATTGTCTGCAAGTGTGATTTTTTGCATGTAACATGTTGTATATGATGATTTTGTTGCTTAGTGATAGTTTGTTTTTATGGTGAAGAAGTCGTCTAAGTATTGATAGTCGAAGATTCAGTCTTTTTTCTAATGTAGTTACGTGTGATTTCCATGTCAGGTGTCTATCCATTGTGAATCCTAAGTATTTTGTTTCACTCACCTACATATAAAATATATATATATATAAATATATAGTAGAGAAAAGTATTGGGTTTTAGAACATTTAAGAATTTTATTTTTAGGGTCCCCGAATTCAAATTACCTAGTCCTGCAAAAAGATCTGTGGTCAGTCTACCTCGAAAACGATAAGTTGCATAAAGATGAAATTTTATTTTTTGGAGCGTATATTGAGATGTTGCAGCTTTTTGATCAATATCGATGAACCAGAATTGATGAAATAAATAAATAAGATAAAGCCACTTTATACTGTATATTTTGCACCTTTTACGATTTTATCAAAAGCGATTATGATAAAACTTGATATATTGGGGCCACCTAGCGTAGTGGTTAGCATAACAGCTTTCTATGCCAAAGGTCACGGGTTCAAAATCGCGGGTGGCCCTAGGATTTTTTAATAGGAGTAAAAAATCCTTAGTTATGCCGTCCTTCAGAGGGGACATTAAGAGGTGGTCCCGAGCCTGTGCGATGTTAGGAACTCGTTAAAGATTCCTATCCTAATAAAACCTGGATAGACAAAATTTAGGACTCCCATTGTAGCATCGTCCGATTAGCCACAGCAGCATAAAAGTGACGTTAAACGAATAAACAAACAAACAAACGGTTTCACTGCAATTGACTTACCAGTTTGTAATTAGCATGTTTCAGCTTTTTGGGATTTTATCCAAAACATTAAATGAGTTTCAACTTTATGTAATCCTCACACCAGACTGAAACGACAAGAAACTGCTCGAAGATATCGATTACTACAACACTTACTAGACAAACGTTCAAAACTTCCAGTATATTACAAAAGACTCATTTACACCACTATTATCAGACCTATTTGGACGTATGGAATCGAGCTTTGGGGCTCTACGAAACCATCTAATTCCTCCCGCATCCAGTCCTTACAATCCAAAATCCTTCGAAAAATCCTGAATGCTCCTTACTTTGTTACAAATCAACTCATTCATAATGACCTTAACATCCCATTTGTTGCAGACATAGCCCGTGATAGATACTCCTCTTTTCATTCTAAACTCCCTGCCCATACAAATCCACTTGTCCGTAATTTATCTTCCTTAGATATTCCAGATAATCCTCCAAGGCGACTGAAAAGAAGGTGGCCTCGGGACCTACTGAGTTAAAATAGTTAGTGAAGTGCTACCACTGAATTGTTCTTTCTCAAGACATTTTCATGACATTTTTTTTTTTTTTCCTCATATTTACTTATTGTGTTCTTTAATACAGTTGTAAATTACAATAAATAAATAAAAAAAAAAAAAAAAAAAACTTTATGTAGATTTTATTCTGATTCCAATAAAGTGACAGGGCTTAAATGTTATTTAAAAAAAAATCTTTTAATTTAATCTATTTAAAATGGCTAAATATGAAATAAGAAAGAACTTGATAATCAATTGAATAAGAAAACATTAAAAATATTATTAAAATTTTAAATTATTTCTGTAAATAGTAATATTGGCATCAAATAAACAGTTAAAAAGCTAAAGATTTTATAGAAAAAAATTATCTTATGTACAAAGCTGTAAAACATAGTGAAGAAAGAGGCAACAAGTTAAGTGATTATTGTAGGTAACAATTTCTATTGTTAGATTATTTAATATGAAACACACATACACACGTTTCCATCAAAACTCAATTTAATTCTTTAATTTTTTTTTTCAAGACTATCTTTAATAAAATATTTATTTTAACAACGGAGGTAAGTGAATGTCATAAAACTATTAAAATAGTTTAGTGAGCACAAATCAGTATGCTGTGGTAAAGCAACCCAATTGAGTTGGGCAGTACCATTTTCTGAATAAAGTTTATCTCTTAACGTTGCCATGTAAGTAAATAGAAAACCGGATAAATTTTGTTCAAGTGTTCGTTTTAATATAATGATTTAAATTGCTATGTTAATAAATTAAAAAAAAGTCTGGTACGGGCAACACACGACTTTCAAATACCTCCGTATTTAAAATCGATTAAAGAATTTTCAAATACAGTTAGATAAAAATGAATAAAACCATTTACGAATTGATTAAATTGAATTTCTATAGAAACACGTGTTTTATTAAAAAATCTATTATATTATTTCAAAAATAATCGGTTAGTTTTACCGGATTTTCATCATCTTTATTAACTTTTACAAGGGTGTGTATAAGATAATATTTTTTCTAAAATCTTTGGCTTTTCAACGGTTTATAAACCATATATACGACTCTTCTTATTTTCAAAAACAGAAAATTAGATGAAAAATATTTTTTCAGTTTTCTCCTTTAGTTGTTTATCAAATCTGCTCGACTTGCATATTTAGCTGTTAATTACCAACGCTAACAAGATTATATAGTTATTTTTATGGCAACTACAGAGTTCAAGGTACTTAAGAGGAAGAAAATTTAAAATATCTACATCATATTAAAGCTCATTAAATTTTACATCGATATAGGGAGTTTAATCAAAATCGTTAGAGCCGTTTTTAAGAAAATCGGTAAAAGGTGCAAAACGCAAGGTATAAAGTACATCTTCCGATAAGCTGATTTTAATGAAAAAGATTTTGTAACATCTCAGTTGTCTTAATTATAAAATTTCAGTCTCATAGGACATGTCGTTTTCGCCCGAGAGTTACCACACCCACACACACAGACCTTCCGGTACTTCATGAAAATGATGAAAATCATGAATTTTTCTTATGTAGACGTATGCATAAGAAAAATTCATGATGTTATAAACTTCCAGGTTATATTTATTATATTATATAAGTAAACAAATAGCAAATTGAAAGTAAGAAACAACTAATTTTGAACACTCAAACGAAAAAAAATAATAATATATACATGTATATATGAAATAAAATAAAAAATAAATAAGAAGATAAACATAGGATACTCATTCCTTATAACGATTATAATGAAAAATCTAATTTAAAATTAAAGATGTGCTACCTTTACTTGTAAATTTCATGTTATTCTTAGGGGACAAAGTCCCAGAATAAATTTTTTTTTATTCTATTCTATTCTAAGTAAATTATTTTTGAATTATTAAAAAAAAAAAAAAAAAAAAAAAACAGCAAAATATACTTAAATTTAAAGTACGAAAAATTGGACTCAGGGGACCCTAAAACGTGTATTTACGTTGCAAACTGGAATTCGAAAATTTTCACGATCGCAATACTTCCCCTTACTATATATAGTAAGCGAACGTAAAAAGAATAGTAATATAGAAGTATAATGTACCTTTGCAACGATTAATATTTCAGTAAACGCAATTGTTAGAAAAATATCTAAGATAAAATTTTTAGATAGTATTGGTGAGGGACAAAAATGGCTTTAAGTTAAGTAATTATTGTACATAATAATGTCTGTTGTTATTTTATTTAGTCAAATATAAACGTTTCTATCGAACTCATGTAATTCTTTCTTTTATTTTCAATTTATTTAAAGTTGGATACCTTGAAGCGAAAAGTGACAGTAAGTAACATTCGTGTGTTGTTCACATACAGTATATACAGCGAGTGAAAGTAAAAATTCACATAAGCTCAATGTTATTCTTTAAACTTTTTTATTTTTTAACATAATTATGAAATTGTAGTTTTGATTTCAATAACAGTTATAAATGAAAGAAGTTATAAGTGCACCAGATTTTTTGGAGGGGTTTGAATCTTTTATTGACTCAGTTTAAGCCGATTGTGATAGTTTCACCCTACTTTTTACTAACCTATTCTAGCCAGAGATGTATTGACATTCATTCCACGGATGATATAGTCCTAACCCTGCTTTGGAAGGTATAAACATATAGACACATATAGGAATATATATCGTAAGTTGGAGTATACCTGTAGATAGCGATATCACTTGTAGGTGGGTACAACCACCTTGGGGAGGAAGTAGTCGCACATGATGCTGGGTGAGTACTGAGGTCCCGGGCCCGCCGAGAGTGGCTATATCTTCCGGGCTCACCTTCACCTCTCCCTCTTCGCAGCGCTCTTTTATTTCTTCGGCTTCTGGAGTCCAGTCATCGCTGACCTCACTCTGGAGGCCGCGTACGCATCTTGTTTCTGTCTTCAACCGCTTCGTTAAAGTCTCTCTCTCTGAACGAGCGGTCTGCAGGTGGGAATGCTACAGCTGACTTCAACTAGCCTCATCAATGGACTTAAGTTTCTTTTACGGGTTTTCAGACAGTTCTGTAAATCAATATTAGCGATACATATCTTATACCATTCTCATCAATCAATGGAAAACTAACCTACTATATTTTATATATATATATATATATATATATATAAGAGAGAGAGAGAGAGAGAGGTGAGAGAGAGAGAGAGAGAGAGAGAGAATACTAGTGGGCCCGCCCCTGCTCCGTACGGGTGCAATTTGAATCAGGTGTAATTTTTTTTAAAAGCTCCGTTAGAACGATTTCAGAGTTAATCCCTATGGGATTTTTAGTGCATCGTAATTATTAAGAAAATATGTTTCTTTTATACCGTCTATTCATTATTATATTTAACGATCGGAAGAAATTAGAAACAAAAGTTGGCTAATAAATCAAAATTGTTTCAGTTTATTTTTTTGTTATTATAAGTGAAGTATAGATTTCAGACAACTTAATTTTCTTATCTAAAGAAAACTGGATCGCGATGTATGTTTTCAAAAACTATAGAAATAACAACAAAGG
The DNA here is from genome assembly GCA_023052935.1 of Piezodorus guildinii. Classification (NCBI taxonomy): domain Eukaryota; kingdom Metazoa; phylum Arthropoda; class Insecta; order Hemiptera; family Pentatomidae; genus Piezodorus; species Piezodorus guildinii. Next base: position 130,805,368 of record CM041297.1, on the reverse strand, counting down.
TTTCTCTCCTATTCGGTTTTTTTTTAAAAGTTAAATTGAGTTTCGATAGAAATCCCATTTACTTTACTGTAAACCATCCGTTTTCATCAAATAGTATTAAATTTTAAATCATTTATAACAATGTTAGTTTATAAATTTATGTTGAAATGTTACGGTGTAGAGATTTGGGGCTCTACTAAACCATCAAATTCTTCCCGTCTCCAATCCTTGCAATAAAAAATTCTTCGGAAAATCCTCAATGATCCTTATTTTGTCAAATAAACTCATCCATAAAGACCTTAACGTTCCCTATATAGCTGACTTACCAGGTATCACTCCTTTCATGATAAACTCCATTTCCACTCTAATCCACTAGTTTCAATCCTTGCTTCTTACAATCCCTGATAATCCTCCGAGGCATCTCGAGAAGATGGCCCCGAGTCCTTCTAGTTTAACATAGTCTTTGGAGAGCTACCAATGGATAGTATCCCCACATGTGAATCCATGACATTTGTATCTGTATCTCATTTACTAAAAAAATGTTACCAGGTTAATTACAATTCGGTACGAAATATTGTCTCTAAATAGAAGGACGATTCTGTAGATTTAACTATCATAACCTCCCTTTTAACAATAACACACACGTATGTTGACAAGGTTATGGGCTTATAACAACTTTATATGAACTCATACAATTCATTCTATTTCATATTAACATTTCTAAAATCTTGCTCTTTCCAACGGCATATTATACGTATATATTACTACATAAGGAGAGTGGCTAGCGCGCTAATCTCTCATGCTAAAGTTGTGAGTTCGAATCCCAGTCCATGTATTTTACATATAAACTTTCAGGAAAGGCTGCTCTAAATGATGATGAAAACCGTATCAAAATCCGTTCAGTGGTTCAAGAGTAGTTCCTGTAAAACAAAATCGCATTATCATTTTATATATATTGGGTTGTTTCACATGAAATGTTCGTTTTTATAGTTTCTTAAATACATAAAGGATTTTGCAGGTCTCTGTTGTTTCTTCCGAATGTTTACATATTTAGAGTAAACAGTTACTAATCCTCTACCTTTGTATTATAAACATTAGCTTCCCAATCAATTACCCACTTTTTAGTATACCTCCAAATATGAACATGGAAACACGCGATTTTCGAGTAATATTTTTGTACGAGTTTAAACTCGGCCATTCAGCAGCTGAGGCCGCTAGAAATATTTGCAAGGCGTTTGGGGAAGGGAGTGTTAATGAACGGACCATTTGCCGTTGGTTTGCTAGGTTTGCTAATCCCAAATAATTGATGGTTACAGTATAGTGGTCCATGGCTGGGATAATTCATTATTCCTTTTTACCTAGAGGTGAAACCATTACCTCTACAACGTACTGCAATAAAATTGACCAAATGCACACAAAATTATTTTTAAAAAACAACTTGAATTGTTAAATCGGAAGGGTCCTATACTGTTACACGACAACGCTAGACCCCATGTTTCAAAGCTCAGAGTTTTACAGTTCGGGGATAAAAAATTTGGTGTCACGTTGGGAAAAATGTGTAGAAAAAGAAGGTAAATACTTCGAATAAAATTATCTTGTTTTCATATCGTATTTTTAATAAAAATCCTTTACCTTGAAAACAGACAATTCATGTGACACAACCCAAAATACTGAAATATAGTATTATAAATAACAATATTTTAAATAAAATAGTAAGTGTTCTGCAACGTTATGCAGAATATTAAATTTTACTTTTTCTAAGAGTATTCCGGCATTTCAATAAGGTCTTCTAGCTCAGGTTTTTTTTAGAATTTATGGATCTTAGGACTTTCATCGTTTAATAATCATCAAAACGGTGCAAAATAAATCTACCTTCTTTGGACAATATACATCTACATGATGATAACAGTACTTTTAAAATAATTAAAACTAAAATTTCTATCATGAAAAATCGGTTTGGAGAATGTTTACCTATGTGATAAGAATGCAAGTGTATGGTCTAATTTTCATAGCAAGGTTTTAGGTTGGTAAGAATTCAGAAGAAACGAAATATAACATTATTAAACTTTGAATGAAATCTTTTTTGAAGGGGGATAATGTTCGCTTAGAAAAATTAAAATAACCTTCCATTTTTCTGAGTGACAATTCATTATCAATATTAGTATAACTTTCTGATAATCCGCTGCTTTATTTATTTATCGGTTTATTACTTTCAATAATGAACCTTTGTAATAGACCGAAAAAAAAAAAATTATCCTACCTCAAAATATGACGGCTTCCGTTTCAAGATGCGTAGAATCCGAATAACGAATAAAAAAAATCCGTTTCTTCTAATTAATAAATAAATAAATACCAAACATTTTTCTACAAATGAAAAAAAAAATCCTTGTAATTGGTTCAGAACTAGTAGAGATTATATTTATAGCGTTTTGAAATGAGCAGTAGTGATATGCCATTATCCTTTGAATTATTGCTTCTCATATTATTAATTGCCTAGCAACAGCTAGGTTAGGTTAGGTAGAGATTTTATGGTCACTCAACTGCTGAGATCTTCAGTGTCCTTTAACATATTTCCTTTTTCTGTTACAGCTTCTTAAAAATATCGATCTTTTTGGGGATTGTTTTTCCTATTTTAATACTGTTAACTCCAAGTAACTCTTGAATTCTTCTTTCTATTCTTGCTTTATGGAAGTGTTTTTGCAGTAATGGACATTCCTCTAGAATATGGACTGTCGTCAACTGCACATTACATAAATCACATTTCGGTGGTGTAGCTCTTTTTATTTAGAATTCTTGTCTTAGACGTGTATGTTCTCATTCGAGTTCCGTGATAACAACTTCTTCCCTCCTGTTGCTTCGATCTGAGCTATGCGATGCTTTTGTTACCTTTTTGATGGTTTTTAACTTATTGCATTCTTCTGAATCCCAAAGTTTGTCCCAGCTCTTTGGAGCTTGGGTCCTAAGAAATCTGCTTATTTCGGATGGGATGTGAACAGTAATTACTTCTGGAGTCGATGATATAGCTGCTTGATCAGCAATTTGGTTTTCTTTGATCCCCACATTGGATGGGATTCAAACAATCACTATTTTTTTCTCTAAGTTGTAAATTATTGATGAATATTCTGGGGATTTTTTTGAGGCAGGGTCGGTTGAGTACATATCACTAAGTGTCTTCATAGCACAGCAATATAAACAGTTATGCCCTAATATAGTTATTTGGAAATAATAAACCATTGTGTAATAATTTGCAGCGTTTTTTTAATTTTATTTTAGGAATATAACGCAACTTTTCCAAGGTTCAAATAAAAGAAAAAAAATATAATAAAGATAACACTAGATGAGCAAAATTTAATTAAGTAAAGCAAAACAAAACCAATTAACTAAGGGCATTTATTCCTCGGGTAGATCCTTATCCTAATTAAATCTGGATTGGCAAAAATTCAGAACCTCACTTCATCATCGTCAGTTAACCCATTCGAGACCGATGTGCAATTATCAGTCGTATTATAGAAGTGTAAAGTAGAGAAAAACCAAATTCGCCATTGGTTTTACTGTGTACCAAAAAGATCTAAAAAATATCTGAAGCCTTTCTTACAAAGAAAAAAAAATCGGGTCCTGGGGACCGTGTTCGAAAAAAATTGTCGTCTCAAGTCACAGTGGTATAAAGGGAGGTTAAGTGAATGAAACATAAATAATTACCCTTATGTCTGCTAACCAGGAGAAAGGATAAATTATTTCGAATCTTACAAATTGAATGAGGAAGAAATTTAGAACAATCTGCAAAGTGCATTTAATGAATAAACAGCAATTCATTCATTCTATTCTGTTATTAACTCGGCATTTGTCCTCCAGATGCCACGCTTAGTTATAGTTTACCGTTGTACTCTAAAGTTCTAAGCCGCGTGTAAGAAATGGTATGTTAATTGGTTTTATAGATTATATCTTTTAAGACCTTAGATAATGCAGTACTGAGAATATTCGTCTTGAATTTTCTCCATGTGCGCTTTTCTTGTGATTATCCGAGAATCTAAAGAATCTGAAGATTAATTTCTCTTGTTTCCAATTTATACCATCTTATTGAGACATAAATAATTTTTTTTTAAATTGATAATTATGCCCAGGCCTATTGTATAAACTATCCTTGAAAGATAATTCTTATCATATTTATGAATCTTTCTGCAAGAACTAAATCGTTTGCGTATCCTAAATTCTAGACTGGAAAGTTTAGGTTTGTCCATGTCATATTTTTTTTTTTTAAATACGATTAGAGCTGGCTGGCACAGCATTTAATAATAAATTTATCTTCAGCAAATATACATTATTAACTAAAAATCGAATAAATATTCAAAACAAAACACATATACAGCAATAAGCATAAAGGTGCTGCTTTTTTTATGATTACTTTCATCCAACATATACATAAATAACATAAACTAAATATAAGAATATCTATAAATAATGTAATAATAATATTACTAAAGCAAATACTTAATCCCTACAAAATACTAGTAATAAGTCTCGAAACCTATTTTAAGATTTTCTGTGACAAAAATAAATAATGATTTCAGGTATATTACGTGGGGTTCCGCAAAGATTTCATAAAAGCCACTAATACTTACATAATTTAATACGAGCATAAAACGGATTCTATTGTCATGGTATGCAGGGGAAAAAAAAATGGAAACAATCCTCCAATGCGTCTCCATCACAAACTGTGTCCAGTGGCTTCTGTGGGTCCAGACTATACTTCTGCGGGCCGACACTAAAGGAGATGGCGTACTTTCCGGACAGTCTGATCTGGGCTAAAGTCCTAACATACGAGTACTACAACCAAACATTAAATAGCTTTGCGGAAGGACGGTGTCAGCAAAGACCTTACTGTACCACGGGCTATAGGTCGACTCTTGGAGCAAGGCTATATCCTTCATTCTCATATATTTGAAGTAGCCCTCCAAAATATCCCTCTCTTTGGTTCTAAGAGTGATCGAGTCGTTAAATTATAACCAGTCAAACATCCCGAAACTTTTGAAGAATTTCCTTGAATAACTACATATCAAATAACTTTCTTATAATAATTAATATAATATTGTTCCAATGAGTTAAAAAAATTAATAAAAACCTCTGACCATTTGACGCTTCATTACAATTTCACATATACCTAAAAATAACTTTTTTTTTTTTTTTTTTTAAACATTTCACTGATATTTACAACTGTACTTAAGATATTACAATAAGTAAATGGGCTATTTTACAATTATAGACTTGAAAATGTCTTGTGAAGAACTACACAGTGGAAGCACTTTCTATCGCATTTCAATGTCAATTTGATTTAGTTGCTCTCGAGGCCATCGTCTTTTCAATCGCTTCGGAGGATCGTCAGGAATAGATGGGAATGATGATTTGCGTACATGAGGATTCGTGTAAGTCGGGAGTTTAGAATTAAAAGAAGCATATCTGTTTTGGGATAGTTCTGTGACAAATGGGATATTATGGATGATTTTATTCGTAACAAAATAGTGAGCATTTAGAATTTTGCGAAGGATTTTGTATTGTAAGGATTGAATGCGAGAGGAATTAGATGGTTTAGTAGATCCCCAAAGCTCGATTCCATATAAATAACTTTTAAACTTATAGAACTTATGCTATGTTGCTTACAAAATCTGTCGATTTTAACGTGATGATACGTTTCATTGTAAAGAGTAGAAGATAGCCGCGGGACCCTTCAAAGTAATAGAAACATTACTTGAGTACAAACTTTTGTGTTGTTTTTCTAAAATTCTGTAAATTCGTAAGTATCTTATGTTTAGAAAAAAAAAAACCTAAAAAAAACAACTAAAAACAATCTTTTGTCATTGTTTCTATAATGTATTTATTTTAACTGGAAGGAATTAGTCCAGGTGGCGGTCATTAAATGAAACACCTAAATAGTTACAACTATTTATTGTTTTCCAACGTTTCTACCTCCCTTTGTGGGTCATCATCAGGGCGCATGGTGGGTAAATGACATCCATGGTTAATTCACATTCACCCACAATGCGCCCTGATGATGACCCTCAAAGGGGGGTCGAAACGTTGGCAAACAATAAATAGTTGTAACTATTTAGTTGTTTCATTTAATGACCGCCACCCGGACTAATTCCTTCCAGTCATTCTCAACGGTCAACTTATTACATCCACAATGTATTTATTTTTAATTTAACTTTTTAACTGAATCAGTTATTGTTTATTGAATTATTCCTCTTCTAAACTTTGTATATGCACATGAAATGCCAACTAACACGATGAAATATTGGCTATTTAAATAAAAATAACTAAGTATGAGACAGAAACTGACTAACGCCTAAAAGATTTATGGTTCATCAAAAACGACTAATACAAAAACTGCGATTATTTCACTTACAGATTTTAAGACTTTTAACAACAGCTCCTTCACACGTTAACAATAGAACCCTACATACGGACTTACAGCAAGAAACAGTCGAGCAACACATGCGAACTATCTATTCGCGTTTTTATAGCAAACTGCACGAACACGACAATAGACTTATAAACTTGTAAATATATTAAATACCTATTAAAAGCAACTGTTTGTGAGACCTACTCTGTTTAATTAAAATCTAAGAAGGGGTGTTGCTGGGCACTTTCCTTCCCCATGCTTAACATGTCTGCTGATGAGGTTTTATAACGAACATTTGCTTTTTGCAAGAACATATTTGATAGGGGCGAATAGAATAATGTGAAGACAAAAAAACATTACATATAAATATAAGTACTGATTTTATTACTTTCGCTTACCTATATATGAAATATATATTAAGGGAAAGTATTGCAATCGTGAAAATTTTCGAATTTCAGTTTTCAACGGAAATACTCGTTTTAGGGTCCCCTGAGTCCAAATGACCAAGTCCCGCAAAAAGGTTCTGTGTGTGTGTGAGGTGGTAAGTCTAGCGCGAAAACGAAAAGTCGTACGAAACTGAAGGTTTCATATTTAAGACAACTGTATGCCTAAAATGTTACGAAAACTTTTTCATCTAAATCAGCTAACCTAAAGAACCACTTTATACTATACATTTGGGCCTTTTTTACGGTTTTCTGAAAACGGCTCCAACGATTTTGATTAAACTTTCTATAATCATTTACATATGTAAAATTTAATGGGCTAAATATGATATAGGTTTTATTCTGATTGTAATCGTCTGACAAGGCTTAAATGCTGATAGTTTAAAATTTCTTCTTCTAAAGTATCTTTAATTTTGTGAATTGATAGAAAACGGCTATATATCCAAGCTGAATTAATTTAATAATAAACTAAAAGAGAAAAGTGCAAACATATCTTTTAATGTATTTTTTTTTTTTTAAGATAAGACCATAATTTATATGTACGAGACATTTTTTTTTTAAGTAAGTACCGTTTTTGAATTAAAAAACGACGTGCAAATATATCGCAATAATTTTATTTTTACATGAAAGCCTGTACCTTAATCTACTTTTCTACATAATTTCCATGAATTTTGAGGCACTAGTCATAACGCGGCACCACTTTTTGAATACCCCCCTCAAAAAATTCTGCCGCCTGACTTGTTAACCATCACAAATGTTTTGACTTCGTTATCGTCTTGAAGACGCCGACCGCTCAGGTGTTTTTTCAAGGGCAGGAACAAATGGTAGTCGCTGGGTGCCAGATCAGGGATGTATGGAGGATGATTGTCATGCAGCAAAACGATACGCTTACTCAACTTGCCACGTCTTTTTAAGACGATAACGAAGTTAAAACATTTGTGATGCAGTGGTTAACAAGTCAGGCGGCAGAAAAAAAAAATCTTCCACACAAATTTGTAAAATGAAGTGGAGAGGGATAAAATTAAGTGATTGTTTTAGATAATAATATAATAGATTATTTAATAAAACACATGTCTCTATCGAAAATTATTTTAATTATTTCTTTTAAACTTATTTTATCTCTTACGATATTTAATAAAATCTTAAATTGATTTTAACAACGGAGGTAAGTGAAAGTCGTGTGTTGCGGGCCCTAGATTTTTTTTTTCAATTACACCATACTGAGGACTTATAACTTCAAAATAAAACTGAATCAATAAATAGGGATGATGTGTTCGTTAGAAAGTGAATTCGTGATTTTTTGTAGTCCTTTTCTTTTTTTGAAGAGGCCAAGTCAAAATGATTGATGTATCAATCGAAAACGGAGACTGTAAATGTGAAATGGATTTATGACTCATTGTGATGTTCCAACAAAACGAGCCGGTGCGTGAAGTTGCTGTAAGATTAGGTCATTTAGCGGGAAAATCAATTATTCATTCCAACATAAATCTTAGTGGCCTATCAATCAATGTAAGTGTAGTTTATTCAGTTCTTTGTTTGTTTTTGTAATGGCTATGAGAAGAAACTGATTCATTGATTCATACCTACCAGCCACTACAAGTCATAGGTATTAACGACTAACATTGTTAATGTTTGATTTTTCAATTATCTTTGACGTAATCCCTTCTATTACAGTTTTTGTTTTTATTATAAGTAATGATGTTTGTATATATTCTCTTAATATATATTTAATATTATATATTTAAAAAACCTGGTGTGCACAACACACGACTTTAACTTACCACGATCCTCACACAAGACTGAAACGGCAAGAAACTTCTCGAAGATATCGATTACTAAAACACTTACTAGACAAACGTTCAAAACTTCCAGTATATTACAAAAGACTCATTTACATCACTATTATCAGACCTATTTGGACATATGGAATCGAGCTTTGGGGATCTATAAAACCATCTAATTCCTCCCGCATCCAGTCCTTACAATCCAAATCCTGAATGTCCCTTATTTTGTTACAAATCAACTCATTCATAATGACCTTAACATCCATTTGTTGCAGACATAGCCCGTGATAGATACTCCTCTTTTCATTACAAACTCCCTGCCCATAAAAACCCACTTGTCCGTAATTTATCTTCCTTAGATATCCCTGATAACCCTCCAAGGCGACTGAAAAGAAGGTGTCCTCAGGACCTACTGAGTTAAAATAGTTAGTGAAGTGCTACCCACTGGGTAGTTTTTCTCAAGACATTTTCATGACTTTTTTTTCATTCATTATATTTACTTATTGTGTTCTTTTATACAGTTTTAAATTACTATATTTATAATAAATAAAAAAAAACTTACCACGACTGTTAAAATTAATTCAAAAAACAATTAACTATACTTCAATTTAAAAAATAGTTTTATTAAAACGTGAATTTATTTTTGTTGGAAACATTGTCACAGCTGACAAAATCTAGGGTTGGAACAAACCCTCGCTCTGATGAAATCAGCTGATCTATTAATTAAAAAGTATTTAAATTAAGGAAGGTTACAAAAACATTGATGGTGTTATTGGTTATGTATCTTAGTATAGTTTAGTTTATGACACATGTTTATTATGTTAGTTTTATTTTGATTTATTAATGAATATTGAACCCGTAGGGGTAAGTTTATCTTTGACTTATAGTATTTTTTTTTTTTTTTTTTTTTTTATTATTTTTTTTTTTTTTTACAGTAAACGTTCTAAATGTGATTTATTATAAAATTGTATTGTAACTTTTTAGGTTCAATTACCTGATGTAAAAATAAAGAAGTTTCAAGTCAAAAATGGTTACTACTCACTCCCCCTCCGCTGGGCTAGACTATTTATTTAAATAAATAGTTATAGAATGTAAATAGAGATGTTACAACATATGATTAAGATTAAATAATGTAACTATATCAAATTGTTGATCAGTAATAAGTTTATTCCCTATTCGTAACTTTATATTGCCTTTTCCAACTTTCTGTATAAGGTAATATTTTTTCTAAAATCTTTCTGTTTCCAACGGTATATTATACGTCTATATTACTGTTCTTATAAATAAAAAAATATAAAAAAATACATAAACAAATAGTTTTGCTCTTTTATCCTTTCGTTGATCGTCAATCACCAACTTTTATATTTAGCCGCCTTCATCAATTTAATTGAGATGATATGGTAAATATTTTGGAATGTAAAATTAAAGGTAGTTTGGAGGAAATAAAATTAAAATATCGTCATTTCATTTCAATTAAATATACGTGATATTAAAGCCCATTAAATTTTACATCTATATAGCGAGTTTAATTAAAACAGTCGTAGCTGTTTTTGAGAAAATCGTAAAAAGGTGCAAAACGCATGGTATAAAGTGGCTTTTCTAGTTAGCTGATTTTGATGAAAAAGTTGCCGTAACATCTCGGGTGTATAAGTGTCTCAAATATGAAATTTCATTTTCGTACACCTTTTGGTTTACGTGCTGCAATTACCACAAACACACGAACACACAGACCTTTTTGCGGGAATTTGTTATTTCGACTCAGAGGACCCTAAAAACGTGCATTTCCGTCTAAAACTGGAATTCTAAAATTTTCACGATCGCAATACTTTTCCTTACTATATATTTCATATATAGCTAAGTGAAAGTAAATATACGAAAAGATGGTTATGTTACGACTTTAATTCATATAAAATATCTGCTTCGCTCATTACTTGACTTTCACTTATCTTTCTAATTAAAATAAGTTTTAAAATTTTTAAATATATAGTTAAATTTTAAAATATGTAATCAAAATGATGAAAATATTTATTCTAAATTAAATAATATAGCTATTGAAATTATTGCATTATTTTCAACAATTACTTGAGTATGCCCATTTCGTCCTGCATTCATTACCTTTTACAGCATTATGTCTTAGATTTGCTTCTTATATATTCAACTTTCTAATAATATATTATAAAAATGTTTACACAGTTTTCTCCTTCAATTGATTTCTTTCATTTTTAACATTTTCTCATTTCGTATGAATGATTGTTATTTTTTTTTTTCATTTCATTTATTCTCTTTGGATTCATTTCCTTTATATTTTTAGTTTTAAATACCTAAAAAAAACATACGCAACTTTTGGATAAACTAAAAATATACAAAGTATACGCATGCTCATTAAGATACTAAAATTAGACATATGCATAAGAAAAATTCATTATTTTCTTTTTAATCATAAAAAATAAAATATTTGTCTAAATAGTAATAATAATAATAATAATAATTTAAAAACTAAATTAAAAATATTTTAAAGTACAATAATTTTTTATTTATTTTATTTCGAATATTTTGATGCTCCATAATCTTTAAATTATTAAACATATAAAGAATTAAGTGTATTTAGACTTATTAATGATAGTGTCATTATCGTTTAGTTAATATCAGGTATTTAAATAGTAAAAATAATTTTTAATAGTCTATGAATAAAATCATCCACTTTTTACATAACATTATATTTTTTACTTTCACTGACATATATATCTGATATATATGGTAAGGGAAAGTATTGCCATAGTGAAAATTTTCAAATTCCAGTTTTGACGGAAATACACGTTTTAAGAGCCCCTGAATCCAATTTTTTTTTCTTCAAATTTAAATATATTTTGTATTTTTTTTTTCTATTTAAAAATAATATAATAATATATAACCTGGAAGTTTATAACAAAAAATATATTTAAAAAATTGCTGCCCGTAACCTATGACCTCTGAATAGCCGAAAAACGTAAGTTATGGTGTTCCTTCCTGTGTATTTACTAAAACGAAGGTCACATTGCATTAGGGAACTTGTAACATAAATTTCAAGGTTCCAAATTATCAGTGATCGAATCTTGTACCGTTATCACATCTTCTACTGATGGTTCTCTAGATGAAGCAATAAGTCAAGTATCGGTCGGTAGAATTATTTTATTTCCACCGATATTCCTACTTAACCTTACTATCTTAATATGTAAATGGTATTATTTTTTTATTTTATGAAGAGATAATACAATCTGCCACCTTCTGGGGCAATGAGTATTACAGCTAGGATAAATCATTCATCCCATATGTAAATTGTAAATAAAAATAAAATAAATAATAGCAAGAATAATAAATATAAATAAATAAATAATAAAGATTAAACAAAGAAATATATATATATATATATATATATATAATTATTAATATATGTTATACTTTTACTAATTTTATGTTCAACTGCAACATATGTACAAACGTATTTCAAGTTCTATGTTTATAATAAAATATGGTGCGACTTTCACTTATCTCGGTTGTTAAAATCAATTTAAGAACTGAAAATCTGGTTTTGAGCAACACACTACTTTCATTCTCCTCCGTTGTTAAAATCAATTTAAGAATTCTTAAATACAGTTAGAGATGAAAATTTTTTAAACAATTTATTACATTGAGTTTACAGAGATTTATGTGTTTTATTAAATAATCTACTATATTACTTTCACTTACCTATATCTATACTAATATTATAAAGCTGAAGAGTTTGTTTGTTTGTTTGTTTATTTGAACGCGCTAATCTCAGAAACTACTAGTTTGAAATGAAAAATTCTTTTTGTGTTAGATAGTCCATTTACCGAGGAAGGCTATAGGCTATATAACATTACGCTGCGACCAATAGGAGTGAAGAATCAGTGGAAAATCTGGGAAAAAACGGGAAAAATTAGGGGGAAAAAACTCGCATCCCAATGATTTCAAATGATTTACTTTTTATTTTTAAAATAATTCAATTTCCCCATAATTTATCTTTTGCTGTAGCAATTAATAAATCACAGGGTCAAACATTTAAACACGTAGGAATAGATTTACGCCAAGATCGGGATGCGGAGAAAATCATTATGTTCTTCTGCCACATGAAAATAAAACTAAAAATGTCATTTACGCGGAAGTTCTTTCAAATATATTATTTTAAAATCTTCTTAATAGCGATCATAATAACAGAAATCGACGCAGACGAAATGGCTTTAGAATATATCAAAGAAAAGGTGACGTGCACAGAGAAAGGATTAAATCTGGTTGATAAAATTCCGGTTCTGGGAAACACCGATGATTTGGTACTGTTACGGGAAGACACGGAAACTAATAAAATAAAAACCGGTAAAAAAAATAGGACTCGAAATAAATACCGATAAGAAAAAATATATGATTAGTAGCAGAGACGGTGGCGATCTTAGTGATATTGATATATCAGGGCATAATTTTGAACACGTAGAGAAATTTAAGTATTTAGGTTCAATGATAACGAGAAAAACTAAGTCCAGGAGAACATAAAGTCCCGGTTATAGGCGGGAAATGCGTGTTATTAATCAGTTGCGAAATTACTTAGCTCTGCTAAAAACTTAAAGGTTATAAGTTATAAAACTATTATTCTTCCGACGGTCCTTTACGGATGTGAAACGTGGCCGCTTACTTTGAAGGACAAACAACGGCTAAAATTTTCGAAAATAAGGTACTACAGGCAAAATATTTGGACCAAAGAGAGATGAGGCCACTAGGGAGTAAAGAAGGTTGCGGAAACTATATTCATATCAATCTATATTATTATATAAGTCGATGTTTTATTTCAAGAGTCATTTTTAACTTAAATCGTTATTACCTTGAAGCATATACATTTATAAATTAAAATAAATTATAACAATTATTATTTCTTTTGAATTATTCGAGTATAATAATCAGAACTATTATTTTAATCATATTTAGGACTTTTATTAGCTATATGTCTATGTTTATAAAATATATCAATCAATTTTATGGTCATCGCAGTATCTAAAAAATGACTATGGTTGTGAAGCTAAAATTTTTCCTGGAGGTTCGCCTTAGTGTCTAGATGTGCAATAAGGCTGGGTTTGAAAATCTTCAACTTACAAGTGGTTGAAATTGTAAATTTGACAGGAAGAAGTTAAAGAAGGCTTTAAATAATAACAAAGAGTAGCAGATAGTTGATATTTATTATAGCTACTCTTACTATAAACGCACATAAATTAATACGAAACGCAATATTCGCTAGCAAAGCTGCGGTTCACAGCTAGTATGAAATATATAGTAAGGGAAAGTATTGCGATCGTGAAAATTTGCGAATTCTAGTTTTCAACGGAAATACACGTTTTAAGGTCCGGTGAGTCCAAATGGCCAAGTAAAGGTGTGTGTGTGGTAACTCCTGCGCGTAAACGAAAAGTCCTATGGAACTAAAATTTCATATTCAAGACAACTATACCCCCGAGATGTTACAGAACCTTTTTCATCAAAATCATTTAACCAGAAGAGCCAATTTATACCATGTATTTTGAACCTTTTTACGATTTTCTCAAAAACCGCTCTATCGAATTTGATTAAACATACAGCACCAAATCGGAGATTATCTACAAGCACTAATTAAATAAATAATTTATAATAAACAAAAACTACAATAGGAATTATTGTGCCACAAACGCCACACCTTGTAGAAAATAAAACTAACAATGCCAGTCGTTTATAATTACGTCTTCTAGTGGCTGTTAGGTATGAATCAATGAATCAGTTTATTCTTAAGGCATTTACAAAAACAAACAAAGTACTGAATGAACTACTCTTACAGTGATTGATGAATAATTGATTTTTTCCGCTAAATGACCTAATCTTACATCAACTTCACGCATCAGCTGGTTTTTTTAACATCACAATGAGTCATACATCCATTTCGCAATTACCGTGTCCGTTTTCTTACCGCACACAGGCCTTTTTTGCGGGACTCGGTCTTTTGGACCTAATGAACTCTAAACTCTACATTATCGGTGATCGAAAACCGTACATTCGGTAAATATTTTATATTAAGTTAATTGAAAGTAGTAGTTATTGTACAAAATACCCCTCTTTTTTGTCATGCTTAAATTAATCCATTGCAATGATTTGGTTTGGAGCACGGTTACCTAAGAAACAACACACTTTAATAAGATAGATTTTACATAGTTCAGACATTCCTGCAAACGTATTAGAGAAAAGTCAACAAGATAAATACCAATTTGAGAAAAATATATAAATTAAATGACAAGTATTAGCATAATAATTTGTATTTATTTTACAGGTATTTATTAAAATATGGAAACATTTCTCCAACAGAAAATCAATCGCTGGAACATAAAGTCATAATGTTAAGACGTTTTAGCCTGTTTTTTTTTTTTTTTTTTAACAATTTATTGGACAGTCAACTGTACTAGCAGCCAAACTAAGTTTCATGTCTTCTATACTCAATAGAAGTTAATTTTTTGTTTTTTACACAATTATGTGTTATTTGCTAATTTGAAGACTTTTAATTATCATTTATTGAAACTAACAACTATATGTTTATAGTATACATTTATTATGTATGCGTTTTACTATTAAATGATAGTTTTGAAATGTATATTTCCTTTCTTGTACATATAACACAAAATAAAGACAATTAATAATTCATCATTTATATAAATGCAGATTTAAGGTAATTCTCTTATCATTCATATGACATTCTTTTCAAACCTCTTCATTCTATATGCTCAATGGTTTATCTTTTATATTTATATTATTGAAATTTTTGTTATAGGTCAGGAATCCGTCATTTTTAATTTTTTTTTAATTTTGCCAACGTTTCGGCTCAAGCTTTCTCCGAAGCTATACATATCCATATGGAAAAAGATCGAGTACCCGTCAATTATAAAACAGACAAAGAAATAATCTCTCCCTCGTATGCCAACATCTTCCGTCTCCTTAAGTTATAACTTTCTTACTTTCTTGTACAAATTACTTGTGTAATTTATATTTTATTTACTGTATATTTATCTTTTCGTTTATAACACCTCTGGTTTTTGTTTTGTTATTTATTTATTTTATTTTTTATTATATACCTCATGGATCTTTTACATAGCTCAGATTCTAGTGTTTTATAATTTTCTGTTAAAAATGTTGAGCCTTATTGTACATACGAGTATATTGTTTTTTTCCATTGTAGAATTTTGTAAAACTTATTAAAAACAAAGATAAGCTGTAGTATTTATATTTAGAGGGGAAAACCTTCAGGGTTTTTACATGAACCCCTCCCCATACTACCTATGTTTATGGTTTTCCTCAATTTATGCTTGCACATGGCTCAGTAATAGTACGTTTATATATGTATTTTTTTACTTCTATATTAAAGCATAAAGTTTTGTTTTTATGCTTATCCTCATTAGATTGTGTATCATATTATAATTATTTGTATCTATAATATTTAAGTGTGTTGTATATTTTCTGATTATTTTTTTTCTGATGTTTATTTATTTTATTTATTTCTTATTCTGATATTTTCTGATTAGATTGTGTATCATATTATAATTATTTGTATCTATAATATTTAAGTGTGTTGGTATATTTTCTGATTTATTTCAAATGTCATCATGTCACATGTTTATTTAGAAACTAAAAAAGCAGTTAAAACTATGCACTATGTACATATATTTATCTTATGTCACATTTTACATAATACTTTAACATTAACATACACCATCATTCAAAATACAAATTGCCTATGATTGTTTTTGAGATCTAAAGCAGTATGGTCCATTGGCCTTCGTCACTCGATTTGGGACCTCCTGATCTATTTTACCATTACTACTTATAATCTTCCAGTGGCGCGACAGGCCTGTGTAGGCCCTGGGCCTCGTGGTGTAATCTCCTGGGAGATCGCACTCACTTTTCTTGATGAATTTTGTAGGGTAAGGTTACCCTACACTCCCTACGCCTAATTTTATGAGTGGCCACTGTTTGGCTGGCGGGTCTCACATATCCGGGGGAGAGGCTGTGAGTAAATTCCATTTAATTACATTCTTTAAAAGCCCCGCTGGGACTGGGATTCGAACTCACATCCTATAGCATGAGAGACTAGTTCGCAAGCCACTCAGCCATAGGCTCCCCACTACTTATAATGGTCCGTATAATTATTCGTTGATTCTAGGGTTCCTCTATTACATAAAATCACAGACACCGCATTTTCTCTTCCAACACTCATTACTTTGCTTAAGTTGGGTTTATATGCTGCCCTCATAACTTTAGTTCCTCTTTTCACTAAAGTAATGATGACTGAAGAGCTTCCTGGGAGTCATCTATGAGGACTATATTATCGGCATAGATCGTGGCTTGTGCCAGCACTGGTATAGCTTTCAATATCCCACCACTCCTCTTGGAGTCCTCCTTTATATCTCTTTAAGAAGGATAAATAGCAGGGGACTTAGACTATCTCCCTGCTTTACTCCTTTATAAAAGCGGAAAGGCTGTGACGTTTGACCATTAGGTCATACAATGCCCTTTGGATCTTGGCACATTGATTTGATAGCGCTCATCAGGTTTTTAACACGTCTCCCAATTTTTATAGCTGGATTACGTGGTAAATTACAATAATGAAACTGGCGCTGAGAATAAAAGGATAATGTTGGATGCCAACCATTGCTATTCTGGGTTCAGAAACATATCTGCAGCTATCTGGTGACCAGGCGTACAAAGGTAATAAGTAGAAACTATTAAAAGGTAAAAACTGAATGTAGTTTAGTTATCACGAATACAATTTTTATTGAGTAAAATTACAATCTGTCCCAATTTGGACATCAATAGTAGTGGTGAAAGATATCATACATACTACATTCATACAATATTTACACAGCATAAAATTACAATAAAATATATACACAATAATGAATCAATACAATAAAGTCAAGAAATCACTTATACCTATAAGTATTATCACTTATACATACACTCAGACATACATCACATTGAGTGGATAATCTAGCCAGTGCTAGAACTCCAATATATTTACAAAAGATACACTGCCGTTTCAACCTTCTAGGAGGGTTGTGTGGATGAGTGGAGCTGGATAGGGATTGAGTTAGAGGATTAGGATGATGAATGAGGTTCTGGTGGAATTTGGATGGAATTAGGTCTGAAATAAATGGAACATTAAGTTCGTGGTGCAAGGTATAGTTGGAGGCATAATAAGGAGCATTTACTATTGTACAGAGGACTTTGGATTGAAAGGATTGAATGCGTTTGATGTTAGTACGTTTAGCCGTCCCCCACAGTTCAAGTCCGTAGGTCGAGATGGGCTTTAGTATTGTCTTGTAGATTAATAGTTTGTTGTCAACTTGAAGTTCAAATTTTCTGTTGAGTAGTCGGCATAACTGTCCGAATCTTCGGTTGAGTTCTTGTCTTTCAAGTCTTGTATGTGGGTTCCAAGTCAATCTTTTGTCTAACAGTAAGCCAAGATACCGGACTGTATCTGAGAGAGGAATTGGTAGTAATCATGTTAAAAATGCTAAAAGACATAATGAAAGGAAACAGTCGTATTGAGAAATACGCAGTTATATCCAAATAAGATTTTTAGGTCAGAAGGTGTCGTGGCTATCAGATGGTTATCAGGAATTCAATAAGGAGGAAGGGTTAAATTGGGAATGGAGTTTTTCATTGGAAAGATTGGTACTGCGTTTGGGCCAAATCAGAAATATGTGGAACATTAAGGGATTTGTGGGTGAGTTTATTCTTGACAATGTTAGGAAAATTATATGAAGGATTTCGGACTGTAAGGATTGAATTCGAGAAGATTGTCTTTCTGATAGTCAAGATTTAAAAATGTTTTGAAAGAATTTAAGCGTAAAAAAAAATCCTTTTTTGTATTCACAATTCTTTCCTGTATTCTTTACTGCGTGGGACGGACATTGGTTTCTATTTTAAGAGCGAATCATTAGTGACATTCCTTTCCTTTGTGGAACTAAGGATGTCACCTGAGATATCATTTCCATCTCATCTTCCTCCGTAACAAGGACATCATTGTAACAATATTCCAGGCCTTGGAGTCTTGCTTTGAATTAAAGCGAAGTATTTACCGGTCGATCCGCAGTGGGTTTAGCCAGAAGGAAGTCTTTGGAGCACGACTGCAACTGCTACCATTATAGGAGGATTACAGTCCTCTGCATAACAATGCGATAATGAGGACGAGGAAATTGGAGGCTTCTAGCTTAGTGCTCGGGATTGGGCAAAATCCAAGGTTTTCTGCTTAACCAGGTGATCATTCATGAAATAATAATAAACATGTGCCTGCCAGTTCATAAATGAAAATTGTGGTGCGCGAATCCAAAACGAGTAAATTATTAACGTTTGTAATTTTAAAAATATTTTGTTCTATGGAACATATTTTGTGCCTTCAACTATTGGGTTGTAAAATAAATTCAATTTAATCCTCTCTGTGTTTATAAAATCATGTTTACTTGGTCAGTAATGTTTACATATTCTAAAAATCTGGTGCGAGCAACACACGACTTTCACTTACCTCCCATTTTTAAAATCAATGAAAGAATTCTCAAAATACAGTTATAGATAAAAATACGTGAAACTATTAAAGGAATTAATCAAATTGAATTTAATAGAAACATGTGTTTTATTAAAAAATCTATTATATTATTATCTAAATAATCAATTAGTTTTATCTTCTTTCATCACTCTCTATTAATTTCTACAAGCTTGTGTATGAGATGAAAACTTTTTTCTAAAATCTTTAGCTTTCCAACGGTATATCACACATGTATATTACTTATCTTATGTTCAAAAACGAAAAATTGCATTAAAAATATATTTTTTCGGTATTCTACTTTAGTTACTTTTCAAATTTACTCAACTTGCATGTTTAGCTGTTATTTATCAATGCTAACTAGATAATATGGTTATTTTTATAAAATATACAAAATTAAAGGTACTTTAGAAGAAGAAATTTTAAAACTATCGGCATTTAAGCCTTTTCAGGCTATTTACAATCAGAATAAAACCTACATCATATTAAAGCCATTAAATTATACATCGATATCGCGAGTTTCATCAAAATCGTCGAACGTTTTCGAGAAAATCGAAAAAAGGTGCAAAATGCATGGTATGAAGTGCCTCTTCTGGTAAGCTCATCTTGATGAAAAATGTTTTGTAACGTATCGGGCGTATATTTGTCTTTAAATATGAAATATCAGTTTCATAGGACTTATTGTTTTGCCCGGGAGTTCACAACACACAAACACACACACACAGACCTTTTTGCGGGACTTGGTTATATGGGCTGTAGATGCATTAGATAAAGATAAATATTCAAAGAATGGCATATCACCATGCTAATTCAACGCTATATCGCTGCATTCTTAATAAATTTCAATGATTCTTTTTTCATTTTTGGAAAATTTAATTATTATTTCATATAACACTTTTGGTATTTATTTATTTATTAATTTATACTTTTTTATCCGTTATTCAGGTTCTAGGCATCTTGAAAGTAGCCCTCAATTTTGAAGGGGGTACTTTTTTATATTATTTTTGGTCTACTAACATGGAGCTATTAAGGGAGCCAATCCACATATTTTTAGCTTGACCATTAATTTTCTTTTTTTCTTTTCTTTATTAATCTGTTGTTCTTGATCTCCAAAGTCTTTTCGATTTTTCTCTATCTTCAATAATAACCGATTTTCGGCGGAATTCATCTATTACAATTCGTGACTTGAATATACAGATCAACTTTTTTTTCTTATTTTTATCGTACATTACTGATTAAAAACTTTTATATATATTTTTTCCATCTTAAAAATAATTGAGTATGGGCGTATTGATGGAAACAATTTCAATTTTTTTCTTTTCTTTTCTCTGTTTTTTATTAATTTTTCGCGTTTTTTGGTAAATAAACACTAATAATGTTTTTCTCTATCTTCAAAAATAACTGAGTTATTGAATGAAATAACTTTTAATCGGCCGTTATTTTTAAAATAACCAGCTGATATCAACGTCCGAGTGTTGAGATCATCATTGAACGCCCATGTTTGTGGCGAATTTCAATAAAATTGGTCCAGTAGTTTAAGGAAAATACCGAGAACGACGGACAAACGGATTTTTTTTTATTGGTTAATTGTATTCTACGCTTTTTGAAACGCAAGCCCTCAAATTTGGAAGGGGAGTAATATTTTTTGGTCGATTACAAAGGTTAATT
The DNA here is from genome assembly GCA_023052935.1 of Piezodorus guildinii. Classification (NCBI taxonomy): domain Eukaryota; kingdom Metazoa; phylum Arthropoda; class Insecta; order Hemiptera; family Pentatomidae; genus Piezodorus; species Piezodorus guildinii. Next base: position 130,784,500 of record CM041297.1, on the reverse strand, counting down.
ATTGAAAAGAATGAACCAAAATTGCATTGAATCACATTTATGAATAAATTTACATCTTAAATGCACCCTAACTTAATAAAATGTTCAATATCAGCCTGGATAATCCTGGACTAGACATTTTTCCTCGCTTGTGGAGGGAAAAGCAAGCAGCACCCAACAGATCCCAGCACTCTCTCTTAAATGTATCAATAGTGTAAGAGTCGGAGGGAGCTGAGTAAACTTCTTTAAGAAAAGAGGAACTATGTTATTAAACTGGTGATCTAAAAATTATATATTTTGCTTATTAATATGGAAATAAATATTCCTGTTCGGATCATTTGACAATTTTCTGTTCATTTAAAGAGACTACAGAAATCTTATACTAATTATGAAGGTAATGTAATCAGATTTCGTTTTGCATGCAACGCTTGCTTGCATTTCAACATCTATGATATAATGTGAAGATGGTGAAATAACCAAGAAAGTTTCCTTATAACTATGTATGGAGTTACAATCTAATGTAACTAAATTAATAATGTACCTACTATAACTGAATAATCGATACAATAAGATTTATATGTTTATGTACTGAAATCTTTACAAGGAAATGCGCTCAGAGTTCTCATTTTATTTTCTTAAAACATTCCATAGTTTCATCTTATGAAGGAGCTTGTTTTTTTTTTTTATGTTTCTTTATTCATTTAACCTCACTTTATGCTGATGTGGCTAATAATAAAATGGGAGTCCTACATTTTGTCTATACAGTAATTTTTAGAATAGGAATCTTTAATGAATACCTGACATCGCACAGACTCGGGACCACCATTTTACGTTCCTTTCAAAGGAGGGCAAGGATTTTTGAAATATTCCTAGGGACGTCTGTCGGGTTCGAACCCGTAGCCTTGATCTTAAAAGGTTGTTATGCTAGTCACTACAGCACTAGTGAACGTTAATAGTCATCAGATCTGATTGTATATTTTCTTTTTTTAAAATGATTATTTCAAGGGATAATACAATCGTTTATTTGATTACGAAAGAAGATATTTTTCTTTTTAGAAAAAAGTATTGCCGTATTTTTTGAGTATTTAGATATAACTTTGTTTTCTTTATAAAAAAAAACAACAATTTATTAAGAGTGAAAAAATTATTCCTATTTTGTATCTAAATCTTTGAATTTTTTTCTTTATTCTGTATATAGTCACGCCACCATGAGGCCATAGTGCACCTGCAGATCACACCATATTCCTTGAATCTTATTCAGCAGTCCTATTAACCTTTATATACCCTGTCCCTTCTCCCAGGGATCACACACTCTCTCTCTCTCTTCAAGTCCTCGCAGTAATTACGGTACGTAATCTATGTCAGATCTAGTATAGCCATATTGTTATTATCAAGATTGTCATTATTGTCTTTTAAAGTGTTATTATCGATATTTTGTAACTTTTGAATAAATAAAATATTTTTTTTTACAATAACGAGCACGAACACCAAAATTGGCGCCCAAACAGGGACTGCATATTTTTATCGCAGTTTTAAGAACCGAGTTTCCGCAGATCCGAACTTTTTCCGCAAATCCAGAATTAGGACTACCGCCTAGGATTCCTCACCTGTGAAGACTCAAGATTTTGGCTTACCTACCGAGGACTACCAACTTCGAGATCTTCAGATTCTGGACGAGTTCACTCACCCCGAGCATCTCGCAACGCAGGCAAAGTCTCTTATCTGCACTCAACCTTGGCCGGACTTCACTGTCGTCAGGTATCCAGCTCAAGGACAGATCTTCACACCCCGTCGAAGATTATTTTGACAGCGTACTCAATTTTTGTAAGTTAATTTCCTTTACTATTGTAATTTTATGTCTGATGATTATTTAGATTCTTTAATCCTGCGAGTAAATAATTTAATATTAACTACAAATATGGCAAGCTTTCAAATTAAATCGGCAGACTACGATCATATCCCTAATTTTAATGGAAATCCACACAATCTGTTAAAATTCGTGACAGTTTGTAGACAAGTTTACCAAATCGTGTGTAAACCGGACAACTCGTTTAAGGAACTAAACGAACAAAGATTATTAAGTAAACTTTTAGCAAAACTTACGGATGAAGCTGATTATATAAATACAACGTGCGAATTTAGTCGTGTTGAAGAATTACTAAATTATCTCGAAAGAACCTTCAGAGACAGCCGCTCAATTGAACAATTATCGCATGAATTATTTAATAACAAAATACATCATAAGGAACACCCTCTTGATTTCCTTCAAAGAATTGATAAGATCCGCACTTTAATAATTTCTAAACATCGGATAGAAAACACACCAAATAGAGAAACAATTATTAGCGCATTAGAGAAAAGTATTCTTTATTTTTTTTACACTAACATGCCCCTTCACATAAGAACATATCTTATGACTAAAGCAGAAAAGTTAAGAACATTAGATGATTTGAGAAATTTAATTCAGAATGAGAACCATCTACTCTTCGATGACCTCATAAATTCGGGAAATATGAGAAGACCCGGAGAACATGATTACAAAAGAGGCTTCGACCATAAGAAAAAGTTCGATAAAAAAACATCACAAACGATTTAATAATTGGCAAAATCCCAATAACCCGTATAACCCACATAATCAAAGACAAGAGCATCAATATCGACAACAAGAACCTCCACAAGACTACCGGCAGAATAATAATAATAATAATTATTACCAACAATGGCCCCGTCAAGAACAACAAAGGTATTTCAACGGTTCAGGTCGATACCGGAATCAAAATTATAATAATAATAAGAAAGATGAAAATCCAACTGTATCCATGAGAACAGTTAGCGCATTCGGGAATAAACCGAAACAGCCTAATTTCCAAATTCAGCAAGAAGACCCGAAAGACCAAGAAATCAGAGAATTAAGAGAGAAATTAGAAAAATTAGATCCAAATAATTCTTTTTTAGAGAAAGGCCCGCCAGACAATCAAAACACATAAAAGAAGAGAATAAAAGCCAACTGCCTTATGTTAAAGACCACGCGAATCGTAAATGGCTTATTGATACCGGATCTTGGAAGAATTATATAAGACCAGACATTGTACCACCAGATGTTGAAAGAGAAAAAGAAAATTTTACAATAAAAACAGCAACCGGAGAAGAACTTGGCACGGAATCTATTTCAGTTTATTGCAGAAATAATTTTCTTAAAAACCCCGAAAAAATAAAATTTTATCTATTTAATTTCAGTCCCAATTACGAAATACTACTAGGAAATGAGACAATGAGGGAAATGAAATTTAATATCGATTTCGAAACCAACAAAATAAAAAACTCGCTATACAGAGTTTGATTTTATTATGGAAGACGAAGTTTTAAAATTAGTTTTGAAAGAAGGCGAAAATCAGATAAAAGTAGAACAAAATAAAAATCTATATTTTATTGACTATGAAGATGATAAGATTAAAATTAAACCTGGCATCTATGATCAAAATATAATAATCGACAGTAAAGTTAACGAAACCATATATTTACCTTTATACTATTTGCAAAAAGAAGAAGTAGAATTAACAGATTCTAATAAAAAAGGAAACCATGAAATAATAAAACAAATCCCCCAACTAATCAGAACCGACCATATACCTCCTCAAGAAAAATCAAATTTAATTAAATTATTATCGAAATATCCATCAGTATTTAAGACTGAAAATGATCCCCTTTCAGCCACTGATTTATTGGAGCATAAGATTAAAACAAAAACCGAAGACCCGATATATTCGAAAAATTACAGATATCCCCACCAATTCAAAGAAAATATTAAGGAAGAAATTAAAAAGATGTTAGAATCCAAAATAATAAGACCCAGCAATTCCCCTTACAATTCTCCCGTTTGGATTGTCCCGAAAAAGCCAGACGCATCAGGAAAAAGAAAAATACGAATGGTGATTGATTACAGGAAATTAAATCGAGAAACAACCCCGGATAAATTCCCCATTCCTAATATTGAAGACCTTTTAGGCAAATTAGGAAAAGCGACGATATTTACAGCTATGGACCTTTGCTCAGGCTTCCATCAAATAAAAGTCGAAGAAAGTTCTATCCCAAAAACAGCATTTTCTACAGATCAAGGCCACTTTGAATTCCTTCGCATGCCATTTGGACTCAGTAATGCCCCAGCAACGTTTCAAAGAGCCATGAATATCATTTTTTCAGATTCTATTAACGTTTTAGTCTATATGGACGATATTATAATTTTTTCTGAAAATTACAAAGATCATTGGAAACATTTAGAAGAAACTCTTAAAAAGTTAGAAAAACATAACTTAAAGATTCAGCTCGATAAGACAGAATTTTGCAAGAAAGAATTGTTATTCCTCGGACATATTATCAGCGAACGCGGCATAGAACCTAATCCAGAAAAGATAAAAGCAGTAAAAGATTTTAAACTCCCTAAAAATGAAAAAGAAATTAAAAGCTTTTTAGGATTAACTGGTTTCTATAGGAAAATGATACCAAATTACGCAAAGATAGCTTCCCCATTAACGAGATGTCTTCGAAAAGATCAAAAAGAAATCAAACCAGAGTTATATGAAAACGCTTTTGAGAAATTGAAACAACTTGTATGTAGTAGCCCCATTTTGCAAATTCCAGATTTCAATCAGGACTTTTTCTTAACAACTGACGCAAGTAATTTCGCCATTGGTGCAGTATTAGCACAGAAGAAAGATGGAAAAGAACTCCCTGTATGTTTTGCATCCAGAACACTTAATAAAGCAGAACAAAATTACTCAACAACGGAAAAGGAATGTTTAGCCATTATTTGGGCTTGCAATCATTTTCGACCCTACTTATACGGTAGAAAATTTTTCATATATTCAGATCACAAACCTTTAGAATATTTAAGAACGTGTAAAACACAGAACGCCAGATTAATTAGATGGAAATTATTGTTAGAAGATTTCGAATATGACATAAAATACATTGAAGGAAAGGCTAATAAAGTCGCCGATCATTTATCCCGTTACCCTATTGAAGAAAGGAAATTAAAAGAACCAGAATTTGATATTTTTCATACAGAAAATTCTCCTAATAACTATTCACAAGAAATCGTAGATTTATTACAAGAAATGGGAATAGAAGAAACCCAAGAAGAAGCTAACAATGAAAACTTAGAAGGAATTAATAATGATGAAAACATAGAAGAAAATAATAATGGTGAACACCAAGAAATAATTCAAGATGATATATCTTCTTTAGCAACGCAGCACTCCACAGAATCCTCCGATAACAGAATCTTAATAGTTGATGATAAATCTAGACCAGTAAATGTTGAGAAAAATCAAATAATAATAAAAAAGGGACACGCGAAAATTCAACGCGAAACAATATTCAATAATAAGCAAAGAACAACAATTGAATTTACTTGGCCTTATCATGAAAAAGATTTTGAAATAGAAGAAAAACTTTTAGAAATCTTAAGACCAAATATAACTTACGGCATATACTGCTCACCCATATCAGATTCTATAGAAAGTGAAAATAATTGGTATAATGCATTATTTAATAAAGTTGCATCACTCATTAGAGAAAAATTTCCCACAAATAGAATTAAAAGATATTATAAACTATTGCCAGATGTAAAGAACACGGAAGACCAGAAATTACTTATCCTTGATTATCATATCGCCAAGACATGCCACAGAGGTATAAATGAAACATATTTAGTTTTGAAAACCAAATTTTATTGGCCCAATATGAAAGATCATATCACAGAAATTATAAACAAATGTGACACATGTGGAAAAGGCAAATACGATAGAAGACCTATAAAACAAAAATTTAAAATTACTCCCACACCTGAGAAACCCTTTACAGATTTAATGATTGATACCTTACACATGAGTAATTATTACATTTATTTAATAGTAGATACTTTTTCCAAAAGAATATTTTCTTATTACGCAACGAGTTATAATGCCATAGAAAGCATGAAAGTATTGAAAAAATATTTAGCATATTTTCCAAAACCCCAAAAAATATCATGTGACAACGGAAGAGAATTCGACAATAACTTGTTTAAAGATTTTCTAAACTACTTAAATATTGAATTACATTATACTACCCCCAATCACCCTAACTCTCTTGGATTGCTTAATCGAGCAAGCTCTTCGTTATTAGAAATTTTAAGACTTATAAACATAGAAAACAAAGATGATAAAGAGGAAGATAAGTTAGAGCAAGCAACGACAGCATATAATAATTCCCTTAATCAAGATCTTAAAATGACCCCTAACGAAATAACTTTCGGTATCACTAATGAAACTTATAATGAATCCCCGGAAATAAAAGAATATCTTGTTCATGAGTACCATCGGAAAATGAAGCAGCTTTTCGAAATAACTAAGAAAGGTATAGAACAAAATAAAGAGAGAAAAATAGGCAAGTTAAATGAAAATAGAGAAGACATAGAGATCCCGGAAGATGTGTATATAAAGAGACAACAGAAAAAGAAAATAGATCCTAAATACGAAAAAGGAAAGTATGTTGATAAAAGATTTCAAAATAGAAATAAAGGTAGAAAGAAAAAACTCCACCCTGATCAAGTCAAACGACCGAAAAAGGTCACTAAGAAAAAGAAATCAAATAATAATAATAATAAACCTAGTACAAGTCAAAAAAACCCAGAAATAACTGATGAAGATATTGAGAATGTCATAAAAGAAATAGAAACGTCTAATGTTACAGGAGTCAGCCAAGATGACTTTGAGTTCGACGACGAATTGTTTCAAGTATCTTCTGATCGCAGCGCTTACGGTTCAGATACAGACCCTGCTAATACAAGATTTATCTGACGGACCAGGAGCATCCATCGTACAAATTAATCCATCTTTTATAATTGAAGATTGGTACACATTTTTACATTATAAGAATCTTACAAATTTAACAAGAGAAATTCAAACCCTTAAGATTAGCATTGACGTATTAACAATTAGTAATGAATATAAAACTTTGCATAATATTATTGAACAAAAATATAACAAGATATTAGAAAAAATTAATCATATTGTAAATATAAATCGGAATAACCGATCAAAAAGAGGTTTAATTAACGGACTAGGCAATGCTATTAGTTGGCTCACCGGCAATATGGACGCCGATGACAAAGAAAAGCATGATAATATTTTAAATAAAATCGAGAGAAATATGTATCACATAGAGCATAATGAAAATGTTAGATTAGGATTAAATAAAGAATTAACATCTAAACTTAATAAAGAAATAATTGTTTTAAATAAATATAAGGATAGTATAGAAAAAATAAATAATTTTACAGATTTAGCTCTTACTAAGTTAATGTATCATGATTTATTAGCCGTATTAGATTTAGTAGAAAATCAATTAAATGATATAGAATTTTCCTTAGAACAATGTAAATTAGGAATTACCCATCCAAGCATATTAACGACTAGAGAACTAGAACAATTAAACATACCGTTCGGAGAACCAATCACAGAAAATGTAGAATTAAACTGGTTACTTAGCTCCACATTTTGTTCCCTATCAGATACAGGATTAATTTATTATTTTATTAAAATCCCTTTGAAATCATTGCCAAAAACAACTTATTATGCTATGTCATATCCAGTTACAAGGAATAATAAAGTCATTACTCTAAAGATTAAAGAACAACTAATCATTAGATTTAAAAATTCGTTTTACAATGGAAATTGTATTAAATTCAATAATCATCATTACTGTAAAGACATGATAGAGATTAAGGACAAATGTATTTTAGAATTATGTAAGAATATAGAATTAAATGATTGTAAAGCTGTAGAAATAAGAACAAACCCTATAATCAAACTTATACCCACATTACACCAATATTTAACCTTTAATATTAGCAATGTAACAACTAGTGTAACAAACACACAAATGTATCATCTACCATCTACTAGCCTCCTTAATCTTAATGAAAAAGAGAAATTTGTAAATATAAATGTACCACTTTCTTATGTTGACAATGTAAATATTCCTTTTATTTCCTATCATTCTGTTAATAATAAAACTATTGTATCAACAAATTTTACTTTTGAGGAATTACAACAAATAGACTTAAGTAATATAGAAATAGAAGAATTAGAACCTTATGATATAACTGTATCCCAATTTATTTCTTATATATTTTATGTAATATGTTTATATCTTTTATGCTATAATCTTTATCGTCAGTATTGTAAACTGGAATTACTGTGTTCTAATCCTTCAAATGATAATCCAAGTACCCATCCTCAACCACCTGAATGTTTTGATGGCAGAGCCAGAGCTTGGTTTCAATATTTACAGAATAGACAAACCGTCCCAAATCCTTAAATTTAGAGTTCAGTGGGCTTCACTCTCATAAGGACGGAGGAGTCACGCCACCATGAGGCCATAGTGCACCTGCAGATCACACCATATTCCTTGAATCTTATTCAGCAGTCCTATTAACCTTTATATACCCTGTCCCTTCTCCCAGGGATCACACACTCTCTCTCTCTCTTCAAGTCCTCGCAGTAATTACGGTACGTAATCTATGTCAGATCTAGTATAGCCATATTGTTATTATCAAGATTGTCATTATTGTCTTTTAAAGTGTTATTATCGATATTTTGTAACTTTTGAATAAATAAAATATTTTTTTTTACAATAACGAGCACGAACACCAAAATTTATGACCTGATTTGTAATCATTTTTTAATATACAACTTTATTATCATTTTTTTAAAAATACGTTTATATAATTGAATTGTTTATATGACTTGCACCTAAAGTCGACCATTATTCCATCATTACAACCACTTTATTCTTAATGGGGGCATTCAAACTGAAATAAATGAATAAAAGACCTATGTATCTCTACAGGGTAATTCGTAGTTGAACGGCACTATGCATTTGTAATTGTTTAGGGCTTAGGATAATTAAATCACGAAGTTGGTTTTGGCTTTTATTAAATACCTTGACAAATACGCAACACAGTGACTAATCACAACACTATATCTAGACTCTCTGACTGTTACCTTCCAATACTACCAACATAACATTATATCACAGAGTTCAAAGTTTACCTCCACACATTCACTTACACAAAATAAACAAAAAAGTTCATGTTAACACATATCACAAACTCATTTATTAAACATATACCAAAGGTTAAAGATTTATCATGTATTTACTATATTAAGACTGACAGTAGTTGCTCATCTGTTTATCCAGTTCTATAATTTAGATAAATAGCCAAATAGATGTGCAACTACTGTCATTGCTGATCATTCATTTGTTTATAAGGGGATTAAAATTTGTTATTTAGTATTAAACACGTTAAACCTTGACAATTCAGTCATAATGTAGTAAATAAATAATAAATTTTTAACCTTTAATATTTGTTTAATAAATGAGTTTGAGATATATGTTAATATGAACTTTTTATTTTATTTTGTATTCGTGAACACTTACCTAAAATAGAACCGTGCAATTACGAAACACCCTATATAATATCATATGCATACATAATTGCCTATTTCAGACATTTACTTCATACAGAAGTAATTATTCTTTAAAGGCCTAAAATCGGAGCATCTAATTTCGCAAAATTATGTTTTTTCGGTATATATATATATATATATATATATATATATATATATATATATATACACAAGAAATTAATTAAACCATGTATGGCTCAAGCAGCCGATCTGGAAATAAAGAAATTAAAAAAAAAAAAATTAATTCATGGACTCTTTTTTATATTATAATTTTGTTTTAAATAATTCGGGTACTAGGTCATTAATCTAACACTCCTTCTCAATTTTCTTTATTTGGACGTTTCGATTCTCCGTCCATGTATACACATAGGATCCTTTTCAACACAAAGAATTTTATTCAGCACCGGCACACCACTCGGGCTAACACAGGGCACTCTTAACCTGCCCCTCTTAGAGTGCCCGGTGTTAGCCCGAGTGGTGTGCCGGTGCTCAATGAAATTCTTTGTGTTGAAAAGGATCCTATGTGTATACATGGACGGAGGATTGAAACGTCCAAATAAAGAAAATTAAGAAGGAGTGTTAGTTCAATGACCTAAAACCCGAATTATTTAAAACAAAATTATATATATATATATATATATATATATATATATATATATATATATATTATTTCGGAATTCATAAGCGACAAACGACAAAACATGGAGGCACTTATTGGGGTTTTACCCCAATAATTATTCGAAAATATTGCACAGAATCTTCAAATAAATATGATCGATTAATTGGTATCTTGGTATTTCAGGACTATACTCGTTCGAATACTGTGAATAACAAATATTTCAAATAATTTTATGTCAGCCAACTCATATTTTAGCTTGTATTACTTGGAGTCAATAAAAAAAAAAAAAACAGCCCGTATATTTGAATTTAGCAGGGTGTAACCACCTCTTCAATCAACGTTATCAAAACATTTTAAAAATGGTTACGAAGGGATGAAAATCATATTGATACAGTAGTTAGAGAGAAAAAAAAACAACATTAAAATCTGAATAGAAATCTCGAACTTTTTACAGTTGAAATCCTTGACCTGGGAGTGGAAAATCTAGCTACCGGTTGGCAATTTGTTAAAGAAGGTAGTAAATTCCGATCATCGTTGAAGAAAACTCTAACGAGGCATCAGAGTATAAGTACTAGAAGAAAATACAGAAGTTTCTTTTGTTAAAATTCTAATATGCAGAGGGGAAAAAAAAGAACTGAGTAAGGTTTGCGAAGCTGTGACGGTAAAGTTCTTGCAGCTGATCTCGGCACAACTTAGTTACTAAGCATCTGCAAAGTTTTCTCGCTCAAAAGTGATCTTCCACTTCCAAGTAATTTGGAAGTAGCCTTATTATAATTTCAATGGTGGCTACCGCTCACAATAGGACAGACCTCCGCAATAACTTGACAATGATTTTTCCAAGTATTGTTCGCTGGGACTGTTTTAATGACTAATAAAATTGCAAAATATATTGATTAATTAGAGATAACTAATCAAGGTTAAAACAATCTCTTCTTTCAATAATTATTTTATTAGAAATTGTACATTTTCTAAGAATTTTTAAAAATAAAATTATTTATAGTAATTTACAACTGTATTAAAAATCACAACGAGTAAATATGAAAATTAAAAAAAAAAAATCATGAAATGTCTTGAAAAGAACTAATAACTACCCAGTGGCAGCACTTCGCTAACTATTTTAAGGCAGTAGTTCCTGAGACCACTTCTTTTCAGTCGTCTTGGATGGTTATCAGGGATATCTAAGGAGATAAATAACGGACAGGTAGATTTGTGTGGGCAGGGAGTTTAGAATGAATAGAGGAGTATCTATCACGGCTAGGTCTGCAACAAATGGATGTTTAGGTCATTATGAGGAGTTGATTTGTGACAAAAAAGGGCATTCAGGTTTTGCTAAGGATTTGGATTTAAGGACTGGATGCGGGAGAATTAGATGGTTTTGTAAGAGCCAAGCTGATTCATATGTGCAAATAGGTCTGATAATAGTGATGTAAATGAGTCTTTTGTAATATACTGGAAGTTTTGAACGTTTGTCTAGTAAGTGTTTGCTAAGGTTGATTACATCATATTATCGTACAGCTATTGTGGGCATATGAATAGCGTTCTTGTGATTCTATTAAACATTTTCCATCTAATTTTCTGTTACACGCATCTCAAGTCTTATAAATAACTTGAATCCTTCAAACATCTATATTACTCCCTATTTGTCACAAATAAATCCTTCAAAAACCTAAAAATGCATTTTGCAGAAAATCTTTATTAGCCCGTGATAGATATACCTCTTTTCATTCTAGACTCAGTGTCCTACAAACCCACGTCTGTAATTTATCTTCTTTAGATATCCCTGATATCCCTCCAAGGCGACTGAAAAGAAGGTGGCCTCGGGGCCTACTGACTTAAAAAAGTTAGTGAAGTGCTACCACTGGGTAGTTATTAGTTCTTTTTCAAGATATTTTCATGACTTTTTTTTTATTTTACATATTTACTCATTGCGTTTTTAATACAGTTGTAAATTACTATAAATAATATATATATATATAATATATAATATAATAATATATATATAATATATATATATATATAATATATTTAAGACAACTATACGCCGTAGATCTTACAGCAACTTTTCATCAAAATCAGCTTGAAACTTGAAGAGCCACTTTATACCATGCATTTTGCACCTTTTTTACGATTTTCTTAAAAACGGCTCTAACGATTTTGATTAAACTCGCAATATTGATGTAAAATTTAATGAGTTTTAATATAGTGTAGGTTTCATTCTGGTTGAAATAGTCGGACTTAAATGCCGATATTTTAAATTTTCTTCCTTTAAAGTACCTTTAATTTTGCAGATTTAAAAAAAAATCATCTATTAGCTAAATATTCAAGTTGAGTGAATTTGATAAACAACTAAAGGAGAAAAATGTAAACATTTTTTTTTGTTGATAATAACAACAGTAATATAGACGTATAATATATACTGTTGGAAAGAAAAACATTTTAGAAAAAATATTATCTGGTAAACAAATTTGTATATGCTGGGCTATCCCTGAAAGAACAGTACTTCCAAGTGACAACTCAAAATTTAGAGTGGTTCTATTGAAATAAATTTGTGGACTGTATAGATTTAAAATAAATAAAAATAATGGAAGCCAATGACGAATCACAATACATTTAATACACTAAAATACATATAAACAAGATAAGAAACAAATTAACCTAATAAATTTATAAGAAAAAAATTAACCTAATTTTATGATTAAACAGCTGTAAAAATGTAGGAAACAAAATAAACCTAATTAAAATATTGAAGAAAATAGGAGGAACAAACTTAACTTAATTAAATGATTAAAGATGTAAAAAATATAGTTATCAAAATTAAACAGTTTCTTAAATTAGAATTAAGAAATTAAATGTTCCATTAATAGAAAGGGTATATTCACGTGAAAAAGACCAGTTGAGTATTGTAGAAAATCACCGCAGGGCGGCTTGGACGAAGTTCTCAGGTATGTTGTAAAAGACCGCAGGGCGGCTTTTCCAAGTTCCAAGGAGAACGATGAGAAAATGAAGAACTTCTTTTGCAAACGTACAAAGTATGAGAGCAGACTCGGGTCTAAGGCACATCTACTACCCTTTAGACCCTAGCTTAAGACCCCCCGCCACTAGGCGGTAATAAAAACAATTGAAGTACGATCGTCTTCTTTTTCTTTCTCTTATATTCAAAACTTTTAATTATTTTTTTTCCCCCGAAACAGTCATGAAACCTCATCAGGCCATAACATATGGCGTGAACACAAGTTTTAAAAGGTAATATAATGTGACGAATGGGGAATAAAATGATTACGGATTAATAATTTAACATAGCTATATTATTTAATCTGCCATATGTTTTCAACAAAAATGAATACACGCTTTATTAAAATCAACTTCAAATATTTTTCAAATTGAAGTATATTTAATAGTTTTTTAAATTGATTTTAACAGTCGAGGTAAGTGAAAGTCCTGTGTTCCTCACACCAGATTTTTTACAAATCATTACAGCTGAGGGCAATGATAACACGAAATGCACCAATCAACCTAAATTTTGGTAATATAACTCTTTTTTTTCTTCGAAAAAAGAGCATCCGTTTCTGTGAATTCTGTCTATACTCTCAAGGAAGATCCTATACTGTGTTTCCAAATTAAATTTAGAAATGGTTACATCAGATACCATTTTTAAAGATGTATAGGTCGCTACGTGAGGTGAATATCGATGGCTGAGTCAGGGCGTGCTAACGTTTCCAGTTCCGAGGCGTCAAAATGTCTTATGATTGCTGTGGGAATCCTACGGTGCCCTTGGCAATCTGGTCCTGTTTTATTTATGTAGTGTGAGTAAAATTAACTGTTGAGGAACGTTGTTGTTTTTTATATGAAATTTACTACTGTATTTACAAATAAAAAAATCTGGTGCGGGCAACACACGACTTTTACTTACCTCCATTTTTAAAATCAATGAAAGAATTTTCAAATACAGTTAGAGATAAAAATACGTGAAATTATTAAGGAATTAATCAAATTGAATTTATATAGAAACATGTGTTTTATTAAAAAATCAATTATATTATTATCTTAAATAATCAGTAAGTTTTATCTTCTTTTCATCACTCTCCAATAACTTTTAAAAGCTTGTGTATGAGATGATATTTTTTCTAAAATCTTTAGCTTTCCAACGGTATATCATACATGTATATTACTGCTCTTATGTTCAAAAACGAAAAATTGCATTAAAAAAATATTTTTTCTGTTTTCTCCTTTAGTTGGGTATCGAATTTATTCAATTTATATATTTACCAGTTTTTCATCAGCGTTAACAAGATAATCTAGTTATTATTATTGAATTTAAAAATTAAAGGTACTTTAGGGGAAGAAAATTTAAAATATTGGCATTTAAGCCCTGTCAGACCATTTTTATCTAAATAAAACCTACATGATATTAAAGCTCATTAAATTTTACATCGATATAGCCAGTTTAATCAAAATCGTCGGAACCGTTTTTGAGAAAATCGAAAAAAGGTGCAAAATCCATGGTATAAAGTGCCTCTTCTGGTAGGCTCATTTTGATGAAAAAAGTTTTGTCACGTCTCGGGCGTATAGTTGTCTTAAATATGAAATTTCAGTTTCATAGGACTTACTGTTTCCGCCCGGGAGTTACCACACACAGACCTTTTTGCGGGACTTGGTTATTTGGACTCAGGGGACCCTAAAACGTTTATTTCCGTTGAAAACTGGAATTCGAAAATTTTCACGATCGCAATACTTCCCCTTACTATATATAGTAAGTAAAAGTAAAAATATACTGTAAGTAAATGTGATCTATAATCATATAAGCTTGAATCAAGGATGTGAAGAAACTACTCAGTGGTGTAACAATTTCGGTGTTTATTTAAATCAGTTGGTCTCGAGGGGAAGTAATCATTAAAGTCTGGAATCCAGGCAGGAGGGACGATTTTCAACAAATCATGCCAAATCTTAGCCTACGCTGAAGATCTGGATATTATTGGACGCAATTGCTCCAGCATGAAGAGTGCCTTTATGAATCTCCAAAGAGAAGCTGCTAAACTTGGACTACTGGTGAATGAGAAGAAAACAAAGTATATGGTCTGCAATCCTAATACAGGAGAGCATGTAAGAGGAGTTGTAAAAATAGGGGAATTCATCTTTGACTGTGTAGAGGAATTCATTTATCTCGGAACACAGCTAAACTCAGGAAATAATAAGCAACCAGAGATACAGCGTCGGATTTTAGCGGCCAATAGGTGCTACTACGGACTTCTCAGACAATTAAGGAGCAAGTCTCTCTCCAGAACAACGAAGATGAGAATATATAAAACATTGATTAGACCGGTTCTCACATATTCGTCGGAGTGATGGACGATGACAAACCCCCAAGAATCGTCCTTATTAAGATTCGAAAGGAAAATCCTAAGAAGAATTCTGGGACCAGTGTATGAGAACAGTGCCTGGAGAATGAGGAAAAATGTAGAGCTCATGAGGCTATATGACGACCGAGACGTAGTTCATTTTATAAAATCTGGGCGCCTGAGATGGGCCGGAAAAGTTGCTAGAATGAACAGTAATGAAATACCCAAAAAACTTCTCTAGGAAAAGTTTTATGGGACCAGAAAGTTTGGCAGACCTCGTTTGCGGCGGCAGGATTGTGTGGCGGCAGATGCGCGTAACAAGCTGGGAATCAGAAATTGGAGAGCAACAGCACAAAACAGGGAAGACTGGCGGCTCAGACTAAGGAATGCCTTGACTCTTCACGAGTTGTAGCGCCATCGATGATGATGAGGTCTCGAGGACGTCGTATTTTCAGCTGCCTCGGAGGTTTATCAGGAATAGAAGATGAGAGGATGTAAACAAGTGGGTTTGGTGGACTGGTAATTTTGAGTGAGAAAATGTGTATCTACTTCGGGCTAAGCGTGCAACTAATAAGATATTCAGGGATTATTTTATTTGCGACAAAGTAAGGGGCATTAAGGATTTTTCTGAGGATTTTGGATTACAATGTCCCTATAGTTCAATTCCCTTTATCCAAATGGGCATAATTTTGGTAATGTAAATTATTTTTTTGTTGTAGGTTAGAAGTTTTGAACTTTTGTCTAGTAAATGTTGTAATAAACGGAACATTTACATTTCCTGTCGTTTCAGTCTAGGTTGAAGATTCCACCTAAGACCACTGTCCAGATGGATTCCAAGGTACCGGATCTGTTAGACTGAGGTAAGTAGATTATTGACAAAGGATATAGTGGGACAGATAGACATAGGTTAGGGGTGAAGGATAAATGTAATTTGGTGGGAGTTATTAGGATTGATTTTGTAAAAGAAGGAGTGTGAGACTGAAGCGTTTGGGAAGCAACAGTTGGGTTTTTATTTACGGATAAAACATATGTGTCATTGGCGTAAGTAGTGATTGGAATATCAGCTGTGTATATAGTATGAAAGATTGAACCCAAGATACAACCTTGAGGTACACCGGCCGACTGAAAATTATAGATGATAAGGAAAGATTATGGTTTGCCTCTAAAGGTTCTATCTGTGAGGTAGGGACGGATTAATAAGAAGTATCCAGGAGAGAGGAAATAGCACAGAGTGGAACGTAGTAATAGAAATTTGTAGGAGGAAAAGGAGAGTATGCGATCAATGACACTCTTAACAGCCTACTAAAATTTAGTCTAAAGCTCTAGGCAGTAAACCCGAAACGTCGGCACATATTATAATTAAGTATCTTATCAGTGAATCTCCCTAACTCAATTAACGGAATAATCTCTCAAACGATCTTCTGCTATCGCTTATCTCATCACTCTCTTGGAAAGTTCAAACATTATAGATATATATATTTGTAGATGATTTGCAGATCTAGATTAAGCCTAATTTGAACAACAAAAATAATGAAATAAAAAATAATCATGATAAATTGGATATGATTTGCAAAGACTGGTGAGACATGTTGTTCACCGCACGGATTAGTTATACACCCACAAAAATCAAGGGACTAAATAATGACAGGATTCTTAACACTACAACAAAAATTTGGTAGGAAGAAAACACGGCATTCACATACCTCCGTGGTGAAATTCAATTTTAGGACTTTTAAATAAAATTAGAAACGAAAAAATGTTACAGTATTAAATCGAATTTTGATAAAAACTTGTGTTTCATTAAAAAAGCTATTTTATTATTACAACAATAACTTCGTTTATCCCCTTTTTACCACTCCCCAAACTTTGTGTATTCTTTTGTAAAATCATTAGCTTCCCAACAGTTCATTATAGATCTATATTAATGTTTTTAGATTAAAAAATCTATTGCGCGCAACGCATGAATTTCACTTTCCTCCCTTATTAAAATAAATTGCTATTTTTTTGACCGGCTGCTTTTCTAAGGCAGTGATACCTTCAAAAACTAGCATACTTGATATATTTAATCCATATATAAACTATATTTAATGATATCGTTAGATCTCCTTTCCAAAGGTGTCGTGTTTACCAATCCAAGAAGTGGCATGCAGGGTAAGAATAATAAAGAAGATTCAATTATAATACATTATTATATATATTATATATATATATATATATATATATATATATATATGTATATTTTTTTTTTTATTCGTATGTATTACAGTTTGTCACAATGGGCAATAATAATATTGCTAAAGGATCCCATTCATACAATATTTACAATATAAACAAAAGAAATGTCAAATTACATAAAATGAAACCAAACTAAATAAACGTATACAATAACGAAAATTGTAGATAAAATAAAAACAAATAAATGAAGTTAACAAATAAATAAACAAAGAAACAAAACATTTCACATTCATACGTATGTACAATATTTACTATGCTAGGGAACCCCGGACGGGGCTTGTCCCACCACTTGTGGAAGGACAAGCAGAGTCCAAAGGATCCCAGCGCCTCCCTCTCAGCCGCATCACTGGTGAGAGCCAGCGGAAGCTAAGTGAGGGCGCCATAGCCACAATCACACCGCACTTGAGATTAAAATCTGACCAGTGTCAGAACTCCAGCATACATATTTACAATATATCTCGGGGCCACTGCCGTTTCAACCTTCTAGGTGGGTTGTATGGATGAGTGGAGCTGGATAGGGATCGTGCTAGAGGACTAGGATGATGAATGAGGTTCTTGTGGAATTCTGAAAATTTGGATGGAATTACGTCTGAAATAAATGGAACATTAAGGTCGTGGTGCAAGGTATAGTTGGATACATAATAAGGAGCATTTACTATTATTCGCAGGACTTTGGATTGAAAGGATTGAATGCGTTTGATGCTGTCCCCCACAGTTCAAGTCCGTAGGTCCAGATGGGCTTCAGTATATTATAATTATTAACTTACAGATTGCTCAGAACTTTGATTGAGAATACTGAGGGAAATTTTCACTACTACCTTTGCCATACAATATTACAAAAAGAAATACCTTTAAACCACTTACTCGGCTGGCGAAGGTATAATCAGTTCTTGGCTCTTAGATCTCCAGCTGCTCTCTCTGACCCCCAAACTGACCCCGGAACTTCTTCTTCAGGATGGAGCTCGACTTCTCATGGTTCGAATAAGACTCACCTCTTCTTGAGGATAGAACTTGACTGCCCTTTTCGAATCTTCTCCTCATCGTCGTCACCTCGGGCAGGGCTGATCTGGGAAGTGCCACACACCGGGGGTCCTTTGTCCTAGTGTCTAGGAAGTTTCCCGAGGTACATATTGCTGAGGGGGCCCATGGAGGTAAACGTCTTTTGATTTTTTGCCGACAAACGTTCGTTATTTATAATTGTTTAACATTTTTTTTTTTTAGAAACAATTCTTTATTGAGTAATATTACAATCTGTCCAATTTAGAACATTTTTAATAGTGATAAAGTACAACATTCATACTACATTCACACGATATATACAAAACAATAATTTATGATTATATTAATCGGAACATTCTCTTCTAATTTGTTTATATATATATTTATTTATCATAACATATCAAAGATGATTATTACATTACGTTTCGAGGAACCTTATGCCTCATCTTCAGATTTTCAAATATTATATTTATTTCCATATTGTATCTCAATATAGGTCAATTACTATTATATATTCTTCATATTAAGCTCATAGATATGAATAATCATTCTGTTAAAATCTATCTTTTCACTATCACATATTCATTGTTTCAACCTTTTGTTGCTGTGCACTTGCAACTGTCATGTATATTAAAATAGCAGCATAAAATCTGAAGATGAGGCATAAGGTACCTCGAAACGTAATGTAATAATAATCTTTGATATGTTATGATAAATAAATATATATAAACAAATTAGAATAGAATGTTCCGATTAATATAATCATAACTTAAATTACTCTTCTTAATAGTATTGATATAAAACAAAACAATAAATTTATATAATAATAATACAATATACATATATACAAAACAAAATCAATAAAAGTATATTATTGTTTAACATTAAAATTATTTAATAATGATCTCCCCTCAGTATCCTCAATACATTACAAAATTAAAGGATTTTCAAGTACAGTTAGAGCTGAAAACAAATTGTGAAAGAATTGATTTTCAATACAAATATCCTCATGTATTTAATAGCAGCATAAAATCTGAAGATGAGCATAAGGTACTCGAAACGTAATTAATAATATCTTTGATATGTTATGATAATTAATATATATAACAAATTAGAAGAATGTTCGATTAATATAATCATAACTTAATACTCTTCTATAATAGTAATTGATATAAAATAACAATAATATTTATATAATAATAATACAATATTCGATATGTACAAAACAAAATAAATAAAAGTTATTATTGTTTAACATTAAAATTATTTATAATGATCTCCCCTCATTTAATTCAATACATTACAAAATATAAGGATTTTCAAGTACAGTTAGAGCTGAAAACAAATTGTGAAAAGAATTGATTTTCAATACAAATATCTTAATGTATATTAAAATACAGCATAAAATCTGAAGATGAGGCAAAGTACCTCGAAACGTAATGTAATAATAATCTTTGATATCTATGATAATTAAATATATATAAACACATTAGAAGAGAATGTCCGATTAATATAATCATAACTTAAATTTTTTCTATAATAGTAATTGATAAAAACAAAACAATAAATTTATATAATAATAATACAATACATATATACAAAAACAAAATAAATTAAAAGTATATTATTGTTTAACATTTAAAACTATTTAATAATGATCTCCCCTCAGTATCTCAATACATTACAAAATTTAAGGATTTCAAGTACAGTTAGAGTGAAAAAATTGTGAAAGAATTGATTTTCAATACAAATATACATTGAGTTTCAATAGAAATATGTGTTTTGTTAAATAATATATCATATCATTATCTACGACAATCAGCTACTTTTATTGGTTATATTATTTTTTCATCAATCTCCATATACTTTTAATAATTTGTTTATAAGATAATACTTTTTCTAAAACCTTTAACTACTGTTTTAATGTTTAAAATCGAAAAAAAAATGCATATAAATATATTTTTAGTTTTCTCCTTTAGTTCAATATAGACTTCTTTAAACATAAATATTTATCCTTTTACATCAACGATAAAAAGGTAAAATAATAATTTTTGTATAATTCACAAAATTAAAGGTATTTTGGAGGAAGAAAAAAAAAAAAAAAAAAAGAAAAGGCATTTAAGACTTTCAGAATATTTAATCAGAATGAAAGCTGCATGATATTATTATTCAATACATTTTATATCGATTTAGTGACTTCATCAAAAAATCAATATTGTTCGTGCCGTTTTTGTGACAATCGTAAAAAAGATGCAAAATGCATGGTAGAAAGTGGCTTTTTCGGTTTGTCGTTTTTGTTGAAAACTTGAAAACTATCTTTTTATTAATATCTAATAGTTATGTTGAAAAGGGAAGAAAAATGTGGGTTTTGAAAAATAGACGCATTAAGCAACACTGTTGAATAACTGGTGTTAATCTCATTTTCCCACCGTTTTTAAAACCCTTTTAAAAACGTCAAAGTTTTTTATTTATATGTTAATTTCTTGAAGTTAAATGATGATGACCTTTCTTTTAAAAATGAAGAAAATAGTTTTTTTTTTTAAGTGTGTTATAAGAAACTTCCTGGAGAGCTAATTGGGAGTGAACCTAAAGTGTTTTTTTTAGATAAGTTGCGGTTCTGATAGAAAATGTCTGAAAACTGCTGAATCAGGTTTTCTGAGTCAAATGTTAGGTTTATTTCTGGAAGACAAGACATCGCCAATTAGACTTGAAGTCCCGTCTAGTACAAGTAGATACCATTATGTTGAATGTAATTGAAGTTACACAACACACTGATTACAATCTAAGAGCTAAATAATATACAATAAATCATCACAGCTTATTACATTATGACTTTTACAATCTTAAATTTCTTATCTATTAGTAATCATTTATTATTGGCACCTGTAAGCCTGAGATTGGTCATGTAGATAAACCAGATTATCTCGTCGTTGAAACTAGGACCTTCGCGATGCCCACGCGAACTGTTCCTAAGGTTCTTATCAACGGATAGATAGATAACTGTTAGTTATTACAAACTTAATGTAAGAACCACATTTATATTAGCAACTATTCATTTTCAATAGATAGTAATCTTTATTAGAAAAAAAATATAGTGCGCGCAAACACACGAATATAACATACCTCTGTTGGCATAATAAATTAATGCATTTTTAAATTAAGTTAGCCTTGAAAAAGGTTAAATAATTAAACTGAATTTCGATAGAAACATGTGTTTCTGTATATGTAACCTAAGTACAGAAATTATTATTTACAATAAGGACTTAAATTCACTCAATTTTCGTTTTTTCTGCATTATGTTTTGGGCCAGTCTCAGCAAAACGTACAATAGGGTGTGTCTTTCTTGAAAATTTCAAAAGTTGAATTTTTCGGTCCATCCTTTTTTTTTTTGTATCCCGATATATGAAATCTGATCTGATGTAGCACTCAGCAGATATTGATTCGGTGTAATTATCAAAATAACTAATTCCATTAATAAGTAATTAATTAATAAAACATAATTATTTATTCCACAAATCATAAAGTGAACTAATGACGATCTAGTGGTAAGACAATGATGAGTCGGTGAGCTAATGATTTTTGGAATGATCTCCCGAAGGTTTTTGAACGTCTAGAAGGGTTAAGACAGTCCTCGTCTCTTTCATCTGTTAAATATTTCAAAAAATTCGCTTCTATATACGATCAGCACCTGATTGAGTACGATAAAGTGTAAACCAGAATATTTCTTCATACCAGAGCAGTAGATTTAAAGGAAACAAAAAAAAAAAAAACATCCGTTTCATCATTGGCGCACCTTCTCTGGGGTGCGCTAATGACGAATCGAAGGTTTTCCAAAACGTTTTCTCTCCAAAACAAAGTATCGAAACAAAGAAATACATCAATCTACTCAGTAAGCTGGACCCTATCACGGAAAAATAGAAAATTAATCAATTACAAATAACTAGCAGAGGTAGAGTGGGTGCGACAAATATTCTGAAACTATTGAGAGTATGTATGAATGCAATGGACCAAACCAGTAAAATCTTTCCACCACCTTGACAGGGTACCACGTTGAAGTTAGCAAAGTCTGATTTGAACATGGTGAGCCAATGATTTTTCAGATATTTATTCAAAATTTTCATACAGGAATAATTAATCTGTTTGAACTTATGAATGTGCACCAAGTAGAGCATAAAAATGTCTACCAGAAAATAAAATAAAAGTTGGAAAATAACCAGTTTCATTACGAGGGAAATCATTTGGACAGCGTTTGTACGTTTCGTTAAGAATGACCCTTTTACGGCTTTATATATAATATATATTTTTTTCTAGATTTTTTAGCTGTCATGTTTGCTCTTTTCTCCTTTAGTTGGTTATCAAATTCGTTCAACTCGCATATTTAGCCGTTTTTTATCGGTTATAATAAGATAATATATTTTATTTTTTTCAAATCTACAAAATTAAAGATACTTTAGAGAAAGGAAATTCAAAATATCTGCATTTAAGTCCTGCCAGACTATTTTAATCAGAATTGAACCTACATGATATTAAAGCCCGTTAAATTTCACATCGAAAAAACAGCTGATGCGCTCGATGATAACAGTCATACGTTACTTCGTCTCTCAGATTTTTGCTTTTTTCAGTAGGAATTCGCTTGAGTTCAGTCTGGAAAACATCACTAGACCTCAGGAATACTACAGCAGTGAATATTGGAGAAATTTCGGTAAGCAAAGTTATAATTTACTTTGTAAAATTACGAAAAAGTGAAAGGAGGGTCACTGATCAGCTGATTGCCGCTAGCTCGGCAAGCTCGGGCTTGCTTTTCTTTTCCTTATCTTTCTTTTATTTATTTTTTTTCCTTCTTCTACTTATTCCATTATATATTTATTCCTATTTATTTTTTTTTAATCAATGCGATATTTTCATCAAGTGATGTCCTCGAAAGTTACAAGTAAAAGATCTAGATCTGCAGGTTCAAACTCGTCTCCCACAAAACAGAGACCTCGCCGTGATAATAATAAAAAAATGATTCCACCAGCGACTGTTTCAGCTACCTCTTTAGGATCTGAACCACAGCCTAGCACATCATCACAAGGATTAACTGAAGAATCGCCGTTTTTTACACCGAACCCATTTCAGATCCTTCAAATTGAAAAAGAAACAATGGAATCTTCTCCTATACCAAAAGAACCACAACCTCCACCAATATTTGTTAAAAATATTAAAAACTTTCAACTACTGTGTGCGCATTTAAACAAAATAACCGATCCAAACAGTTATTATTGTATAAGTAGAACCAGTGATACTAAAATATCCCCGACTACCGCCGAAACCTACAGAAAAATAGTAAAATATCTGACAGAGACCAAAGCTGATTTTCATACATATCAGTTACGCCAGGAGAGAGCTTTAAGGGTTGTAATTAGAAACCTACACCCTTCGACACCAGCAGCAGCTATCCAAGAAGAACTGACGGAGATAGGCTATAAAGTGCGACAAGTCACCAACGTCCTAAAAGATAAAATTCCACTGCCTCTATTCTTTGTGGACTTGGAACCATCAGCAGGAGTTGAAAAAATTTATGACCTCAATAGATTATACTATACTAGTGTAAGAGTTGAAAAACCTTACACTAAGAAAGAAATAGTTCAGTGCCACAATTGTCAGGCATATGGTCATACCAGAAGTTATTGTCACCATATACCACGCTGTGTGAAATGCGGTGAACAACATAAGTCAGAAGAATGTACAAGACCAAGATCAACACCCGCTGTTTGTGCTCTGTGCCTCAAGGACCACCCGGCTAACTACAAGGGATGTCAATTCTACAAGAACCTCAAAAGCAGATACCAAAAACCTCAGAATCTGGATGAAACAGCTGAACCGATCAGAAGCAGAAGACAACCTTCAAAAACAATTGATTCCAATGTTACATTTGCCCATCTACTTGGAGGTGGGAACCAGAACAAGGAGGCCGAGGCCCTGCCGGAACAACGCACACTTCAAAATCCTCAACCCGTTCCACAACCAGCTATTCCTCAAAATTTACCCAGCCAACAAAAACCTCATCCGCATCAAATTTCTTATATTCCTCCACCATCAAATGTCTCAGACCTTACAAGTTTGATGACATCCTTCATCACTGAAATCAAATCCCTCGTTATGCCGCTAATATCACTACTTACTAATCTTGTATCAAACTTAATTCCTTCCTTAAAAAATCCTTAAATGACTTCACCTAACTCCTTATCCATTCTCCTATGGAATGCGAATGGTGTTAGAAATCATACTGACGAACTTACAGCTTTATTGCAAGACAAAAACGTTGACGTAGCACTTATTACTGAAACTAGACTAACCACTAAACAGTTCTTCAAAATACCTCAATACGTAACATACCGTACGGACCACCCAGACGGCAAAGCCCATGCCGGTACTGCTGTCATTGTGCACCAGTCCCTCTCTCATCACTTACTCCCACTTCCTACCTATGATTTCCTACAAGCCACAGCCATAGTAATCAAAACTTTTTCCTTTCCGGTAACCCTTACATCAGCATATTGCCCTCCCAAACATTCCATTTCCAACACCGAATTTGTATCCTTTCTAAATTCCTTAGGAAATCATTCTGGGTGCAGACTTAAATGCCAAGCATCAGCAGTGGGGTTCGAGAACCACGAATTCTCGTGGACGAAATTTGCTGTCTGCACTCAACTCCCGTCATTTCAATCTCCTACCTCCTGATTCCCCTACCTACTGGCCAACCAATCCCAACCGTAACCCTGACATCCTTGACTTCTTCATTCACAGCGGATTAGGCTCCCTCAACTTATCTGTAACTCGACTTGATGAACTATCCTCAGACCATAGTCCACTGATCCTAAAAGTATCTCTCACTCCAATTCCAAAACCTATCCCACCGTCATTTATCCGAGGCCCTGTCAACTGGAACCTATTTCGCCAAATCCTGACCGATAATATTAACCTCAGAGCGACCCTCAAAACCCCAGAAGACCTTGACGATTCCGTCTACTCCTTCACCACCGCCATTCAGCAAGCTGTCTGGACTGCCTCCTCTCCTAAGCACTCCAATATAACTCCTATCCAAAACCATTTGCCTCAACACCTTACAGACCTAATCCATGCAAAACGCCGTGCCAGATCATTATGGCAGCGCACCCGACACCCAACAGATCGCCGCTCCTATAACTTCTATTGTAGACAATTGAAGCAGGAGTTGGCGACCTTCCGTTCCCAGTCCTTTAATTCCTACCTCTCCTCTCTGTCAGCTAGTGATAATTCCTTGTGGAATGTCACGAAGAAGATTTTAAAATCCCATCAAGTTTCCCATCCTCTCCGGCGTGGTGATGACTCCTGGGCTGCGTCTGATGAAGATAAAGCCGAGGAATTCGCCACACACCTCTCCAAAGTATTCACTCCTCACCCGGAATCCCAAAGCAATCATACCGCAGCAGTACAAGACTTCCTTTTGTCACCAATACCTCTTTCCCTACCACCTAAAGCTATTAATCCCCCTGAGGTTAAATATCTTCTCCAGAAACTGACCCTCCGTAAATCTCCTGGACATGATCTCCTTACCCCCCAGATCCTCCGTCAACTTCCGCAGAAAGCTATTATATTCCTTACCTATATCTACAACTGCATCCTACGCACCACCTATTTTCCTCTCTTTTGGAAACATTCCACAATCATTCTCTTCCTAAAACCAGGTAAACCTTCCAGCAACACTTCATTCTACAGACCTATTAGTCTACTCCCTATCCTCTCAAAAGTGTTTGAAAAACTCCTTTTAAAACGAATCCTGCCTATATTAGAATCACAAAATCTTCCTTCCCATCTGTTTGGTTTCCGTGCTCATCATTCCACTGTTCAACAAGGACTCCGAGTTGTAGACCATATTTCCTCAGCCCTTGAATGCAAAGAGTATTGTTCTGGTGCGTTTCTGGACATAGCGCAAGCTTTTGACCGGGTATGGCACACCGGATTACTCTTCAAGCTTAAAACGCATTTACCCCAGTCTCTATACCTCATTCTACGATCCTATCTCTCAAATCGCTCCTTCCGAGTTCGCTGTGGTGTAGAATTTTCTAACTTTTATCCCATTGAGGCCGGTGTTCCTCAAGGCAGCATCTTGGGACCCGTCCTCTACATCCTTTACACTGCTGATATTCCTAATCATCCTGATACCTTTCTGGCAACATTTGCAGATGACACCGCCATCCTATCATCCAATTCCGATCCTGAAATAGCATCCTTAATCCTGCAAAGACACCTTTGTCTTATCGAGGACTGGTGTAATGCTTGGCGTATTAAGGTTAATGAAAGCAAATGCACCAACGTCACCTTCACCCTTCGACGCCAATCCTGTCCAATGGTTCATTTCAATTCCATACCGCTTCCTTCCTCAGACACAGTCCGGTATCTTGGCTTACTACTAGACAAAAGATTGACGTGGAACCCACATACAAGGCTTAAACGAAAAGAACTCAAAAGACGATTCGGACAGTTATACAGACTACTAAACAGAAAATCTAAGCTTACAGTTGACAACAAATTATTACTTTACAAGAAAATACTGAAGCCAATGTGGACCTACGGACTTGAACTGTGGGGAACAGCCAAACGTTATAACATCAAACGCATTCAATCCTTTCAATCCAAAGTCCTCCGAACAATAGTAAATGCTCCTTATTATGTCTCCAATTATACCTTACACCACGACCTTAATGTTCCATTTATTTCAGACCTGATTCCATCTAAATTTTCCAAATTCCACCAGAACCTCATTCATCATCCTAATCCTCTAGCACAATCCCTATCCAGCTCCACTCATCCATACGACCCTCCTAGAAGGTTGAAACGGCAGTGGCCCCGAGACATATTGTAAACACCTAATCAGGAGTTCTGACACTGGTCAGATTCTCCTCTCATGTGCGGTGTGATTGTGGTTGTGGCGCCCTTACTTAGCTTCCGCTGGCTCTCACCAGTGATGCGGCTGAGAGGGAGGCGCTGGGATCCTTTTGACTCTGCTTGTCCTTCCACAAGTGGGGGGACAAGCCCCGTCTGGGGTTCCCGAGCTGATTGTAAATATTGTACATAGGTATGAATGTGACATGTTTTGTTTATTTATTTGTTAACTTCATTTATTTGTATTTATTTTGTCTATAAATTTTGTTATTGTATACGTTTATTTATTTTTATTTTATTTTATGTACTTTGACTTTCCTTTTGTTTATATTGTAAATATTGTATGAGTGAGATCCTGTAGCACTATTATTATTGTCTATTATGACAAATTGTAATATATACGAATAAAAAAAAAAAAAAAAAAAAAAAATTCACATCGGCTTTGTAAATATAATAAAAATTTTTAGAGCCGTTTTAGAGAAAATGTGCATAATTCGTGGTATTAAGTAGCTCTTCTGATTAGCCTATTTTATTGAAATATCTGCTGTAACATCTTGAGTGTATCGTTATCCTAAGTATGGAATTTCACTTTAGTTCCGCTTTTCGTTATCGTGCTCGACTTACCACACACACACAGACACACACACTTATTATTATTTGGACACAGGGGCCCTCATTTACGTTACAAAATTACGTTCCAAAATATTTACGATCGCAATACTTTCCCTTACTATATATTTCATAAATAGGCTAGCAAAAGAAAAACATCCTGATTCCATACATCAAGAGTAAAAGAGTACCGTTAAAGAACTCCATAATCTAAACATTTTTTGGAAATTATGTAATGATGTAGGAATATATCCCCTAAAAAATAGGAGAAATATTATGATGGAATGTACAAACAGTACCATATCAACTAATTAGTCTATATGAATATTTTTTTTTTTTTTAAATTACTTAAATAATGAAATGTATTAATAAACACGTTGATTGATAACTATGTATTTGATTACTATGGATTATAAAAATCATTGTACTCTAATTATTATAGTATTTAGTAAGACCGATTTAGTCAGCTGGCGAAGGTGGAATCTGTTCTTGGCTCTTAGATCTCCAGCTGCTCTCTCTCTCTCTGACCCCCAGAGGGACATCTCTTCTTCTAGATGGAGCCCGACTCACATCTTTTTGAGGATCGAATAAGACTCACCTCATCTTAAGGATAGAACTTGACTCACATCTTCATGAGGATCGAACAAGACTCCCTCTTCTTGAGGATAGAACTTGACTGACTCTTTTCGAATCTTCTCCTTATCGTCTTCACCTCGGGCGGGGCTGATCTGGGAAGTGCCCCATGCCGGGGGTCCTTTGTCCTAGTGTCTAGGAAGTTTCCTGAGGTACATATTGCTGAGGGGGCCCATGGAGGTAAACGCCTTTTGATCTTTTGCCGACAAAGGTTTCTTAATCTTTTACTGTTTAATATTAAAATTATTTAATAATGAACTCCCCTCAGTATCTTCAATACATTACACAGCATAAAGTGACGTTAAAGGATTAAACAAAAAAAGGTAGGCCTTCACTGAAGTAATGTTAACGCACACTAAAGGAAACTACATTATAATTGAATGAAATGAAATGAAATGTTTATTAACAAATATACATACATATATATATATATATATATATATATATATATATATATATATATATATATATTATAATTTTGTTTTAAATAATTCGGGTTTTGGGCCATTAAACCAATACTCCTTCTTAATTTTCTTTATTTTGACGTTTCGATCCTCCGTCCAAGAATACACATAGGATCCTTTTCACTGCAACTAAACATAATTGGTTACATTTTGCAGTATGTTGGTTACATTTTCCATAAATCATCTATCTATAGCCGGGTACAATATATTATAAAAACATCTTACCAAAGAATTTCATTGAGCACCGGCACACCACTCAGGCTAACACAGGGCACTGGGATCTCCAAGCCCTCCCCCCTCCAGCCTTGGCGGCCGAAGCTCAACTTATCAATAAATAAATACAATAAAATTATTCTATTAAAAATACAAGGTCAACAACGCTTAAAAAATATATCACAAAAACAACAATAAAACAAACCAAACTATTATATAGACCAATAACTATGAAACAATCTAAAATATTTTATATAAATAATGATTATAAAAACTGATAACAATAAACAACTTATATATTAACCATAATAAAACTTTTTTAATTTCGTCTACTTATTCTTGCCAATTTATTTAAAATATTATTGTATACGTTGCTAAGTTTTGTGCAATCATTCCGCGCATTTACAGTATGTTCGGTCCTAATGATGTGCATCATCTCAAGAATCACTCTCTTCTCTTTATTTTTTTCCACATCCAGAACACTTACATTTTTAAAATCAAAATTGTGGTTGTTTTTGATAGCGTGACTCGCTAAGGCCGTTTCTTCTTTCTTGGATTCCACACTGTATTTATGCGCGTAAATTCTTTTATTTAAATATTGTGAAGTTTGGCCAACATAAGTGCCTTCACAATTTCTGCAATCTATCCTATATATAATGTTAGATGATTTTTCTTTACTGGTTTTATCTTTAAGTCTAGAGTAGAGCATTTTTTTAAAATTATTATTATATTTGTACACAATATTTACGTTTTCATTTTTGAATATCCCCTTTATTATGGGGGCCAGTGGTCTGATATATTCAATAGAAAAATAAGAATAAGGATCTACAGGGTCACGGTTTTTCTTTTTGTGAGAAAATGTTTCATAGGCCCCCCGTAGACACTTCTCTATGACACCTGCAGGGTAACCATTATTTTTTAAAATTTCTCTTGCTCGGCTAATATTTTCGTCTCTATAAGAGATACTGCTTAGAGCTATTGCTCTGTAGCATATATTTCTCCCAATGTTGATCTTAATTTTTAGGTCGTGGCAAGAATTAAAATTTAAAATACGGCCACCATTGTATTTTCTCTCGTGCCATGATACTTTTGTGTACCCTAGCCCGCGAATTATTTTCGTATCTAAAAATGTGATCATATTGTCTTTTTCTTCTTCGATAGTAAATTTTATATTTTGATCTTTATTAAAATGTCCCAAAATACCATTTAAGCTCTCTGTCGGAACACTTAAAATGGTGTCGTCAACATATTTCTTCAAAAATTGCACGTTTATGGGAATTTTGGCTAAAATGTCTTCCACCAAATCATCCATAACGAGTTCTACGAGAATGGGAGAAAGTGACAATCCCATTGGTAGGCCACTTATTTGTTTATAATAATGGTTATTTATAGAGAAATAAGATGTTTCTATACAAAGCTCTACAGCGCTAATAAATAAGGTTTGAGGAATTTTTGTAAATTTCTCAATTTGTTTCCATCTTTTTATAACAGCCTTTATAGCTACTTCTTTTTTGACATTAGTAAACAGAGAAACTACATCTAAAGATATTAGTTTACTATTATTTGGGATCACTTGCTTTTCAATGAATTCTTTAAACTCATAAGAATTTTTTATATTCCACTCATTTTCGACTTTAGAATTTTGTAAAATATTTGATAAGAATTTTGCTAAATTAAATGTAGGAGAGTTTACAAAAGAAATAATCGGTCGTAAAGGTATATCGGGCTTGTATATTTTCGGGAGTCCATAAATTTTCGGTGGTAATGCATTATTCGTATATAATTTATTGTATTGATCGAGTCTTATCAATTCTAAATTAAGTAGCATTTTTGCCAATTGATTATTTTTCTTCATTAAATTTTGAGTGGGATCGGGAATCTTCTTATAATGAAGACGGTCGTTTATGATATTACTCATCTTTTCGTCGTAATCCCCTTTGTCAATGGCAACTGTAATACCCCCCTTGTCCGCTGATGTTATTAATACGTCCGGATTGTTTGTTAAAAATATTTTTGCTGCATGGATTTCCTTATCAATCGGCTGTGCCTTATATCCTTGATTTGCATTCTTATTGCAAACATTCGTTACGGCATTAACCACTTTAAGTCTCAGTTCATTCTGTTTTGATTCATCTTTTTCTACAGTTTGTATTATGTATTCCACATCAGATAGGAATTGTGGTATTTTTTTAGCAATGTTTTTTGGGTTTATTTCATTGTTGAATTTAGGTCCTAAAGATAAAATATCTTGTACATTCTTCGGTATTACCTTATTTGTCAGATTCAAAAACGCAGTGTTTGGTACATCCGGCAAACAATCATTTACTGTCCTTCCTTTAATTTTTTCGAATTTTTTAATTAGTTTTGTCTTTTTTTGTTTTTTCTGCTTTTTGTAGAGATTATCTTGATCCAACGTTAGCTTGTAATACAGGTCCTTATTAATAGTATTCGAGAGTTCTACCAGAATATGGTCTATTTTGTATTTTATTCTCGTTATTATTAAACATACATCTTTAATTTCCAAATTCAGAATCGAGACTTCAGTTTTACAAATTATATTCTCCAATGGTCTTACAAACTTTGAAGAAGTAGGAATAAGTTTATAAATGCTTTTTGTGCTGTCTTTAATGTGTGGTGGAATTAAATTTTGTTGCCTACACTTTAAAAGAAACACTCTCTGTGGTTCCAAATGAGCTAACTTCTTTATCAATTTAGAATACCTTTTTGCTCGATTTGCTACAAAATTTCCATAAAAATGTTTTATATCTTGAAAAATACCCATATTTACCAATGAAAGGCCACAAGAAAAACAACAACAAACAAAATGAAACCAATCTACATATGTACGACAATTACAATATATACCCTAAAATACTTATACAAGAAATTAATTCATCGACCCTTTTTTTTATATTATAATTTTTGTTTTAAATAATTCGGGTTTTGGGCCATTAAACCAATACTCCTTCTTAATTTTCTTTATTTTGACGTTTCGATCCTCCGTCCAAGAATACACATAGGATCCTTTTCACTGCAACTAAACATAATTGGTTACATTTTGCAGTATGTTGGTTACATTTTCCATAAATCATCTATCTATAGCCGGGTACAATATATTATAAAAACATCTTACCAAAGAATTTCATTGAGCACCGGCACACCACTCAGGCTAACACAGGGCACTGGGATCTCCAAGCCCTCCCCCCTCCAGCCTTGGCGGCCGAAGCTCAACTTATCAATAAATAAATACAATAAAATTATTCTATTAAAAATACAAGGTCAACAACGCTTAAAAAATATATCACAAAAACAACAATAAAACAAACCAAACTATTATATAGACCAATAATTATGAAACAATCTAAAATATTTTATATAAATAATGATTATAAAAACTGATAACAATAAACAACTTATATATTAACCATAATAAAACTTTTTGAATTTCGTCTACTTATTCTTCCCAATTTATTTAAAATATTATTGTATACGTTGCTAAGTTTTGTGCAATCATTAGATGATGCACATCATTAGGAACGAACATACTGTAAATGCGCGGAATGATTGCACAAAACTTAGCAACGTATACAATAATATTTTAAATAAATTGGGAAGAATAAGTAGACGAAATTAAAAAAGTTTTATTATAGTTAATATATAAGTTGTTTATTGTTATTAGTTTTTATAATCATTATTTATATAAAATATTTTAGATTGTTTCATAGTTATTGGTCTATATAATAGTTTGGTTTGTTTTATTGTTGTTTTTGTGATATATTTTTTAAGCGTTGTTGACCTTGTATTTTTAATAGAATAATTTTATTGTATTTATTTATTGATAAGTTGAGCTTCGGCCGCCAAGGCTGGAGGGGGGAGGGCTTGGAGATCCCAGTGCCCTGTGTTAGCCTGAGTGGTGTGCCGGTGCTCAATGAAATTCTTTGGTAAGATGTTTTTATAATATATTGTACCCGGCTATAGATAGATGATTTATGGAAAATGTAACCAACATACTGCAAAATGTAACCAATTATGTTTAGTTGCAGTGAAAAGGATCCTATGTGTATTCTTGGACGGAGGATCGAAACGTCAAAATAAAGAAAATTAAGAAGGAGTATTGGTTTAATGGCCCAAAACCCGAATTATTTAAAACAAAATTATAATATAAAAAAAGGGTCGATGAATTAATTTCTTGTATATATATATATATATATATATATATATATATATTAAAAACATAGTATTGTACAATCAATACAAGTAATGTTTCGAGCCGGACTGAGTTTTTTTACACTCGACATAGGAGTACAACTAATCTTGATTTCAATTAATCGACTGAAATAGGAAGTACAAGAAAAAACAATTTTTATAACAATAAAAAAATGAAAAACCCTCTAAAAAAAGAACAAAAATAATAGGACAAACAATTGTGTAAGGATAAATAATAATAAATGCAAACATAGTTAATTTAAATAAGAATATGTTTTAGCCTTTCGTATTTCTAAGCTTTATAAGTTCAATCGGCTTTCCGATAATTTACTATTTCCCTAATGTGGTGATCCTTACTATTTTCACACGAATTAAAAAAAAGTCTATTGTTAATTTATAAATAAATGTTGAAATGCTAGGCACATTTAAACAATAATGTAATAGCTCCATTGGCTTCCATCTAGGATAACCGACAACTAGCCTCAAGCATTTATTCTGCAAAATGTGTAAGTGTTTATAATTTGTAGCTTAGTTGTTAGACCGTACAGGGCAAGCGTAGCATATTATAGACCTAATATAATAACTTTCATATATATATATTACTATGTTTCGTGGCATATAGGGTAATAAAGTAATTTACTTAAAATATACATTTATTTATTAAAGATCACTTATTATTATTACACATAAAAACATCGTACATTTGAGACATTGTTATTATCGAGAATACTGAGGTTCTATTTACCACATAATATTACATATAGGTACCTTTGGACATGACTGCTTGACCCCCAACTTCCGAATTCCGTGCTGGACTTCCTCTTAACTTCCCGTCCGGGCTAAGACTCCCCAGGTACTCCGCTATCCCTGCTGTACGAGTGGAGGGGTCTATTTTTTGTATAGCCCTTCTAAGAAGCCTTCCTTCTTGTCGAGCGGAAACTGCTCTATTTTGTACAATTTAAAAATATTTCATCACCTCCCAGTATTCTCGATACATAGCATTCACCTAACCTGCGAGGAAAGAAAAATTAAAAACCGAACGGTTTTTGATTTTTCTTTAATTATCAAAACATAAAATTACAGGAATTAAACTAGTTATAATACTGTACAACATCTTAAGTCAGAATTAAATAAAACATGACCTCTAAGAATAAACAAACATTTAAATATAATAATAGAACTTTTTTAATATAGTTTTTCTTATAAAAGTATTTATTTACTGTTCGTATTCAATACCTTTCACTGAATTTACTTTGGCAGTTACAAAGTCCTTTAGAGTTCAACATACACAATCTTCTTTCATCACAAAAATGTCAAATCGCTACAATTATAATAATCCTACAGATTAAATGCGGTGCTAATGAAATTAATTTTCTTTTATCGCTTTCAGATTATCAAGTGATACATAATAATGCGAAAAACATATAACATAAAATATCCATTTGCTACTTTCTTATTATGTGGCAAATTATTAAAACCAAAATGAATCTACTATTAGGTCTCTAAGGTACCTGGTTAACCTCTTTTTTTTTTTCAAATAATTATATTACACTAATAACACATCCTCAGTATTCTCATCATTTTTTTAAATTATGCTTGTTTTGGCGCAATGGCAACTTGGTCTAGTCAATTACTTATAATATAACGCCATAATTGTGTTACATAAATGGATAAAGATATAGGAGAGATTTTAAGGTCACAATCGAAGTACAGTTCAGAAGTGGAATGAATCTCAGATTGTAACTCGAGAGATTAATATAGAAAATAACTTAACTTTTTCATGACATTCTAACCACAAAAATTAATTAATCAGAAAGACCTACTTGAATTTTAGACATTTAATAGCTGGATCAATATAAATATAACAGCAGTACTCTGGGTGTACACAAAACACATTACCGTCTACAAAAAATAAATATCATTTTAGAATGAAAAGGAGGACTAATATCTACTCCAATTAAAGGGTAATTCAATTAAATAATTAAAAGGTAATTAAACACGGTAATTATCCCTGAGACCCATTCCTTTTACATGTAAAACGTCAATTCAAGTTTAAGTT
Source organism: Piezodorus guildinii (assembly GCA_023052935.1). Taxonomy (NCBI): domain Eukaryota; kingdom Metazoa; phylum Arthropoda; class Insecta; order Hemiptera; family Pentatomidae; genus Piezodorus; species Piezodorus guildinii. The sequence continues at coordinate 130,748,729 of CM041297.1, read as the reverse complement.
ACATACTAATCTTTACATATTAATAACCTAACCCTAATATTTACACTTTTTGTACAATTTATTTACAATTTTTCCAGTAAGGTCTAACCTAAGCATGGCCCAGGCTAAACACTGTAAGCTCGTCATACGGAGGGGACGCTAATTACCCCTTTTTATCCTCTGGAAACGGATAAAGACTGCCGTATAACAAAATAATATGTTATGAGGCCTTTTCTAACATGGTCCAAGACCATGTAGCCTTTATAATCTACATATATAAAAATAACAATTGTTATTCCTTTAACGGGCACCTTTCTATAAACATCAAGTACAGTGTTGCTAGGAGCAAGTGGAATCGAAAATGTATTTAATTTGAAACTGACTAGTTTAGATCTATATTCTTGACTCCGGAATAGAATAAGGGATTTCAGAGTTAAAAATTGAGTCTGGAAGGTTTTCTGATAAGGGACACTTTCTTCTTTGAACTTTTCAGGATTTTCTTGAGGAATCAATATTATTTTAAATTTCTCGTTAGTGGTAAGATCGAGTTTTGCATTTGGTTTTGTTTCAACCGTCTTTTCACTATACATTTTATTTTCATTTTGAGTAGTGGGAGTCATTAGAGAATGGAGTTTTTCTTGAATTTTCGGGTTGTTATCTTCTTCTTTTTTACTTTCTTTCTTTTCACTTTCCTGGTCATTTATTTCTTCATACTGAGATTCTGCTTCATCCTCAGTAGATGGTGTTTTTCCGGAATTGGCATTAAAATATTTATTTGGAGTTTGAGTGGGGGTCTCTTCAGGTTGCAGTTCCTCATTTATGAAGTTATTTTTCTTTTTAATCTCTTCTGGGAGTCTTTCATCGGTGTTCACTTCTATTTTATCTTCAAAAGGATCTTTCTTATTTTTCTTATTTTCAATGCTACCAATATTCTCCTCCAGATGAACAAATCCATTATTTACCCAATTATCGAATCTTTCAAGAATATTCATTATTGAATTTTCGAAACGTTTAAAAAAAATATCTTCTTCAATATCTTCTTCTTCTTTGAAGTTTAGCTTCTTCCCTCTTAATTTGGTCTGTGGCTTAGTTGTATTCGAGCACGGGATCACTGACTCTCCGGTCAACCCCAGATCAGATACTTCTGAACATTTTGGCTTTGGTAGCTCATCTACTCTGGAAGCCATAGTAAAAAATCGTGTGCGAAATAATAAAAAACAAAACCCTGGCTAATCTTCAAAAACCTTTAAGGGTGGTTTAAACGCTTACACGAACAAAAGGCATATATAACAAACATCTAACAACTTTCATAAAACCACTTTAAAAAACTAACCACTTTCAAGACCTTAAAACAGTAGGGAGGCGCACAAGATGCTAACAATTAAATATAAATTAATGAAGTATTAATATCAGATTCTTATATAATACATATGACAATATTACCCTAATACCACTTATAACATTGACTTTTAATTAACTTATACATTTTCGATACCAATAAAGAATTGATAAATTCGTCCCCACAAGGGATGCCATAAAATACTATGTTTCGTGGCATATAGGGTAATAAAGTAATTTACTTAAAATATACATTTATTTATTAAAGATCACTTATTATTATTACACATAAAAACATCGTACATTTGAGACATTGTTATTATCGAGAATACTGAGGTTCTATTTACCACATAATATTACATATAGGTACCTTTGGACATGACTGCTTGACCCCCAACTTCCGAATTCCGTGCTGGACTTCCTCTTAACTTCCCGTCCGGGCTAAGACTCCCCAGGTACTCCGCTATCCCTGCTGTACGAGTGGAGGGGTCTATTTTTTGTATAGCCCTTCTAAGAAGCCTTCCTGCTTGTCGCCCGGAAACTGCTCTATTTTGTACAATTTAAAAATATTTCATCACCTCCCAGTATTCTCGATACATAGCAATATACATATACTAGGTATAGAATACTTAGATAACAGAGGGAATAATTTTTGCAAGTACCTTATAGCTTTATTAATTTGAGTATTAATATGGTTTGTGAATTTCATTCTAGAATCAAGATATACCCCTAAGTAAGTAACATATGTAGCCACGCCATGAGGTTTCTTTCTATTGTTACATATTTTTCAATCAAAGGCCTGCGTTTGGTAAAAAATACGACTTTAGTTTCATAGTTATTAGTTCTAATCTTCCATTAATGAAAATAATAATTATTAGAACAGCTATTTTATTCTTGACAAAAAAAAAAAAAAAAAAAAAAAAAGTTGCTGATTCTAGTTGATCATTGACCCGGAAAAGAGTGGCCATTTCATGTTTTGAATTTCAAATGTGGCGGTGCTGTTTGTGTTTCGGTTATAGCGGGAGACATGGCTCGCATTCAGTTGAAATGACTATTCAGTTCAACTCGTACACTTTTTCTTGTGTGCCTTTCCAACCGCGGTAAATCACTCCCTTTTGTGAAAGTTCTCCAGAGCTTCCCTAAAAAGAGAACTGTATTGCTAGCAGAACTCCATCTCTCTCGGTCTCAACCATGCCTTTAGGCTTGGAGTACAACTCAGATATTCGTATCTATATTTTTCTATATTCTATATAGAACCTATAGCTTTTGTCGTAAACCTATGACAACCTGCCCTACAGTGTTCTTTAATAATATTACACTTGTCCTGGTTGAACAGATTCGCTATTCAGGAATCCTTCTTGAAAAACGTCTAACTTGAAATCCGCACGTAAGACTGAAAGGAGTAGAAATTGCCCGCCGCATTCGCTACTTCAAAACTTACTGGACAGACGCTCTAACCTGCCACTTAACTACAAAAGGCTCATTTATATCACCATCATAAGACCTATCTAGACGTACGGAGTTAAGCTTTGGGACTTTTCTAATCCATCAAATCCTTTCCTTATTCCATCCTTACAATCCATAATCCTTCGAAAATCCTCAATGCTCCTTACTTTGTCACCGACAAACTCATCCATAAAGACCTTAATGTTCCATATGTTGCTGATTTGGTATCAACCCTTTCATGACAAGCTCTACTCCCACTTTGACCCACTAGTTTCAATCCTTGCTTCATCTTCCATACCTGACAATCCACCGAAGCGCCTGAAAAGAAGATTTCAAGTTTAGATTATCTAGTGGAGTGCTGCCAAAGGGAATGCTCTTTTCATGTAATTTTCATGTATATTATCTGTATATATATATTATCAGCTTATTTACTTGATGCATCTACTAATACAGTTGTGAATTTCAATAAATAAATACATTTTTTTCCCGATTCGGGATGAAAGACCTTAAGTTCCGTATGCTAATGTATTTTTATTCTGCCAAATTGATTCATATAAAACGTGGAGTAAATTTATGTCAAAACGTCCATTTGTTTTACTAAAATTGAATGAAACTGCTTAACAAACGCCTTAAACTACTTAATACATTGTTTTCGTAATCTTCCAAACTAAAGCTAAAACAGAAACTAACAAGGAATATTATTTATATTAAACGTATTATCTAGTTAGCATTGATAAATAACAGCTAAATATGCAAGTTGAACAAATATGAAAAGCAACTAAAGGAGAAAACTGAAAAAATATTTTTTTAATGCAATTTTTTTTTTTTTTTTAACATAAGAACAGTAATGTAGATGTATGATATACCGTTGGAAAGCTAAAGATTTTAGAAAAATATTACCTCATACACTAGCTTTTAAAAGTAAATAGAGAGTTTACATTTCATGTAAAATATAATAATTTTAGCGTTTTGAAATTTTTGTGAGTAAAGATCATTTATATTTAACTGTAAATAACTATGATACTGCCAATATAAACTCAGGGAAAGTTATTAAATAAAAATAGTAAAGAATTACTTTTATATGTAAACCTGTATTAAAAAGTCCTATTGTTTGTTTCTATTTCTATTTTAGGTAATTCTAACATAAGATGTTGTACAGTATTATAACTAGTTTGAAGTATTTCTAGTAAGTTTATGTTTTTGATAATTTAAGAAAAATCAAAAACCATACGGTTTTTTATTTTTCTTTCCTCGCAGGTTAGGTGAATGCTATGTATCGAGAATATTGGGAGGTGAAGAAATATTTTTGATTTGTACAAAATAGAGTAGTTTCTGGGCGACAAGCAGGAAGGCTTCTTAGAAGGGCTATACAAAAAATAGACCCCTCCACTCGTACAGCAGGGATAGCGGAGTACCTGTGGAGTCTGAGCCCGCACGGCAAGATAAAGAGGAAGTCCAGCACGGAAGTCGGGGGACAAGCAGTCATGTCCAAAGGTACTTATATGTAATATTATGTGGTAAATAGAACCTCAGTATTTTCGATGATAACAATGCCTTACTTTACCAAGTTTTTATGTGTGTGTAATACGTGTAATAATATATACTCGTTTATAAATAAATGTGTATTTTAAGTAAATTACTTTATTACCCAATATGCCACGAAACATAGTAATATATATATATATATATATATATATATATATATATATATATATATATATATATATATATATATAATGTATGTATATAACTTAAGTTCAGCTGAGAGAAATATATTAAAAAAAAGTAAAATAGGGAGGAGAAATGACACTCACGCTTGCTAGATAACAACTGATTTATTCTTCCTTTTAATCCTCTATTTATACGTTATCACATGTTTATATTTACAAGAAATCGGATTAAGATCTATATTGGTAGTTATCTCATATTAACTTCATATATTCATATACATGTATTTATTTCAGTTATATTTAAGATTTAAGGCAACTACCCGGATTGGATGGCCAACTAATAAAAAAAAAGTAACTAAAGCTGGTTTCAATACGAAGAGGCCCTTATCTAAGATTCTTATAAAAATAACCAGAGAACGTTCAAGGTTTGACCCCTTTTAACTCTCCTCGACAAATGTATTTTTACAGCCTCAGAGGTTTTAATCGATAGGGATAAAACTTCTTTGGGACTTAGAATTCACGAAGTATTGATTTCCTTTCCTGTATTTTGTTTCCATTACCGATTCCCATCAAACGAATCAGGAAGTAAGTGGAGAGCTATCGGTTCAGGACGTTCTTTGCAAGGTAGAATACATGAAATCGTGTGCTGAGGTTCGACATTCAGTTATATTAACGTTCGATGATATCAGTGTTGCCTTTCATACAACCATGTATTGCATCGTAGTATTTATTATTCGATAAGAATTCAAGATAACGTTTGTTGCAATGCAATTTGAAAAGCAGGAACTCTGAATATGCAGCTTTATTAAGAAGAACGGTAGAGATAAGTAAGTAAGATTAAAATATAACGGTCGGGGTTAATTTTCTATCCGAAACAAAAGTAACATTTATTTGTAATGTTCGGTGGGAATGTTAAATATTGGGTTGTAAGAAAAAATATACATGATTAGATACGCTATTAAAAGAAAAGGTAAATATGTATTCAGTTTCTTAATGATGGATTTATTGGACTGTGGACCGTAGAGGATGAATGAGAAGAGAAGAAGGAGACCTATATAATGGATAAGTTAGTTGGAGCTCAACTTTTTAAGCTATACCGATACGTTAATAATATCAAATTTACATATCTTATAGTTTTTGTTCGGTTTCTTATTATAATCTGTAAATATTTTCATACCAAAATATTACCTTCATATTTAGAGTTTTTTGTTTTTTTGCACGAATTGGCCATCAAGGACCACGTGAATATCATTCTGTCTTCTTCAAATCTTTCATCTTCCTTTTTCTCCAATATTTTTCATCTTTCTGGACTGTTCCTCCCGCTCTTCCTTTGTCCATTTTCTCTCATGTTTCTTTGTTTTTCCTGTAAAAATCCCAACTTCTTTTATTTTCTTCCCGAAAAGCTCTCTATCTAAGCAGTCTATTTTTTTTTTTTTTTTTTAACCTATCGAGCTCCTCTTTTATTTGCTTTGCATAACCACTGATATTATTTTAGCCTAGAACTTTGTCAGAAATATGTTTGTTCAGCCTCTGGTTGTTCATTCTTACCATATGGCCATAAAACCCCAGTCTCCTAGTTCTGATGACTACTTCAAGGTTTTCCAAATTTCTATATATTTCTTCATTGGATTTTAGCCTGTAGCCCTCTTGTGTTATCTTGGGTCCATGAAACCTCCTAACAATTTTTCTCTCAATTTTGAGAAATTTCTCAAGACTCGGAAGACAAACTGTTTCCATACCATACAATATTGTTGGTCTTACTACTGTACAGTAGTGTCTTATTTTTGCATAGGAGGATAAACTTTTCTTACTGTACATGCTTCTAGTTGCAAAGTACAGTACTTCTAGTTTGGCTAATCTTTCATCTAGGCCTCCTTTATCTATCCCGTTGTTGCATATTATCTTCCCTAGGTATTTGAACTTTTTGGTCACTTTTATTTGTCCGTATTTTGTGGCCAAAATGTTCTTGTTATAACTTGCATTTGTTGTCATCATCTCTGTCTTTTCGTAGGAAATTTGGAGACCTGTTTTCTCAGCTATTTCATTTAGGGTGTTTATCTGTTTTATAGCTTCCTCCTCTGTTTCCGCTAGCAGGGCTAGATCATCTGCAAAGGCTTGACTATCGTTTTATTTATTGTTTTATTATTTATTATATCATTTGGGAAAATTCCCTTTCAGACGACACGCTTGAACTACTGCCGGTCTTGGGTTTTATCCACTGTGATCCCCAGTTGTTCCATATCCGACTTCACCGATACAATCAACTTGTTCTTGGAGGCCTTGCCACTGTGAAGATCCTGTTGGTTAGTCTTTTGGAACTCACAGGGGCCTAGTGACCATAAAACTCTAATCGCCTCATCCTCACACATGCCACGGTATCCTCCTGTGCCGTATCCTGGTTAGTTCTATCCTCTTTCTTGACTGGTTCTAGGATCCTCCTTATGATTTTCCTCTCCTCTATCTCCTGCTTCCTGAATGGGTCCTTCCTGTCCATTACAAGGCACTCGGAAGCATACATAATAAACGGTTTTACTACAGAATGTTAGTGTCTTAGCTTGAAATATTTTGAGTGACATTTGACCGAGTGAATCATTTTGCAGGAGTGATAAGTCCTTTCAAACTTGGTGCAAATGGTGTCTATGGTTAGATTTTGGATCTGATTTGCAGAGATCTATTCTCCAAGATACTTCACTGCAGGTACGTTCCGTATACTAATGTCTTCAAGAATGTAGAGGGAGCGTCCCTGATTTATTTGGGGTTGATCTTCAAGCCGGTCTTGACAGCTATACTGTTTGTTTAATCTTAAATTACTGTTTGTTTACATATTATCTTACTGTTACCTCATTACTGTACAGTTATACTATTAATTATTGGTTTATTACTTTCAAAAATAAAACTTTGTAATAGAAAAAAAAAATTACTACCCCCTTACATTTTGAGAGCTTACGTTTCAAAATACGTAGAGCTCAAATAACGTACAAAAAATTCCGTCTGTCAGCCGTCCGTATTACACTTTAGAACAGCACAACAGGTAGTTCGGTATTCGGACGATGTCTATTACTAAACCTGCCACTGGCTCCTATATAAAGTCGAGTTTTATTTCGTGGGACTGTCACAGTAAATAAACCATACCCTTATATGAACTGATGTAAACATCCTTAATATTAGGGTATATTAAAATCGTAAAAAATTAATATCTTGAAATGGAATTCCTGGTCTCTAAAATAAGGGGAGGGGGAGAAGGGAAATAGGAAGGAATAGTAGAGGGGATAAAGGAAGGCAGTTGTAATAATAAGGAAATATATCTATTGAAGGGATTAGTATTTTGGGACATATGGTATCCTTTAATATCCATAATGTCGAAATACTTTCTGTATTTAAGATGTTTGGTGTAGATTTGAGTCCAGGTAAGTGACCAAGAGAGTTCCAGACAATCAGCGGAATTAGCTATATACTTGTACTCCTGCTAATACCTATTGATAGCTGTACACCGAACCCTCTTTCATGGAAAATAAACAATTGAGCTTGCAACTTTACACATTGGTACTCTTTACGAAGAAAAGTAGCATGGGACCGAGATAGTGTAAACTGCTAAATTTTGTTGGCCAAGTTGATCCCATTTTGTGAACCAATTGAATAACTCAGTGATCCAAAAATACAGTTTGATCTAAAGGGTGCTTTTAATTTTTTTTTTTTTAATTTTTATTCCGGAATCGCGGAATATGCGGAGTTTTTTCTGTATTACTAATTAAACCAATGTGCTTTGCACCCTTATATATTTCAGAGTCTAAAGTTTAATGTCTAGTTTTGTCTTTTAAAAAATTTATGAAAACCAGTTAGGCACATTTGGAATCCTCGCCATGTCAGTTAATTGGGTTGTGATGTCCTTGGATGAATCTTTTTTTTTCTTCCAAAAAGTACGTGATTGGTATTCCGCTAGCACTGCGAAGGATCCCAGATATAATTCCCTCCATGAGTGGGTTAAGGCCCCATCCCCTGAAACCCGTAGCCCTATGGACTAACCGACAAAGTGGCCAGCGGATTAAGTAATTAGAGATTTACAATGGAAGGAAGGACGGTCGGAGGTTCGTGACGCCGGATCTCTCCTCTATTCTGGTACCGTCTCAAGGCCACCTTTTTTTCTACTATTCTGTAACAAGCTCTTTGGGTTATCTTTTTTTTTTGTTTTCTCCTCCTATAATTATACAAGACGCAGTAATGATCCTAACAAGGCAGCCATACGGGTTTCTTCCGTTAGGTAAGATTGTTATCGTTGAAACTTGTAAGGTTTTCTTTCATTATCATTGGCTGAATATGCAGTGAAGTAATAATTGACCGAGCATAAGCGGGGGTCCTGTTTCAATTGAACAGTTTATCAGTTTTTTCTGTAACTATAACGCATATTCGATTTTTTTTTTTTTTTCCAATAAGGAATGAATCTTAAAATTTTATCAAAAACGATTTATGTGGTAGAATTTATATTATTTTTACTTTCACTTACTATATATAGTAAGGGGAAGTATTGCGATCGTGAAAATTTTCGAATTCCAGTTTTCAACGGGAATACACATTTACACAAAAAGGTCTCTGTGTGTGTGTGTCTGTGTGTGTGGTAACTCCCGGGCGGAATCGGTAAGTCCTAAGAAACTGAAATTTCATATTTAAGACAAATATACGCCCGAGACGTTACAAAACCTTTTTCATCAAAATGAGCTTACCAATAAATAAATAAATTGAATGAATTCGATGGCCGACCAAAGCAGAAAACAGAAAAAATATTTTTTAATGCAATTTTTTGTTTTTGAACATAAGAGCAGTAATATACATGTATGATATACCGATGGAAAGCTAAAGATTTGAGAAAAAATATTATCTTATACTCAAGCTTTTAAAAGTTAATAGAGAGTGATGAAAAGAAGATATACTAACTGATTATTTTTCTGATTACAGAAAACAGAAACAAATATTTTTTAATGCAATTTTTTGTTTTTGAACATAAGAGCAGTAATATACATGTATGATATACCGATGGAAAGCTAAAGATTTGAGAAAAAATATTATCTTATACTCAAGCTTTTAAAAGTTAATAGAGAGTGATGAAAAGAAGATAAACTAACTGATTATTTTAGATAATAATATAATTGATTTTTTAATAAAACACATGTTTCTATATAAATTCAATTTAATTAATTCTTTAATATGTCCACGTATTCTTATCTCTAAATGTATTTAAAAATTCTTTCATTGATTTTAAAAATGGAAGTAAGTGAAAGTCGTGTGTTGCCCGCGCCAGATTTTTTTTTAGTAATAAATAAAAACAAGTTTTAGTAACAAAATTAAAAATAAAATAATATTTTTAATTTCCCTTAACTATGGTCACCTGAGTCTAAATAACTAAGTTGCGTAAAAAGATCTATACGTGTCTATCCGTGAGTGGTAAGTCTAGCACAAAACGAAAACTCGAAGAAAACTTGAATTTCATATTTAAGACAACTTTTTTTGCCCCAGATGTTACAGCAACTTTTTTTAATTTAATTTTTTTATTAAAATCAGCTAACTAGAAGAGCCACTTTATCCCATGCATTTTGGACATTTTTACGATTTTCTCAAAAACGGTTTTAACGATTTTGATTAAACTCGCTATATCGATGTAAATATTAAAGGGTAAAATTTAATGTAGATTTCATTCTGATTGAAATAGTCTGGCATGGCTTTAATGCCAATAATTTAAATTTTCTTTCTCTAAAGTACCTTTGATTATGTAGTTTTCACAAAATTAGGCATATCGTCTTGTTAGCTTTGATAAACAAATACAACATATTTTTTTGGGAAGTTTTTGAACATAAGAATAGTAATATAGATGTATAATATACGGTTGGAAAGCTAAGATTTTTGAAAAAAATATTATCTAATACACGGAATTGTAAACGTTAATGGAAAGTGATAAAAAACTGATAAAACTGAGCAATGATTTCTGTTGGATTAATTATTCTAAAATATATGTTGAAACTAAAATTGATTTCTTTTTTCACATCTAACTTAATTAATTTAATTTTTTTAACGGAAGTAACTGAAATCTTGATCGCATTAGATTTTTGAAATACCGTTAAATTATTTGAACAAGGTTTAGAAAAAATGACTAAAATCGGGATAATACTATGCGATGATGAGGGTAGGGTCTTATATTTATTTATTCGGATATATTACAGTTTGTCGCAATAGACAATAATAATATTGCTGCATGATAACATTCATACAATATTTACAGCATAAACAAAAGAAAAGTCAAATTACATAAAATGAAACTAAAATTAATAAAGGTATATAATAACAAGATTTATAAATTAAATAAATACTAGGTTAACAAATAAATAAAAAAACATGAACACACTCATACGTATATACAATATTTACAATTTGGGGAACAACCGTCGGAGTCCGCCTCCCCCCCTCTTGTGGAGGACGAGAAGAACCCGGGGGATCCCAGCGCCTCCCTCTCAGCCGCATCACTGGTCAGAGCCAGCGGAAGATGAGTGAGGCCGCCAAAGCCACGAACACACCGCACATGAGAGGAGAATCTGACCTGTGTCAGAACTCCAGAAAAGATATTTACAATATGTCTCGGGGCCACTGCCATTTCAACCTCCTAGGATGAGGGTAGGATAGTGAAAATTTGGAATCGTATATGTATATGCATATATATATATGTGTGTATATATATATATATATATATATATATATATATATATATATATAATTTGAGGCAAATAAAAGAAAAATAATAAAATAAATTTTGTTAAAAAAAAAAAAAAACTTTGATAGAAATTTAGATAGCAGAATGAAATATACTTTAGGACCTATTCCCATACCTACCAAATATACATAGAAAAATTCATAAAAATCGGTGGAGCCGTTTCAATGAAGTTCGATCACAAACCGCGTGACAAGAGATTTTTATATATTAGATTTCTCGAGAGTCATATAAAATTAAAGATAAGCCGATTTTGGAGAAAAGGTAGCTGAAACATTTCTGGCATGTACTTCAATAAGTATAAGCTAAATAATGGAAGTATAATCATCTACTAGGATGCTTCCATAATAAGTGTAATATATTGGAAAAAATAAATAAATTGAAGACAAATTTAATTATTTGAAGTAGGCATTCACCGGAGGCCATTTTAAATGAGTTACGTAAGCAGGCATCATTCGTGCAGTAACAATCTGGTAATCTTGACAACCATTACCAGAAAGTTCTGTCATGATTCCCATCAGGTTCATTTTCGAATTTACCACAATTTATCTTAATGCTTTTAGTTCTTTAATGCTAGACTGAGGTATAGTGTAAATTGACTCCTGTCTCGATACTCTTAAACGCATTTTAAAATAATAAATTCTATACTTAATACAAAGTGTCTTATAAATGTCAAGTCATATTGTAAAAACAGATGCCAGACATCAATTGGAACAAAAAAGTTTATAAGAACCATCTACCGATTCTCAACCGTGGGAGAGGAAAATCAAATCTTGTGTTTTGTTTATTTTTATCTTTCGTTTTCATCAGAAAAACTCGAATATATCTACTAGAAAAACTATAAGTACTCATTTGAATGACAATCAAGCTCCTAATTGCATACAATGGTATCTTGACATGACCAGTATCAGGAAATATTATATGAAATAATTTATAACAAATAAGTATATATTTAAGCATATTGAGGTTGCATCCATGTTTCGTGTGAAGGGTCTCATAGGCATGTTCAATTTTTATTAGTTTTTTTTTTTAAATTATTCAAGATGACTAAAAAACGTTTCGTTTCAAGAACATAGACTTATTTTTCAAGACTAAAAAAACACGGGTTATTCTGGAGGAAGGCACACTCACAACTGGAGAAAATAAGCAGTTAACTAATGTTGTTACCTATACAACGATTATATTTAGAAGATAAAACGGTGTTATTGAATAATTTTTAAGTGGTGATGGTATGTTATTATAACCGAGAGTGAATAAAATTGATATCAGGCATGAAATAATAATATTTTATTTACTATACACAGAGTAACACATTGCTATTTCAGGTGTCTTTTTTTAGCATAACCTCACTGAATATAACGAATGCTAAAATGTATTTAGTAATTATCGATCTGTTTACTTTTTCGAGGGTGTTTATTGTAAATTTGAGCGAATAAAATCAGAATCTGGCTGTAAATAATAACTTTCGTTGTACATAAAATAGTGGAAAGAGTAGCTGATTTGCGAGCGAAGTAATATGTATTGCTATAAATTAGCTTCATGTTCCTTTAATAATTAATATTATAACATAACCCAACCGATTTCCAATCTAGAGTGTGAACTCATTGAGGTAGCCTTCAGAACGAGGTGTCAGTTACAACGGCTATTAATTACTTCGGCTATGATATCATTGAGTTATTACACCAACAACCGATTTAACTAAATTACTTATCTCATTAATCACATCTTTTATTAGTAGCAGTTGCATTGGTTTGCAAAATAAACGAAACAAATAACAGTATTTTCCCTTGTACAGACAGTTATTATTTGGTTGTGTCACATGAAATGTCCGTTTTCAAGTTAAAGAATGTTTATTAAATATACGACATGAAAACAAGATAATTTTATTCGAAGTCTCTACCTTATTTTTCTACACATTTTTCCCAGCGTGAAATCAACTTTTTTATCCCCGAACTGAAAAACTCTGACCTTTGAAGTGAAACAAAATCTGAAAAGCACTTTTCACTTGATCATCATTTTCAAAAAGTTTTCCTTTAACGAAGTTGTTAAAATTCCTGAAAAGGTGGTAATCTGTTAGAGACAAGTCGGGAGAATATAGTGGGTGCGGAAGAATTTCGTAGCCCAGTTCTTTCAATTTTTGCTCAGTATGTTTTGAAACATGGGGTCTCTTGCTGCCGCTCAGTGAGATCATGAGGTACCCATGTACCGAGCTTTTATACTTTCCCAATACACTTTAAATGTTTGGAAACGCTAGATGCACTTGCATTTAGTTGTGCTTAAAGTCCTTTAACTGTTTGGTAGGGGTTTCCTTCTACTGTATGTTTGAGGACTTCGTTGTCTATTACGGACGAAGGTCTTCCTCGGGGCAAGTTTTCTAAGTCGGTATCCCCAGCTGAAAACTTAGCAAACCAACGGCGAACGGTTCGTTCATTAAGACTCCCTTCCCTAAACGCCTGACAAATATTTCTAGCGGCCTCAGCTGCTGAATGGCCGAGTTTAAACTCGTACAAAAATATTACTCGATAATCGTGTGCTTCCGTGTTCATATTTGGAGGTATACTAAAAAGTGGGCAATTGATTGGGAAGCTAATGTTTATAATACAAAGGTAGAGGATTAGTAACTGTTTACTTTAAATATGTAAACATTCGTAAGAAAACAACTGAGACCTGCAAAATCTTTTATGTATTTCAGAAACTATAAAAAGGGACATTTCATGTGAAACAAACCAATAGAATAAATGAAGTTAACAAATAAATAAAAAAAACATGACTGTAGTTAAAAATGAAAATAATTCGCCTTACTTTACCGATAATGCTATTTGAATTGCACACCAATTTTATTAATTTATTCTCCTAACAATCAACGGACTAATTTTATAATCTTAATTACTCGTAATGCATCTTGCTTAAAGAAGTGAACCAAACAACATCGGATTTAATAGAATACGCACCAAACGTTAGGATTAGTTGAGGAAGATATTTGGGGGTGCGGCCATCGAGAATACTATAGTCGTATGAAACTTAAATTTCATATTTAAGGCAACTATACGCCCGAGATGTTACAGCAACTTTTTAATCAAAACAGAAGAACCACTTTACACCTTGAATATTGTACCTTTTTACGATTTTCTCTAAAACAGCTTTAAGGATTTTGATTAAACTCGCTATATCGATGAAATATTTAATAGGCTTTAATAACATGTAAGTTTAATTCTAATTAAAATGGTCTGACAGGGCTTAAATGCCGATATTTTAAACTTTTTTCTTCTAAAGTACCTTTAATTTTGTGGATGTTGAAAAAATAACAATATTATCTGGTCAGCATTGACAAATAACAGCTAAATATGCAAGTTGAGCAAATTTGAAAAACAACTGAAAAAAATATTTTTTTAATTTAATTTTTTTTTTTTTTAAATGAGAACAGTAATGTAGATGTATGATATACCGTTGGAAAGCTAAAGATTTTAGAAAAAATATTACCTCATACATAAGCTTTTAACATTAAATAGAGAGTGATGAAAAGCCGATAAAACTAAGGGATTATTTTAGATAATAGTATAATAGATTTTTTAATAAAACACATGTTTCTATAGAAATACAATTTAATTAATTCTTTAATAGTTTTACTCATTTTTATCTCTAACTGTATTTAAAAGTTCTAAAATTGGTTTTAATAACAGAGGTAAGTGAAAGTCGTGTGTTACTCGCACCAGATTTTTTTCTACAGTATTGAGTGGAGTTTGATTAAAGGATACAGTGAAGCAGAAAGTCGTAGGCTTACAAAGTAGATAGTAAGTAATTAGGTGGGATTTATTAGAATTGAAAACAAAAATAAAAATTGTTTCTTTTTCGAGAATTTCTCCAGTGTGATGCCCATTTTCAAACTAAAATTGAAAATTGAATAAATAGGGGAGGAGTCAGAAGTTTATATGCAAGCTTTGTATACAATGACAATTATAATATTTAATATATAATATAATGACAATTATAAACCATAATTGTCAATATTATATCGAGAAGGATTCGATCAGACTCTTTTATGCGCAAAGTATCTATAATAACCTTTGAGCTGCCTGTGCAGCAAGTGCAGTTGTTGGAATATTCCTCAGTACAAATTAATAGCTATTACAAGAATCCGCAATCGACTAAGGGTAACAGTTAACTTACCATTTCGGGAGGGATTAAATTGACAGTGTAAATAGAAAATGGTAGGGTTGATCCGTAGCCAGGTGAGGCACGGAATTTTAGAATGGTCACGGTCATGAGAAAGAAAGGTGAACAATAGCTCTCCACGTGGCTTCATCGTATCAACTTCCTTGAGTTGAGTTAGGTACATATTTAAATAGCGGAAGTGGGGTCCTCTTGGGAAACCTCTATATCACGAGATAATTCCGTCCACGTAATAAAACTAGCAATAATAAAGCAATGAAGCCATTAAATATAATAGCGAAGCCTTGCTAATGTCGGCAGAGGCTGATCCGGCCCGAAGGACCAGCGGGCTGGAAACTATCCTCATCAGCACAGTATGAATAACAAAGGGGGCTAACCACACTGATTATACTTAGCTCTTGACACTTAGTATTCTCTATTTTACACACACACACACACACATATATATATATATATATATATATATATATATATATATTGTTTGATTAGTTCTCGACTGTTGATAATTCATTTATGTATTTTGTAAAATAAAGGCTTTTCAACCATAAAGGTTATTTTAGCCCTATACTAATAATACAGATACAATATAATAATAGTAATACTACTAATAATACATACATATATACTAATAATAACACATACATACATGATAAATAATAAAATACAATACAAACATTATACATAATATACGAAATAATACATACAATAAGAAAATAATACATACATATATACTAATCATAAAATACATAATACATATAAAATCAAATACATAATACACTAAAACATAGATAATACTAATAATACAGATACAATATTTTATTACAAGTTAAATACAAACAGTTAAAATTAATTTAAAAAAATAAATAATTATATATATATATATATATATATATATATATATATAATATTAAAAATCAAAAACAGGAACTTTTTTTTTTTTTTTAATTTTGTAAAATATTGATGTTTCTTTTAGATAATTCATCAGTTTGGTGGTTGACTCCTGGGTATTTAGTAATATTGTCCCAATGTCAGTCTCCATACCAATCCCTCTTGGCTCGGCTTCGAAGGAAAAACAATCTAACAGTATATGTGGTACTGTGAGGATAACCCCACAGGAGGTGCATTGAGGCGGTGATCCCCTCATCATCAGGTAGCCGTGGGTCAGCCTTGTGTGGCCAATCCTCAGTTGAGCCAGTATTACTTGATTGTTGATAATTTAAGTCATCTACTGTCTTAAGGTTCAGGCAATAAATAAGCAATTTTATTTAGATTACGTTTCGAGAATTTATCGTTCTCATATCGTCCTAACAGTGGAAAAACAATAAGAGTATATTAAAATTTATATACAATAATTAATATATGATGTAAGTACATATAAAAGTAAATATATATATAAAATAAATTATTACAAATTTACTTACAATTTGAGACAAAACAGTGTTTAACATAGACTGTGTGTATACTATAAACTTTGAAAGAACACTGAAACAAAGATGCTAGGAATAAATAGTTCAGGGAGAGGAAGGGATTTTCCAAATTACTGTCGTCACAGGATCAAGGGTTTTCTCCTTTTTTTTTTTTTTTTAATTTTATTTATTATTGTTATTTAGACGTATTGGTAATATGAGTTTATTAAGTTTGCATAATTGAATTAAGATTTTGGACATCTTATATCATAACACACCATAAGTCAATAAGCAATATAAAAAGCCTTGCAAGGTAATATTAATTTTTTATAAGCCCATAAGCTTACACATATATGTTATTTGTAATGTAACGAGGGATATTATTGTGTTTCAGTTTTGCCACCGTACTGTATGGTACTGGTGATAGTGCTCAAAATTAAAAAAAATATATTATGCACTAAATTGTACGTAAGTTGTTTTAAATCTTAAAACTATAATTTTAATGACTTAGAACTTATTCATATTAGAAAAGTTGATATGAATCAGTAGAAGTCGTACATGTTAATAGAAAACTGTTAAACCTTATGAAAATTTCTTCTCTTCTTCTATCTATATATAGAATGATCTAGCTATTTTGGTTTCGGACAGTTCGGTGAAATAATTTTACAGGGATTTCATTATTTAGGAAATTACAAACATGAAGTTTTATAAGAACAATGCATAGCAAATTAGTTTCTTTTACATAGAAAAATTAATATTTTTTTTTAATTAAGGCGATGAACAGAGGCTTAAGGTATTCGAAAACAAGGTACTGCGTAAAATATTTGGTTCGAATAGAGATGAGGCCACTGGGGGATTTAGAAGGTTGCACAACGCGGAATTGCGGAGTTTGTACCCTGTGAATATAATTGAGTTGATAGCATCACGGAGACTCGAATGGGTGAGTAAGTTGTTGGGCTCGGTGAGGAGCGGATTCAGAGAAAGTTGGTATTCGCTGATCCGACTGGTAGGCGTCCGAAAGGTAGACCGAAGCGTCGATGGGAGGATTGCATTAAGGCTAATCTCGGAGGCTTGGGCTTGAACGGTGAACATTGGACGAGTCAGTGTAGGCGGGATTTGGTAGTATCGGCATCGAACCTTCGGGTTAGCTAAGCCTATTATTACTATTATTAATTAAGGGATCAACAATTTGTTTTAAAATATGTGTTCTAAAAACAAGTTAATATGCCAGAATAAAAATTAATAGAAAGCCCTTATAAGCCCATATACTTCTGGGCATATGTTATTTGTAATGTGATGAGGGGGTTGTAGTGATTCATTGTTGCAAGCGTACAGTATCTTTACAACAATAAGTATCATTACATGAATCCTCCGTTGCAATTACCACTCATTTAGTGGGCAAGTAAAAGCATGAGAAGCCCAAAGTAAACAAACAAAGATACAAAAGTGTATTAGAACAAACAGTTTATTTATTTATTTACAATCCGTTTTAGGGTCAAAACAATAGTATTTATCGGAATAAACATTAGCCTAAGATAGAAAGAGGTGAAGCAAAATAGCCAAAGCAGTAAAAGAACTACAATCTCTTCAATGACTAAGAAGACATATTTATTCATTTACCTTAGTATAATTTTAATGTAAAATTATTTGTTCAAATTAGTCAAACACACACAAAAAAAAAAAAAAAAAAAAAAAAAAAAAAAAAAAAAAAAAAAAAAAAAAAAAAAAAACTGATACATCCAACACACAGATTTCACTTACCTGCTTTCTTACGATCAAGTTTTTAACATACTTAAAGTTGAATAAAATTTAAACAGAATTATATTGTTTCGGTAAATAAATTTGTCTTAAATTTAGTAATATAATAATGAGAAAATTGTAAAAAAAAAGTAAAAATATATTAATTATGTATATTAAGTACTCTTAAATCTTAGTAGTGAAAAAAGTGCTGTAACTATTGGTTATTTTACATATGGAATTTCTTGGACTTTTTTTTTGAGCTTGTCTCATAAATTTCTATTCATATTGTGAGGTATAACATTTCATAAAAATCATATTTAGATTGTCAACGTTTAAGTAGGAAATACGAATGTTGAGATTTTGCTATTAAGAGACCTTAAAAATATCTGCTTGATGAGCACTTACAGAAAATAAAAGTAGTACTGTATGAAAGAAGAGATAATTTCCCAGAAGGTATATATATCAAAATCCGAGGATAGTAAAGTAAGTTTCGCACAACGTCATGCAAAACTAAGTAAAGCAAAACAAAAAAATCTGGTGCGGGCAACACACGACTTTCACTTGCCTCCATTTTTAAAATCAATGAAAGAATTTTCAAATACAGTTAAAGATAAAAATACGTGAAACTATTAAGGAATTAATCAAATTGAATTTAAATAGAAACATGTGTTTCATTAAAAAATCAATTACATTATTATCTAAAATAATCAGTTAGTTTTATCTTCTTTTCCTCACTCTCTATTAACTTTTAAAAGCTTGTGTATGAGATGATATTTTTTCTAAAATCTTTAGCTTTCCAACGGTATATCATACATGTATATTACTGCTGTTATGTTCAAAAACGAAAAATTGCATTAAAAAAATATTTTTTCTGTTTTCTCCTTTAGTTGGATATCGAATTTATTCAATTTATATATTTACCGGTTTTTCATCATCGTTAACAAGATAATCTAGTTATCATTATTGAATCTACAAAATTAAAGGTACTTTAGAGAAGAAAATTTAAAATATCGCCATTTAAGCCCTATCGGACCATTTTTATCCAAATAAAACCTACATGATATTAAAGCCCATTAAATTTTACATCGATATAGCGAGTTTAATAAAAATCGTCGGAACCGTTTTCGAGAAAATTGAAAAAAGGTGCAAAATGCATGGTATAAAGTGCTTCTTCTGGTAAGCTCATTTTGATGAAAAAAGTTTTGTCAAAAAGTTTTATCTCGGGCGTATATTTGTCTTAAATATGAAATTTCAGTTTTATAGGACTTACCGTTTCCGTCCGAGAATATATAAATAAAGATTTATAATAAACACTTAATAAATAAACTTAACTTAATCATTTGAGTCATAAAAGTGTACTAGTTGTCATACGGTTAACAAAATATGCATTATACCTAAATAACATATAAACAATTTGTTTACGCTACAATTATTACGATTCACCCGAGTAATTAATATTACGGGTTATGAAGTCAATTTTGAGAGCCAAAAAAACTCACAATAAATAAGGAAAAGTTAATATGCAATAATAAAAGCTTACTAATTAATAGCAAGTTGTTATAAGAGCATAAACTTATAAACATAAGTTATTGGTAAAGACTGAGGTTATGATAGTTCATTATCGCCACCGTCGTAAATTATCCTAAAACTAATTTCCTTTCATTCAGTACGCAAGATTTTAGAAACAATATTATGTACCAAATTGTAACTGAGTTGTTAATATAAGTAGTAAATTTTATAAAAATATAAACTAACATTGTTCTTAATTATTTAAACTTTTACATTATTTCATGATAACAGGTCATTCACTGTAAAATAAATGGGATTACTAAGGAAACCAAATTAAACGTTTAAAATTGATTTTAAATAGTTTATTTGAAATATAAAATAGTAATAAACTCAATATGATAGGGACCTTTGTTATTTTTCGATTTTCATTCAAATAATTCAAATAAAATTTCCTGATTCCAGAACATTTTATCTTTGTCATCAATAATAACCGAGTTATCAGGTAATCACATATATTATAAGTTGTGTCTTGAGCATATAAATGATATTTTAAATTTTTTTTTTCTGTTTGTCTTGATCTCGAAAATCTTTTCGATTTTTCTCTATCTTCAAAAATAACCGATTTTCGGTCGAATTGTATCTATTATAATTTGTTACTTATACATCTGATCTTTTTTTTTTTTTTTTTTAGTTCATCACCCTTTACTGATTCTAAAACTCTATACATATTTTTCTCTATCTTAAAAAATAACTGAATTATAAGCGTATTCATGGTTGAATTTTTTTCTTTTCTGTTTTTTCTCTTTTTTATAATTAATCGCGTTTTTTTATTTTATTTTATTTTTTTTTTCATCGCGCTCTAATGATTTTAAAACTCTATATATACTTTTCTTTTTTACTTTTGACCTCTATGCGTGATATGTTAAAGCAACTTTTTCATTAAAATTAGGCAACCTGAAGAGGCACCTTATACTGTTCATTTTGCTCTTTTTACGTTTTTTTCCAAAACTGCTCAAACGATTTCGATTAAACTCCCTACATCGATTTAAAATTTAATGGGCTATCATTTCATATATGTTTTATTGTGATCGAAATAATCTAACAAGGATTAAATTGCTTAGATTTTCTTTTACTAAAGTACCTTAAATTTTATAGATTAGACAAAACTAACAATATCGTCTTGTTAGCACTGATAAGAAGCAGGTAAATATATAAGATGAACGAATTCGATATTCAACTAAAGGAGAATAAAGCAAACATATTTTTTTAAATTTAATTTTTGTTTTTAGAACATAAAAAGATTAATATGGATGTATAAAATACCGTTAAAAAGCTAAATATTTTAGAAAAAATATTATCCTACATACAAAGTTGTAATAGCTAACGGCGAGTGGCTTCATAACATGCACTTTGTGCATTTTTTGAACAGAACTCAGCCCTGAAAAAAAAATTAAAAAAACATGTTCATGAAAAAAAAATCTATATAGGGGATACACAAATCAGCTAGCAGTCGGTATATCATATATGTCCTTAAGGATCTATTCTCATATCTAGAAAAAATTCATAAAAATCGGATGAGTCTACTACCACAAACATCGTGACACGAGATTTATATGTATGTATTGTTCAGTGGCGCGACAGGCCGTGAAGGCCCTGGGCCTCGCGGTGTAAACTCCTGGGAGTTACACTCGCGTTTCTCGATAAAATTTGTAGGGTAGGGTCATCACTCCCTACGCCTAATTTTGTGAGTGGCCACCATTTGGCTGACGGGTCTCACAAAACCGGGGGAGAGGCTGAGAGTGAAACCCCATTTAATACATCCTTATAGAATTCCCACCGGGACTGAGATTCGAACTCACAACTTAACCATGAGAGACTAGCGCGCTACCACTCAGCCACAGGCTCTCCATATATATATATATATATATATATATATATATATATATATGTGTGTGTGTGTGTGTGTGTGTGTGTGTGTGTGTGTTTGTATAAAATAATGAGTTTTAAGCTTGTGTCGAGTAAATGTTGTAGTAATTGGTATCTACGAGTTTGCTGTAGTATCATTTTATAGGATTCCGTGTTTTCGATTTAAACGTTTTTTTAGACGTTTAGAGGATCAATTTAAAAATATTAACATTATATTTGAGTAGTACTTGTCGGAATTAATCGAGCATGACGATGAAACAAGGAATGAACAGTCGACCGATGTTTTCTTTTTTAAATCATAATTCATTTTAATATTTAATCAATAAATTGCATCATAAAGGGGAATCGTTGCTGAAGACTAGCCTTTGATCCTCCATGCTTCGTGATTCCCCAAGGCTCAGAGTCAACTACGAATAAATTAAACACTCGTCGTTGTTACTAAATACTAATAATATTAATTGCCGTTTAATGGTGTCGTAAACGGTGTAGAGGTAATCTTAATAACCCACCGGTGCATTCTAATCAAAAGGAAAAATATCGTTTTCTAATGAACAGTTAACTTTTAAAATTAAATGATGACAGCAAGCATCGAATTGCAAAGGATAAAAGAAACCCGACACTTGAAATGAGCACCGAAAAAAGATGTAGAATTGAAGTTTGGAACTCTATAGCACGATGAATAAACTCTTTTTACTTTCACTTACTATACATGGTGAGGGAAAGTATTGCGATCGTAAACATTTTCGAATTCCTGTTTTCAGGTCTCCTGAGTCGAAATGACCAAGTCCCGCAAAAAGGTCTGTGTGTGGTAACTCCCGGGCGAAAATGAAAAGACCTATTAAACTGAAATTTCATATTTAAAATAACAATACGCCCGAGATTTTACTGAAATGTTTTGATAAAAATCAGCTGACTGGAAGATCTACTTTATACCATGCATTTAGCACCTTTTTACGATTTTCTCAGAAACAGCTCTAACGATTTGAATTGAACTCTAGGTATCGATGTAAAATTTGATGTGCTTTAATATCATGTAGGTTTCATTCTGATTGAAACATTCTGATAGGGCTCAAATGCCGATATTTTTAATTATCTTCCTCTAAAGTACCTTTATTTTTGTATATTTCAAACAAAATTGGAACATCATCTTATTAGCATTGATAAATAACGGTTAAATATGCAAGGTAAGCGAATTTTATGAACAATTAAAGGAGAAAAGTACGCACATATTTTTTAAAGCAATTTTTGTGTTTTTTAGACACAAGAATAGTAATATAGTTGTAAAATCTACCGTTAGATAGCTAAAGATTTTAGAAAAATATTTTCTAATACAGGTAATTTTAAAGGTTAATGGAGAGTGATGAAAAGCCGATAAGACTAACAGTTTCTGGTTCCTAAAAAGGGAAATTTATGTTGACGTTGCAGGTCCACCTGGCGGCATGTCATAGAAGTAGAGTCCCTACTTGTGATCATCTTGACATTTGATTGGAGGTGATTACCCCAAGCACTAACTGATTGTTGTAGATAAAAATATAATAGATTATTTAATGAATCGCATGTTTCTATTCAAATTCAAAATAATTAATTCTTTAATCATTTATTTGTATTTAAAAATTGATTTTAACAACGGGGGTAAGTGAAAGTCGTGTGTTGCGCGCACCAGATTTTTTTCTTTTATTTTTAAAAATATTTATTGATATATATATATATATATATATATCACAATTTGTTTCTAAATGAACAGTAGTAATAGTGATATGAGACCACATTCATACAATATATACAAAAAATAATGATAAAGTCAGATTACATAAAATATATCATATATATATAAAACAAAACTAAAATCTATAGAAATAAACTATTAAGGTCAAAAAAAAAAAAAAAATGAAATTAAACTAAGTACAGAAATAAACAACTTACTATAAAAAAAAAAAAAACCCTTGTACACATGTAAATTTTTGCTTTTTTTTATAAATAATCGTAGTTTTTTTTGGTTAATCAACATTCATAAATATTTTATCTACCTTAAAAAATAACTGAGTTATGGGCCATTCTCAAAGAAACGTACAAACGCTGTGATTTCCCTCAAACTAAAACTGGTTATTTTCCAACTTTTTTTTTTTCTACTTGGTGCACATTCATAAGTTCAAATAAATGAATTATTACTGTATAAAAAAATTGAATGAATGTCCGAAACATTGGCTCACCCTGTCCGAATCAGACTTTGCCAACTTCAACATAGTATCCAGTCAAGATGTTGGAAAGATTTAACTGGTTTGGTCCATTGGGTTTATACATACACTCTATAGTTTTAGAATACAGAATCGCAGGTTGTGAAAACACTTATATCCGTTTTAAATAAATAAAACAGAAATTTCCAAGGGATTTTGCGTCATTGGTCCGTGATCTCCCTTTAAGCCATAAAAAGGCGGGAAAAGGCTCACATAAACCGTTACACCTTCGGCAAGTCGACCAAGAGGTTAGTAACCGCCTTCTGTATCTTTCACGGTGGCAGGGAGGGAAGACTTACGGAAGACTAGTGAGCCGTCATTGTCGCACACACTCTACCACTCCTAGTTATTTTTAAGTGATTAATCTTCTATTTTTTGGAGATAGTGTTCAGCTTACTGAGTAGATTGATGTACTTTGTTTTAGAGAGAAAACTTTTTGGAACACCTTCGATTTGTCATTGACGCAGCCGTCACTAGCGCATCCCACGGAAGGTGTGAAAATGATGAAACGGGTGTTTTTTATTTTTTTTTTATTTTCCTTTTAAACCTACAGCTTTGGTATGAAGAAATATTCAGGTTCACACTTTATAGTACTCAATGGGGTGCTGATTCTATATAAAAGCGAATTAAAAAAAAAATTAACAGATGAAAAGGTGAGTACTATCTTATTTGTTCAAAAAACTGCAGGAGATCATTCAAACACTTACTGGACAAACGTTCCAACCTACCACTTAATTACAAAAGACTTATTTATATGACCATCATAAGACCGATATAGACATACAGAATAGAGCTATGGGGCTCTACTAAACCATAAAATTCTTCTCGTATCAAATCCTTACAATCCGAAATCCTTCGTAAAATCCTTAACGCTCCTTACTTGGTCACGAATAAGCTCATCCATAAAGACCTTAATGTCCCATATGTTTCTGAACTAGCACGAATAGGTATCAATCATTCCATGAAAAACTCCATTTCCACTGTAATCCACTAGTTTCTATTCTGTCATCCTCTTCCATTCCTGACAATCTCCCGAGACGTCTGAAAAGAAGATGGCCTCGAGACCTTCTAGTTTAAAATACTTTTAGAGTGCTGCCAATGGGTAGCGTCTCTACATGTAACTCATGTCAGTTTACTATGTCCATCACATTTACTTGTTGTATATAATAATACAGTTGTAAATATCAATAAATATGTTTAAAAAAAAAACAAAAAAACTTGACTATAGAAAAGACCATTTTCTCATATAGTAAATAGAAAACTCAATTACTCAAGACATTAGACAACAGGAAACTGAGGATTTCTCTTCCAATCATTTTCAGTGCTAAAGCCGTTCCTATATGAAATTTTATATCCCTAGGGTGTCTTGGGATTGAGGGGATTAGGAAGGCCTAAGGCTGCGTCTCGAGGGATTTGTGAGTCCTCTTCGGGGATCCGCTCAAGGACATCCCAAATCAAGTCAAGGTTGAAGCAAGTAATATCATTGGTCCAAGGTGTTCTTACTTACAGATATTTATTATTATCTAATACTTTCACGTAAAAGTTAGCAACACGAATAGTATGTTATTGTTATATAAATAAATGCAGAACCATTCTCTTCGAACAATTTTTTTTATTTATTCGAATTATAATATATTGTTTAAAGTTTTCGACGTTTCGAAAAACGTATAAAACTAACAAATAAAAACAATAATAAATATTTAAACCAAGATTACAATAATTTACATATTTAAAACAAACATATTATATTTATATCTACATCTTTCCGACAGGACTTAAACGTCGATATTTTATATTTTCTTCCTCTAAAGTATCTTTAATTTTGTAGACTTCAAAATATTATATTGTTAAAATTTATAAATAACGGCTAAATGCAAGTTAAGCGAATTTGAGAAACAACTAAAAGAGAAACAAACATATTTTTTAATCCATGTTTTTTTTTTTTTTTGTACACAAGAAGAGTAATATAGATGTATAATACCCCGTTAGAAAGCTAAATATATTAGAAAAAATATTATCGAATAATCAGAATTGTATAAGTTAATGGAGAGTAATGAGAAGCCGATAAAACTAACTGATTGTTGTAGATAAAAATATAATTGAATTTTGATAAAAAACATGTTTCTATTGAAATTCAATTTACTTAATTCATTAATAATTTATTTTTATCTCTTAATGTATTTAAAATACCTAAATCGATTTCAACAATGTACGCAAGTAAAAGTCGTGTGTTGCGCGCACCAGATATTTTTTAACATTATATTCAAATTATTTGTTTAAAATAATTAATTAATTTTTCAAAATTTCGTATTATCTTTGTTTATTACCTTTTATTACTTACTATGCATAATTAATACGATTCTCTTTATAGTTTTATAGTTTATAGTTTCTCTTTACCATACATTCCTTGTTTTGTATATGATTCCAGGTCCTGAAGATGTCCTAAAATTTGGACTGGAACTTTAGAAAAACAATAAATAATTCAAACTTAGTCATTTATTTTCTTATTCATTGACCGCCACCCGAGCTATTTTTGTCTTATTCTTCCAACGGTCCACCATAGATGTTAATTTTTTAAAGTAAAATATCAAGGTTTATAATTTAAGACGTGTGTGTTGTAGACCTGCGTGTCAAGGCATGTAGAAATGAAGACGGGTCCATGGCCACGGGAAAGGATGAAGTTCTTGCTCGATGGTCCCGTCACTTCAACACTCTTTTAAACGCGGGAGACCGAGAGGAGTGGGAAATACCAGGAGCAGATGATACCGAAACTCCCGATCCACCTACCTTTGATGATATCGAAGAGGCTGTCAACAAACTAAATAACAATAAGGCTCCAGATGAGGATGAGATTCCTGCTGAGCTCCTGAAGCATGGTGGAGATGAATTTATGAGAGCCCTCTACAACGTAATCCTCACAGTCTGGACCGAAGAGAAAATGCCTCAACAGTGGAAGAAAGCCATTATTCATCCACTCCACAAGAAAGGTGATATCCTGGAATGCTCTAATTACCGTGGCATATCGCTTTTACAATGCGCCTACAAGGTTCTCTCCAACGTCATTTATAAAAAGCTTCTACCATTTGCCGAGAGAAAAATAGGTAAATATCAGGCTGGTTTCAGGGGAGGTAAATCAACAGCGGATCAAATGTTTGGCCTGAGAATGATTCTCGAGAAGTCCCAGGAGTACATAATGATTACCCATCACCTATTTGTGGACTTCCGGAGTGCTTATGATATCATAAACAGGCCGAAGTTGTACGCAGCGATGGTAGAGCTTGGAGTTCCTCTGAAATTGGTTCGGCTGATCATGATGACAATGGATGACACATGGTGCACTGTACGTATTCAAATGGACCTCTCTCCACAGTTTGAAACTGCAAAAGGTGTTAGGCAGGGTGATGGCCTCGCCTGTTTGTTGTTCAATTTGGCTTTGGAAAAGCTAGTGCGCGATTCAGGAATACAGACTTCGGACACCATCTTCAATCGGCTGGTCCAAATTTTCGGCTTTGCTGACGACCTGGACATTGTCGCAAGGTCATTTGAGTCCTTAGAAAATGCTTTCTTCAGGTTGGCGGAGGCAGCGAAGGATATGAGGATGCACATCAACAAGGAAAAGACAAAATACATGAGAGCTGGGCCGGGAACAGAGACTGCAGACCGACATCCTGTGATAATGGGCCCATTTGCGTTCCAGAGCGTTGACCAATTTGTGTACCTCGGATCAGTAGTGAATTGTGGAAATATGATCTCCGGGGAAACAAGTCAGCGTCTCCTCAAAGTGCCTTTTGTATAAGACTCTCATTAGGCCCGTCTTAACTTATGGATCTGAGACATGGACCCTCACTGGTAGAGAGGAGAGGGAAATCCTCATATTTGAAAGAAAGATCTTAAGAAAGATATTTGGGCCACTTAAGATCGGGGAAAGCTGGAGGCGGAGGACAAACCTGGAAATCTACCGGATCTATGGCGAAGCTGATGTGATGAGGTTAATCAACTTAGGAAGGCTACGCTGTGCTGGCTACGTTGTACGGATGCCAGACGATGAAGTTCCAAAAAAGCTGCTGGATGGGAGCCTCCACCGGAAAAGAGGAAGAGGAAGACATCGGCTTAGATGGGAGGACACCGTTGCCAGGGATGCTCTTCGCCTACTTGCCACCCGCAACTGGCGAGCGGCTGCGCAAGACCTAACCACCTGGAAATGACTTATTGAGGAGGTCAAGGACCACATCGGTCTGTAGCGCCACGGATGATGATGATGATGTGTTGTAGACCTATTAGAGTATATAACTGAAATGTGTTCTGAAAAATGTTTCGAGTTAATTAATCTATCATCGGATAGTACGTAAGTAATTTCCAAATAGTATTGTCGGTATTTAGCCGAACGTATCCAATTTATATATCCCGTTTAATACATACGCATGTGATAATGTCTCATTCTATCATGTGCGTAAGTATTATAAAAAGTTATCACATTATAAAAAGTGGCTTTACCCTTCCAATCGTCGCAAGTATTTCCTTGCGTCATTCCTTTATCAAGCTATCCGTTCCCGCCGTCCATCATACATTTTTGACCTCCTACAATTCAAATCCTCTGTCCATCCTCGTTGTACACGCTCCAGGCCTTCAGATTTATACAGTACGGCCCACCGAACAGCACATTTCGACAGATCCTTTCTCATTCGATCCACAATCCTATGAAATTCCATTCCTTCTTCCATCCGTCACTTCAATTCTCCTCCTACCTTCAAATCCCGCATATTTAATCACTTAATGAATATCCAGACTTAATAAAATTGTAAATAAGCATTTTTATTTTTTGTTGTTGTTTTCTTATCAATTGAATATGCCTATTTTATATAAGTAATTATTAACTTGTTTATATGTACTTAATATGTTCTAAGACTCCAAAACACTTTATGTACATTCTGTATATTTTTATTCTAAAGGGACATGTCCCAGGATAATAAAAAAATTATTTATTATTTATTATTATAAATATCAAGATACGCAGTATGTGGAACTTCATGAGATTCGAAGCGAAAAGTGATTTCGGCGAATTTCTTCATGTCGAACTATCTTGTTTAACCGCCCTAAATTAGGAGTTGCGAAATGAGGCAGTGTAACTACGTCTATAGTGCCTCGGGACTAGACCGTGGTGGGATATTGTGTGTGAAAACAATAAAGGAACTTCTATTGATCCTAGGGGTACTCCGTTCTAGGAAAAAGGCTTTCTAGTGTTTTCAACGGCTTGCAAGATAGTGGAAAATATTTCTAGGAGAAAATATTGGATAGCGGGTCGTATTTTTGTGATATTGCTGTATTAGTCTTATTGAAGAATTTGGAAAAAAAAAATCAGTCCTATTCCAGAATAGCTTTCATAAAAACACTTATTTGTCAGCGACATTGAAAAATCATACTTCTCCACTTGAAATTTATAAGTTTACATTTAGGTATAAAAGTAATAGAAACATTTTTATTATGTTTTAATCCTATTTAGCTCCCAGCAAAACCTCGGTTATTACACTCTGCAAAACATCAAGGACCAACGCTACCCAGGAGTCACGTAAAAAAATCAGAAAGTTTCTGCGCGAAAAACATATGTCATTTAAAATCTCTAGTTTTTGTGAAGGTAGAAAATAGGTTTTTTGTAAACATTATCCTATTTTAATGCGAAAAAAAACTGGTGCGCGCAACACGCGACTTTTACTTACCTCCGTCGTTACATTCTAAATTATAATTTAAGAATTATTAAATACATTTAGAGACGAAAAAATAAACAATTACATGAAATTTCAATAGAAACATTTGTTGTATTAAATAATCTATAATATTATTATCTTCAACAATCAGGTAGTTTTATCGGCTTTTCATCACTCTCCATTAACATTTACAATTTTGTTTATAACAAGATATTTTTTTCTAAAATCTTTAGCTTTCCAATCAAATTTTTCCAATGAAAGTCACAAGAATCGGCTGAAAAAATATTTTCGCTCTTTTCTCCTTTAGTTTGATATCGAATTCGCTCAAATTATATATTTATCCATTTTTTAATTTTTGCTAAGAAGATGATCTAGTTATTCTTATAGAATCTACAAAATTAAAGGTACTTTAGAGGAAGAAAATATTAACGAATATTAAAATATTAAAATATCGGCATTTAAACCTTGTCAGACTATTTCAGTCAGAATTAAACCTACATGATATTAAAGCCAATTAAATTTAACATCGATGTAGCACTTTAATCAAAATCGTTTGAGCCATTTTTTGAGAAAATCGTAAAAAGATGCAAAATACAAGGTATAAAGTAGTACTTTCGGCCAGCCGATTTTAATTAAAAAGTTGCTGTAACTTCTCGGGCGTATAGTTTTTCAAATATGAAATTTCAGTTTTGTACTTTTTTGTTGTTTACGCGCTAGACTTACCACACACACAAAATTTTCAGGCTTTCAATACTTTGCTGAGCACATCATTGTGGAATGTTACGCGTTTGAGGCACTAAGGGCCAAACTATTGAGGGAATGTGGCCTCTGGGTCCTCGCGGTGAGCGATTTCCCTCAGCTGGTGTCCGAACAAAATTATAAACAATTTATATCATTTATTCACGGGTGGAAAACATTAGTAGGCCCAGCAGCTTTTAACGTAGGTGGAACTGGACGAGATCGAGGAAGACCACCTCCGAGAGAAGAAGCAGGAGCTGAAGGGATAGTCATCGAGGAGAGACCAGATTAAAAAGCTGGGAAGAGAAGAAAACAGAAACTCAAGATTACTACTGGTAGCATCTCACTCATGGCTACCGACGCCCGTATTGCCATATGGCAAGGCAGGGAGACCTAAATAAATAAAATATATCCACTAAATTATATCCACACTAGTGGATTAAATATATAATTAATGTAATAAATATTTAAGGGTGCTTTGCGATATAATAAACAAGTTTTCCAAATTAACCTGTGCGTCTTTTGTTTGTTGGCGGTGTTTTCATATAAAAATACATGTAATATAGATGTGTAATGTACCGTTAGATAGCGCAAGATTTTAGAAAACTAATATGAAACCAACAACTTTATAAAGAGTACGTAAACCCACATACTTAAGCCATTAATAATTTATAGAGGGCTAACCATGGTACCCACAAAATACGCTTTAAAGGCAAGATATTTTATTATATTTAACTCTTGTCTTGGTATTTATCGAATGTCAGATTACCAACGTGTTTATAAGAACAGAACGTAATATTATTAATCAGTTCCCACTGATATATATATATTTATATCCTATACGGTGGGTACCCAAAAATGGGACAAATCTTTTTTCTTTTTTTTTTTTAGAAAACATTAATTTTTTTATTGATTATTATTACAATCTGTTTTCATTTGAACATCAATAATAGTGGTAAAAGATAACATACATACTACATTCATACAATATTTACACAGATATAAATTACAATAAAATATATATACAATAATGAATCAATAAAATAGTAACAAAGTCTATAAATCACTCATACCTATATACACGTCATACATACATCACATTGAGTGGAGAACTCCACGGTTAGCCAGTGCTAGATCTCCAATATATACGAGGCATGTTTTTTAAGTGAGTACCGTTTCGGAATTAAAAAAAGACGTGCAAAGATATCGCAATAGTTTTATTTTTACATGAAAGCCAGTACCTTAATCTACTTTTCTACATAATTTCCATGAATTTTAAGGCACTTGTCATAACGGGGCACCAGATTTTTTGAATACCCTCCCCAAAAAATTCTGCCGCTTGACTTGTTAACCACTGCGTCACAAATGTTTTGACTTCGTTATCGTCTTGAAGACACCGACCGCCCTGGTGTTTTTTCAAGTGCAGGAACAAATGGTAGTCGCTGGGCGCCAGATCAGGGCGGTATGGAGGATGATCTAGAGTTTCCCATTTAAATGATTTGATGAGATCTTTGGTCCGATTAGCCAACATGTGGACTGGCATTGTCATGCAGCAAAACGATACCCTTACTCAACTTGCCACGTCTTTTGTTCAGGACGCAGATTTTTCAATGTCTCACAATAAGACGCTGCATTCATTGTCTCATTACGAAGCAGAAACTCCCCTAGTAATACGGACGCCCACTCCGTTCTTCATCATGCACATTTGTGCGGCCATCTTTAAATGCTCTCAATCATTTCCTTACCATTCCATCACTCATAATGTTTTGTCCGTAAAGTTCAATGACCTCACGATGAATATCGATCGGTTTTACGCCTTTAGCACTAAGAAATCGTATAACAGCCCGTACTTCACAATCAGCGGGACTCACGATTGTCGGAGGCATCTAATACACTCAGTAAACAACGTATATATGTAGAAAATTCATGGAAATTATGAAGAACAGTAGATTAAGGTACAGCCTTTCATGTAAAAATATAAATATTGCGATATCTTTGCACGTCTTTTTTTAATTCCAAAACGGTACTTACTTAAAAACATGCCTCGTACATATTTACAAGAATTCGCGGGGCCACTACCGTTTCAAGCTTCTAGGTGGGTTGTATGAATGAGTGGAGCTGGATAGGGATTGAGCTAGAGGATTAAGATGATGAATGAGGTTCTGGTGGAATTTGGAAAATTTGGATGGAATTAGGTCTGAAATAAATGGAACATTAAGGTCGTGGTGCAAGGTATAGTTGGAGACATAATAAGAAGCATTTACTATTGTTCGTAGGACTTTGGATTGAATGCGTTTGATGTTAGTACGTTTAGCTGTCCCCCACAGTTCAAGTCCGTGGGTCCAGATGGGCTTCAGTATTGTCTCGTACTCGTATATTAATAATTTGTTATTCAGATTTTCTATTGAGAAGTCGGTATAACTGTCCGAGTCGTCGGTTGAGTTCTTGTCTTTTAATTCTTGTATGTGGGTTCCAAGTCAATCTTTTGTCTAACAGTAAGCCAAGATACCGGACTGTATCTGAGGGAGGAATTGGTAATGAGTTGAAATAAACTGGCGGACAGGATTTTCGTCTAAGAGTGAATGTTACGTGTTTACATTTGGCTTCGTTCACTTTTATACACCAGTTAATACTCCAGCGTTCGATAAGGAAAAGGTGTCTCTGCAGGTTTAAGGATGCTGTTTCAGGATTGGAACTAGATGATAGGATGGCGGTGTCGTCTGCATATGGGACAAATCTGGCGACCGAGCGAGATCTAGGCCTAATTACCTCCTTGCACGAATGTTGGCCTAGAACAGCAAGAATCTCTTGTGCACTGAGCCTAAGACCTATTAGTGGTTGTAGAAGTACAGTGTTTTTTTTGTTTTTTTTTCAAATAGAATTGAAGAAGTAAATCTTGTGACGTAAACACCTTTAGTATAACATGACCTTATTAAATATGTTATATGACCAAGGCATTATCTATACCTCGAAATCTTCTATCCTGGATCGTTCCCTCCTTAGATTACAATCTCATCCTTCGCATAAGAACTTTTAGTCTTAAGAAAATATATAAATATTTAACAAGTAAAGTATGACTATGTGTTGCATAGATTATTTGCAAGAACTTTTCTCATTAAATTATGCACTTCTTCGCATAATTCTTAGAAACTTTGTCCTTGTCGCGTAAAGAATATCTTATCACTTATTTCATAACTAGGATGCTTTCTTGTCTAGATTCTCTTTATAGTTCAAACCTTATTAGAATTTATTATACCTATTATATTACTCACCAAATTATGGAGAGTAAACAAAAAAATTACGTCCTGCACTGATGTATGACGCGCCATTGTTTACGCACCTAACTGAAGGTACACTGAAACACCTTCAGCGATTTCAAAATACAATGCACCGAAGAATGACCCGTTCGACCTCAATGAAAAAGGTGAAAGCCGATCTCCTCCACGAAATTTTAGAAATACCAACAATTTCAGATTACATTAGGCAACGCCATGTTAAATTTTTTGATTCTTTAAAAACATTAACTAACCCACTATTCAACACGATGACTCCAGAACCGGCTCCAGGACGATGGCAAAACACCACATAAATAAATGTTAGTTTTGATTAGGACTTTAGTTAGAAATAAGTTAGTTACGTTAGTAATAAGTCTTTCATGAACACAAAAAATGGGTGAGCCCCATCAGCTCTAATCTAATTTCAATTGAACTACTATTTTGTAAACAACACAGTAACATAACACCCTTACACAATCTTAAAATGTAACATAGTTACAGTACAAGATGTTTAACTACATAAATTATTAATTAAATTTCATATTGTTAATTGGGGATCTGGAAAAAAAAAAAAAGAAAGTAGGTATAATTTTGCCCTGAGCAGTTATATACTACTATAAAATCTTTCCTAAGTGACCGGTATATGATAGTAAAAGTTTCAGAAAAGATGTCTAGTCCCGTCCATCTCCCATGTGGTGTTCCACAAGGTGCGGTACTATCTCCAATACTGTTTTCTATTTATACTGAAAAAATTGTTGGAACCCGGTTCGAGCATGCTTCAATATCAGCTTTTGCTGATGATATCGCTGTCACCAGTAGTAGCTCAAATGCCAGCAAGGCTGTTATGCATTCAGAAAAAGCCTGCCAAATCATAGCAAACGAGCTGAAAATGTTAAAAATTGATGTGAATGCTGATGAAACGAAAGGAATAGTGTATTCATTTTGAAATAAACAGCTGCGCAATGAAACTATTCAAACATATAAGCTATCTCGGAGCCACCTTAGATGGGCATTTAAAGTTTTCAGTCCGCTTTGGTAAACAAATTAAGACAGTGAGGCAAAAATTAAGGCATCTTAATCACTTAATTAATTCTTCAAGTATATCTCTTCGACTGAAGATATCAATATATAAGGCCATTATACGTCCACTCTGTTATATGGTGCTCCACTCTTTTCGCATATTGCTAAGTCGACCAAAAAACGTTTACAATCGTTCCAAAATGGCGTACTGCGGAAAATTGTGAAAGGAACGTCATTACAAAGATCCTAAACCTCAAGAATTCACGAGGAATTAAAAATTGACAAACTTTCGGAATTCATTGCTACGAGAAATAAAAAGTTCTATGAAACGGTCAAACTTATTAACAATCCGATATATAGTAAGCTGACACCTTCTGGATTACCTCAAAGATGGCAGAATATTGAGATTTAGCTTTTAGTATTAGGTCAAGGTTCTACTTAAACCAAAAGGTGAGCCCCATCTCCTCATTATAGGTTCATAGAAGATAATTATATATTACAGGTATTATAGAGATATCTGACATCCTTAAAATGCATAAATGCAGAAAAAGGAGAAAATTCAAAAACTAAGGTTTTAAGAAGAGCTAACAAAAGGAACTACGGAAAAAAAAATTAGACGTTTCATAAAAAGATTATTCAGTATATTTCAAATACAAATGGACAATTCTAAGCTTTTACTTAAGACCTATTAATTTTCGGGAAAACGAATTTCCTCTAGAGAAAGTTGACACCGAAAAGAAGCCCTAATTCTCTTTAATCGTTATTAATAATCAGATAGTAATGACATCATTTCCTTCTCCTTGAAATCATTGAATAAAAAGGAGCTCAACCCTAAGCTTCTCATCTTTTAAGTGTTCAATCGAAATTCAGCCATTGTAGTTATCGTAATCGAATCTATCTTCAAAGAAGAAATTGAACTTATTAAAAACAAGCCTGTTACAGATCTTTAATCCATTTTCTTGTCTGGAGCTCAAAATTGAAAAAAAAGTATATTTCATGATATATACTGACTTTTAGCTAAAATCCGGACCAGTCATATGTGAAAACCATAACGCACAGATTCAACCCAACAGAAAACTGCACGATCTGTAATTAGAAAGAAGTGGACAATATCCACTATTTCTTCACATCATGCCCAGCATACTCCTACCGCTTACCCATCATACCAGCCATAGCCCAGTTTATACCTTCAGACGTCTGCATATTTCATAAAAATATACCATCTGAAAATGGTAAAAAACTGTACTTTCACAACAGATTAATTATAAACTGTTTTTGGTTTATAAGTAGTAATTATAATATACATTGAAGTACTTTATTATAGAATATAGTAATATACTTTAAGTAGAGTTAATAAAAAGTTGTTTTTAGTGCATAAACTTATAACATGTTGTGATGAGGATGTTAGTGATCATTGAGTGATGCCGCCGAACAGTACGGATTATGTTTTTGCATACATACTTTAGATTTTAGAAATAAAAATTCGTATCATATGATTTAATAACTTACATATGAATGGTATGTTATTAAATAAATTGAAAGTTGTTATAAATTCATTAACTAACTTTGTTTTTAATTATTTCTAATTTTCGATAATTTATGAAAAGAGATGTTCCACTTAAAACTAAATGGACTCAGTGGCACTATTTTTTTTTTTTATCTTCACATTTTTTATTCACACCTGTCAATGAATGTTGACAACCACCGAATTTGTTGAAGGATTGAAAAGTCTGGCGTGGTAGGCATGATAGAGAGAGATGCCCAGAGGCACCTAATTTCTGGCGTGCTTCCTATTAGCTTAGATGGTACCTCATCCAACTTATTTCAGTCTTCTGCGAGTATTGTCAGAATGATATCATTCCGAGACGTTACAAAACTTTTTCATCAAATGAAGTTACCAGAATAGCCACTTTATACCATGCACCTTTTTGAGTTTTCGAAAACGGTTCCGACGGTTTTGATTAAACTCGCTATATCGATTTAGAATTTAATAGGCTTTAACATCATGTAGGTTTCATTCTAATTAAAATAGTCTGACAGGGCTTAAATGCCGATATTTTAAATTTTCTTCTTCTAAGTACCTTTAATTTTGTATATTCCATAAAAATAACCATATTATCTTGTTAGTAATGATAAATGAAAGCTAAATATGCATGTTGAGCGAATTTGAAAAATAACTAAAGGAGGAACTGAAAACAAATATATATTTAATGCAATTTTTTGTTTTCGACATAAGAACAGTAATACACATGTATGATATACGTTGGAAAGCTTGGGATTTTAGAAAAAATATTATTCATACACAAGCTTTTAAAAGTTAATAGAGAGTGATGAAAGACGATAAAACTAAGGATCATTTTAGATAATATAATCGATTTTTTAATAAAACACATGTTTCTGTATAAATTCCATTTTATTAATCTTTAATGGTTTCACTTATTTTTATCTCTAACTGTATTTGAAATCTTTAATTGACGAAGGTAAGTGAAAGTCGTGTGTTGCCCGCACCAGATTTTTTTTAAGAAACAATAACAAACATTTAAATTCACTCGTGCGAAGAAAGGGCGTGTCGCTAGTTGTTTAAAGATTTTAACATTTATATCGATAAGTGAGTTAAGTGAACGTCGTATAATAAAGCCTGCTATTATATATGGTTTTCATATTCATACAGTCTATGTTAAAAGTCGTGACTTCTGTTTTGAATAGCATGACATAGGAAATATAAGAAGGTATTTGAATGGGTGACATAAGCGGTTCCTTGAGGTCACTGGTATTCGAAGGATTTCCCGACCTCACTTGAACAAATAACATTTCTTTTATCTTTTTCCCTTTCTGACCTCGGTCCTAATGTGTTTTCGCCTGATCTTCGGACCAGGGACGATGTGCATCATTATAAACTTATCAAGTTTATTTATTTGGATTGCAAGCATAATGGACTATCATTTGTAACTTAAGGGCAAACTTTTCTTTTTGCATTTATTCCCCTTGAGGAATTCACTTATAAACAGTTAATGCGTGGAGGTTATCCGAAATGAAATAGATCAGTGGTTCCAACTGGTGGTCCGACATGGTAGAACACAACAATATTTTTTATGATTTATATGCTGGAAGAGAAAGGTGTGATATAGCTTGTGTGAAATGTATGATGATTAACTATAATATGAAATATGACTGTAAATTATAGAAGGATTAGGTGTCTGTAAAGTTCTAAGAGCAATCAATATATTTAGACAGTCAAATATATTGTTTGTTTATTCATTTAACGTCAATTATACCTGCGTGGCTGATCTGAGGCTGCTGCAGTTAGAGTCTTAAATTCTGCCTATTCAGTTTAATTAATCAGGTTAAAATCTTTCATGAGCATTTTATTCGCACATGCTCAGGACACCATTTTACGCCCCTTCGAAAGAAGACGAATCTAAGAGCGTATGATTATCTGTGGGTTGACCGACACTTTAGCATAAATGGCTGAATGGAAACATACACCTAAAGTGACCCTTTACAGCACAGTTTTATTTTGTTTTAAGTACAGAATTTCTCTGTCTTGTGTTAGGCTAAGTACTGAATCGGTTAACAAATATACTGTTTAAAATATATAGTAATATAGTTAACCTAAGATGGTTGTAGTGTTTTCAAATTAATAAATATACTATACATTACAAATAAACTTTTACTTACCTATATATGAAATATATAGTAAGGGTCATGAAAATGGGCATTGCAGTCATGAAAATTTTCGAATTCCAGATTGCACATTTAAACACACGTTATAGGGTCCCCTGAGTTTAAATAACCAAGTCCAGGAAATGTTCTGTGTGTGTGGTAAGTCTAGCACTAAAACGAATAGTCGTATGAAACTGAAATTTCATTTTTAAGAAAACTATGCCTTCGAGATGTTACAGCAACTTTTTCATTAAAATCAGCAAACCAGATAAGGCACTTATGCCATGCATTTTTTAATTTTTTAAACGATTTATAAAGCACTATATTGAAGAATTGTAATTTCTTTTGTTTTTATACTTTATTTTAAAACTGTATATGTCTGTATTTGTATATGTGTATGTGCATATGTATGTGTGTATAGGTATATATATATATATATGTTTATGTTTGTGTATTATCTATATTTTTTTATTTATTTTTTTTTATCCTTTCTTTTTAAATTTATTATATTTTTTTTTTATATCTTCCTTTTTTTCTTTATGTTAACATACATTTATTTTTCTTGTTTTTCATTTTTATCAGAATTTATCTTTTAAGTTATTTGTTCATGTTATTAGTTTAAGTCTATTTTTTTTTCATTTATTATACTCCAAGACTACAGTCTCAAGTCCACTTTTTATTTCCGCTGTATTATTCTAAAGGGACTCGTCCCAGAATAAATAAAGAATTATTATTATTATTATCATATCCATTTAAAATTTAATGGGCTTTGATATCATGTAGCTTTCATTCTGAAGTAGTCTGACAGGTTTTGAAAGCCGATATTTTAAACTTAGTTCCTCTAAAGTACCATTAACTTTGTAAATTTAAAAAATATAAGCATATCATCTTCTTAGTATTGATAAAAAAAGTTTAGTTGTTGTTGTTGGTTTGGGTTTTGAGGGTAAAACGTAAAACCCGAGGGTCATCAACGCCTTTATTTCATTTGTTTATTTTATTTAATTTTTATCTAAACTCAAAAAAAAAAAAAAAAAAAAAAAAAAAAAAAAAAAAAAAAAAAAAAAAAAAAAAAAAAAAAAAAAAATTCTCATTAAGATTATTTTACTATATTTTTTACTACAGAATCCCTATATTTTATTTAACAGCTACTGGGCCTTAAGAAAGTTAAGCAATAATTTTATATTATTTTCGTCATTGCTCAATAAAGTAGCTGTATCAGGTCTTATTCCTAATCTGTTTAAATATGATTGGTAAAAAGGACATTCCTCCAGTATGTGTCTGACAATAAGTAGGTTGTTACAGTTTTGGCACTTTGGGGGTGGCTGTTTAGTGATATGATGTATATAAAAAAGTTTAGTGTATACTATCTATAATTATCTGTAAGATTAATATTTGCGCGATATTTTGTTTTCTTGTAATTATTTTACTTATGCAATCATTGAAAAATTTACATTTTGCAACCTTTACCCCTTATGATTGGAAGTGAGCTATAATTTCATGAAGGCAATGAGGAAAAATAAACATTAATTTCAATGTATTCACCTCTGAAAAACCTAATAGTCTAATAGAAATAAGCGCCTATGAGAACAGGAGCCGGCAATCACACCAAATACCGTGTTTCGCAGGATTAACTACTGAAAAAGGCTTACAAATTCAAAACATGTCAAGGAGAAATGTAAATTATTAAGTATTTTTAAGATCTGTTCCTGAAGGTTTACTTACCGCTGAAATAACAGGTCTTGATAAGAAATACACTCTAATAGTCCAAAGAGAAAAGTATATTATTTCCATCACTGTAGTTTAAATAAGGGCAAGTGAAGAAATTCTTTCACAGCATACTGATCATGGATTTGTCAGATGTTCAAAACGTTTTAACAAAGTTTCTACAGTAACAAATAAATATCGCGCTCTTCAGTCACTTGTTATGCGTATTAACTTCAATTTTTAATTCAGTTATGCTATGTTTTTAACCGGCTGCTTTTCTAAGGCAGCGGTAGCTTCAAAAACTAGCTTACTTACTATATTATATAAACTATATTTAATGATACCATGGATCTCCTTTCCAAAGGTATCGTGTTTACCAATCCAATAGGTGGCATGCAGGGTAAGATTAAAGTAAACAAGATTCAATTAATACATTACTATAATTATTAATTTACACATATCATTACATTCACATATTGCCTAAAACTCTGATTCAGAATACTGAGGGACATTTTACTACCTTTGCCATACAATATTACAAATAACAATATACGTTTGAAACACTTACCCGGCTGGCGAAGGTGAAATCAGTCTTAGGTCCCCTTTCTCGGCATCATCCTCCAGCTGCTCTCTGAACCCCGACGGCCACCTCCTCTTCTTGTAGATGGAACCCGACTCACTCTTCTTGAGGATAAAACTTGACTGACCTACGAATCTTCTCTCTCATCCTCGTCACCTCGGGTGGGCTGACATGGGAAGTACCCCGGTTGGCGGTATAGCCTTTGTGCTATTATTCTTATCTTTTCACGACTCTTAATATTCTTGTTGGCCGCCGCTGGTGGGAAACTACCAGAGGTTTCTGGTACCGCTGGGGGGCCCATACCGATGGGAAATCTAGGGGGCTAGGTAAACACCTTTTGAAGTTTTGCCGACAAAGGTTCGTTATGTTTAATTGTTTAATATTAAAATTATTTAATTATGAACTCCCCTCAGTATCCTCAATACATTACAGTTAGTATAAGCACACTAGTCTCATTAGTCAACACATCTACATTATACAGGATGCAAACAAAGAAGAAAACAGTATTGATATATTTGTTTTCGATCT
The DNA here is from genome assembly GCA_023052935.1 of Piezodorus guildinii. Lineage (NCBI taxonomy): Eukaryota > Metazoa > Arthropoda > Insecta > Hemiptera > Pentatomidae > Piezodorus > Piezodorus guildinii. Next base: position 130,707,350 of record CM041297.1, on the reverse strand, counting down.
GAGTTATTTACAGTTAATAAAATCTATAAGTATTACAAAAATAAAAATCTGGTGAGGGAAACACACGACTTTCACATACCTCCGTTGTTAAATTCAATTAAAGAATTTTCAAAAACACTTGGAGATAAAAATTAGAGAAACTTTTAAAGAATTAATTAAATTGAATTTCTATAGAAACATGTGTTTTTAAAAAAATATATATTATATTATTATCTAAAATAATAACTAATAATAAGTTTTATCGGCTTTTTACCACTCTCTATTAACTTTTAAAATCTTGTGTATTTTTCTAAGTTTTTTAGCGTTCCAACGGTATATTATACATTTATACCATCGGGCGTTGATGGTCTTGTTGTTTTGCGCCCTAAAACCGAACAAAACAAACAATTAAGTTAAAAAACAAAATATTTCATGAACGAATACTTTTTCTCTTTTCTCCTTTAGTTGGATATCGAATTGACCCAAGTTATATATTTAACCATTTTTTAACAATGCTAACAAGATTATATGGTTTATTATTTTAAATATACAAAATTTCAGGTACTTTAGAGGAAAAAAAATTAAAATATCGACATTTAATCCCTCTCAGACTGTTTCAATCAGAATGAAACCTACATAAAATTAAAACCTATTAAATTTTACATCCATATAGTGAGTTTAATTAAAATCTTTAGAGCTGTTTTTGAAAAAATCGTAAAAAGCTGCAATATGCATGGTATAAAGTGGCTCTTCTGGTTAGCCGAATTTGATGGAGAAGTTTTTGTAATATCTCGGTCGTATAGTAATCTTAAATATGAAATTTAAGTTTCATAGGGCTTTTCGTTTTCACCTGGGAGTTACCTCACACACACACACACACAGACCTTTTTCCGGGACTTGGTTATTTGGACTCAGGGGATCCTACAACGTGTATTTCTGTTAAAACTGGAATTCGAAAATTTTCACGATCGCAATACTTTCCCTTACTATATATTGTAAGTGAAAGTAAAATGATTGAAACCATTAAATACCCAAAGCTTGGTTCCCATTCTAGAAATAGAAGACATACAGACAGATTTTAATAAAACACAAGACAGATTTTGGAAACGGTTTTCACATCATCAAGGGCATTCTTTCCTGAAGGTCTATAAGTACAATACATTGCGATTTAGCTTTTCTTTAAACGGGAAAAGTAAATTTTCTCGAACCGTCATCAAAACATAATTTTGAAATATGAGTAATTAATTTGAATATTATTTATTTATATATTGATATTTACAATTGTATTGATTAATGCATCTAGTAAATTAGCTGTTAGATAAATCACTTGAAAAAGACATGAAGAGAAACAGCCCATTGGCAGCACTCCAATAGGTAATCTAAACTAGAAGGTCTCGAGGTAATTTTCTGTTCAGACGCCTCGGAGGATTGTCAGGAATGGAAGAGGAAGCTGGTATTGAAACTAATGGGTTAGAGTGGGAGTGCAGTTTGATTGATACCTAGTTGGGCCAAGTAATTAATTTACCTTTTAAAATGTAATTTAAATAGTTCAATAAACACAAAAAATAAATGGGCTAATTACAATTATGAGCTTGAAAATGCCAAGTGAAGAACTACTCAGTGGTAGCACTTCAATGTCAATTTAATTTAGTAGGTCCCATGGCTATCGTCTTTTCAATCGCCTCGAAGGGTTGTCAGGAATAGATAAGTATGATAAGTGGCGTACAAGCGGATTCGTGTTGGTTGGGAGTTTCGAATTAAAAGAGGCATATATGTTTCGGGATAGTTCTGCGACAAATGGGATATTAAGTCATTATAGATGATTTTTCTCGTAACGAAATAGAGAGCATTTAGGATTTTGCGAAGGATTTTGGGTTGTAAGGATTGAATGCGAGAGGAATTAAATGGCTTTGTAGAACCCCAAAGCTCGATTCCATATGTCCAGATGGATCTGATAATGGCAACGTAAATGAGCTTTTTGTAATACATTGGAAGTTTTGGGCGTTAGTAAGTGTTGTAGTAATCCATTTTAAATATGAAATAATAATAAAACGAATAAAATAAGGGTGTTTGTTATTTCTGTAGTTTGTTAATACATATGTCATTTTTAAATTAACAAAGATATATACTAGACTAATTGTGATATATGTTTGTCATTTCTGCCGATGATCAAATATAAAATTAATAACTCATAAAATAAACATATTTCCTTGTTATTGTACTTTCGTTACGTTAAACTAAACGTCCTACTAAACTCTATATCGGTCAGGCAGAGATTTTTTTTAATTTTTACACGTGCGAATCAGGACAGGTCCATTATTTCATCAAAATCGGCGAGAGGAATTCGGGATTCTCTCCTTGTAAGCACTAAAATGGGAGACTGTTATTCAAATTGTTTAATCTCCTTATAACTTGTGAATCGATTAATGTTTAATTGATAGAATCGAGTTATAAGCCTAGAGAAACAAGGCGTTATCAGCCCTTATCAAGCGACCTGTCGAGTTTGCCTGAGAATCGATAGTAGCCGCTATGGAAGCTGTGCCGGCATCAGTCGTCTTCGGGCCTTCTCCCGGCTAGTATCTCTTGTCTCGCTGTAGGAGGAGTCGAAAAGGTAACTTACGTATTTATAAACTCGGTATAATACATAAAATATTAATATAATTATATATATCAGTCCTAGATATAGTGATAAAGTATGTCAAATAAGAAAAATAACAATTATAAATATATAGACGTCAAAAAGGTAACTTACGTATTTATAAATTCCATTAAATATACACAAATAATAATAATATCATATAAATAGTTTTGTGTATGATAATAAAGTCTGATAAAATTAGAAAACCAACACTTATAGATGGTGGGAAAATAACTTTATTTTGTATTGGCAAAGATAATACTTACTAATTATAACATACATTTAAGTATATTAGGTCTCTTATCCATGTCTATTTATCATTTGTCTATTTTCCCAAAGCAACATTGTTCAATTGTTACTTTTTTTAAAATGACCTGAGTGGCTAAAAAAAAAAGTTTTAATTTAAGAACAAAGCAGAATCCAAAACACGACTTTCACTTAACTCCGTTGTTAAAATCAATTTAAAAATGTATAACTGCATGGTATAAAGTGGCTCTTATGGTTAGCTGATTTTGATGAAGTTGCTGTAACATCTCGAACATATAGTTATCCAAAAATATTAAATCTCAGCTTATTTCATTTACTTATACGATTTTCCGATGATTTCACACTAGACTCACCACACACACAGAAATTATCATAGGACTTGGTCATTTGGACTCAGGGGAACCTAAAACGTGTAATTTCAGGGAAAACTGAAATTCGAAAATTTTCATGATCGCAATACTTATTTTACTATATATTTTATATATATGTAATTTATAGTAAAAAAACACGGTTATTCAGGTGGAATGCTTCATCAACGAATGAATTATCACGGTTGCGACATTTAATAATAACACCACTCGATGTTCTTAAAAGTAATCGGAACAGTGACATTGACCTTCTGCGAACTAATATTATATTTGAAATCGTACAAATTTGATTAATTTTGCCGCTCGACATTTTTGGTTTTCGTGATTTTTTGACCAGTTATACTTTATTCTTTCGTGAATATAAAACCATAAATAAAAATTTCTTCTAGCCAATACTTTGAGTGTTGCAGCCGTTTTAAATCCGCTTCACGGGCAAAAACATGTGAAGGAAAAATCTTTCCAATTCCTGTATTTTTTTTTAATCAAATCAAAACAAAAATTAACAATAACATAACGACATGCTTTATATTTTTTTACTTATGACTCATTTCCTAAATAGTGAAGAAAGTTGTTAAAAAAATTCTCGAAAATGACTAAAAAACGAGACTCAGCGAGATAAAAGTATATAAGGGAAAAGAGACTTTAAAATAATTTTTTGCATGAGCCCCACACCTGAGTACCGTACGTCCATATAGGTTTAAGTAACATGTTGTATATGATGATTTTGTTGCTTAGTGATGATTTGTTTTTATGGTGAAGAAGTCGTCTAAGTATTGATAGTTGATGATTCAGTCTTTTTTTAAAGGTAGTTACGTGTGATTTCCATGTCAGGCGTCTATCCATTGTGAATCCTAAGTATTTAGTTTCTGTTTGTTTGGGTAACTGAACATTGTAAAGAGTTAGTGGAGGACAATCAGAATGCCTAAGCGTGAATATTATATGACTTGATTTCTGTATTTTTATTTTAATACGCCATTTATCAAACCAATCCTGAAGTAAATTATTAATAAGTAAGATATAGCAAATAACCACAAATTATTAATTAACATAATATAAATAAGGCGGATAAATAACATAAAAATAAACTTTTTTTTCCTATCCCCTTATTTACCTTCTAATACCTCACCTCACGGAATCTTGAGGTTTCTTCTTCTTCTGCATCTTTGCAATTTAAGGAGTTATCTCTCTGCATGTTGATTTTTAAATATTTACATTTTTATGTAATGGATCCGGTGATGGGACTCACCTTTTAGTTTGATTCGGCCTTATTCAAAACTATAATTTTATTTGTCAAACAATTATTGCCAACGCTGGGGTACTCCAGGAGGTGTAACCTGACAAAATAAGGGGTTAGTCACAATCTTTACTTTTTCAAAAAACTTTTTATTCCTCTCTGTAATGAAGTTATGAGTTGTAGGGATTTTCAATTCGTCGTGGATCATAGATGACTGTATTCTTTGTAATTTTGTCCCTTTAACAATTCTTCTTAGTACTCCATTTTGTAGTGACTGACCACGTTTTGCTGTTGAATTCGCAATGCATGGAAGTAGTTACGTGCAATACAATGAGTGACGGGCGTTAATCGTTTGATTTTTTGTTTTGCGCATTTAATTTTTTTTAGAAAAATAAGCTGAAAATTTAAAATGTCTGCCAGACATGGCCCCAAAATAAACAATGTTATTCGATAATTTGATTCCGTGATTAATTCAATTTGAAATTTGAGAGAAGTTTCTTCTTTCCTTTCTGAAATGAATAGGCTATACCCTTTGTTTTTATCCGGATTCACATCGATATTTAGATGTTTCAGCTCTAATGATAATAATAAACTATTGATTTCTTTTGTTTGTATTAAAATAATACATTTTTAGCTTCCGAGAAACACTGTACAACTGAACAAATGTGAAAACTAATTTATACTAATATTATAAAGCTGAAGAGTTTGTTTGTTTGAACGCGCTAATCTCAAAAACTACTGGTTCGAATTGAAAAATTCTTTTTGTTTTGGATAGTCCATTCATCGAGGAAGGCTATATTCTATATAGCATCACGCCGCAACCAAAAGGATAATTAGTGGAAAAAAAAAACGGAGGAAATTGACGTAATTTTAAATTTTAAAATAATATAATCTCCCGTTGAACTATATTTTGTCATAATAATTAATAAATCACAGGAGATAGGAATCGATTTACGCTGCATGTAATGCAGAAAAAGAGATTCCATATTCCTTCCTCTATTTCCGATTCCCACCCAACCTCCAACTCCCATGGGGATAAGAAAAAAAAAATCGATTTACTTGAATGTTTTTCACACTGCCAAGTACAGTGAGTGTCAAAAGTATTTGGAATTCATATTTCTTTTCATTTAATAATTATATTTCACAACTATTAATTTATATAATCCTTTTTAACGAACCAGATAACCGAAATGTTAATTTTTTTTTAATAATAAACAATTAATTTTGTATAATTACCAGATCATTCAGTGTCAAAAGTATTTGGAAATCGTTTTGTTGTTTAATTCAGAAATCCTATTGTTTAATGGTTTCAAATGTTCAAATTCTCACTAAATTCCAAATAGCAAACCACTTAATTCCGAATACTTTTGACACTCCTATGTTTATATTTTTCGTAAATTAACGTTGAAACCGTTAAATATAAAATGACTATTGTCGAGATTTTTGGGTTCGTCTAATGTATACCTTCCTCTTAACATTATAAAGTGAGTAACAACTCTTTAAATATAGAAATAATAACTCAAAAGAAAGTAAATTACATAATGGTAGTGAATTCCGAATACTTTCAAAACTCACTTTATATGTCCCATTTTCAAGATCGGGTTGCCCAGAAAATCAGTACGTTCTTCTGCCACAGAATAATAAAACTAAAATTTTAAAGAAGTTCTTTAAAATATATTCTTTCAAAAACTGCTGAATCCCGATCATAATAACAGAAATTTGCGCGGACGAAGTCGCTGGTAACAGCTAGTATATTATATTAAGCAGTAAAAAATAGGTTTGGGGAGGAATATTGCATGTTGTTATTGCAGCCTTTATTTGGTTCTTTTATATAATACAGTACAGAACTCTTTTCTGATCCTATGCAATCATTCTTCTGATAGACATTTCTGCTTTAGCCATGTCACTCATATGTCTATCATCTCGTCTTGTGAGTTGGCTTAAATCCTTCCGGTTGAGCCTGGTCTTAGCCAAGTCAATTTCTTGCTCTGCCGTTGGACCAGGCATAGGAATCAGTAATTTGCACTGAACCTGAGATCTTATATTGGTTGTAGTCGCAATTTTTTATTTATTTATTTATTTTTTTTTTTTTGTAGTAATAGTCACAGTCTGAAGTAAAAATAAGTAAATGTGCTAATGGGATTTAATGTTCAGGAGCACCTATTAGTGGACTTGAATTATTTTTTAAAATCAGTACAGGAGGTCTCTGATTCAGCTTCTTTTCAGCTTTCTTTTAATAGGAATAGACATTCCAACCATAGCTTATGTCCTTATATGTATATTGTAAAGTCCTTTAAGTTTGTTATATAAACACGAATAAAGAGTTCGTGTTTGTTGATGTATTATTGGTTGTTATATATGGGTATTTAAGAGTTTGTAGATTACATACATGCAACTGTAGTTATAAATCTTATTATTTTTTTTTTATTTACATTTTTGTAGAATTTTAAGTTAGACATTTTGTTTAAGTATAATCATTGTGGATTGTGTATTTAATTAATGGCTGATTTTCAATTTTGTGGATTTGGATACAAGGCAGTATCCAATATTATATTCAGTCTTTTCTTGAAATTCTCATCTCTCATTTCGACATGTAGACCCAAGTCATCCTTAGGAGGGATAATACTCCTAGGTAAATACCTAGGTAATTTCTTTATTTGAATCTCTAATAAGTAAACACGGCTTAGCAAATGCGCTATAGAAAACTTGAGTAGCTGGACATGTTATAGAATTGGAAGTGTAATAGCAGCACCCCATCTTGGAATTTTTTATAATTATTTTAACTAGATATATTACAATTTTTCACAATGAACAATACCAATATTGCTACAGGATTCATACATAAAATATTTACAATATAAACAGAAGGAAAGTCAAATTACATAAAATTAAACTAAAATAAATAAGTTGAGGATGTATAGCCGACTGTAGAAACTATTATAGGTGGAATAATCAGGATTTAGTAATTTTTTAAATTTTGCCAACGTTTCGGCTCAAGCTTGTGAGCCATCATCAGGGCATTACTGAGCCATGTCCAAGGATAAACTGATGCTTGAGTTTATGCTTGGACATGGCTCAGTAATGCCCTGATGACGGCTTACAAGTTTGAGCTGAAACGTTGGCAAAATTAAAATTTCAAAAAATGAATGACTCCTGATTATTCCACCTATATTAGTTTTTACAGTCGACTATACATCCTCAATATAATTCACTCTACTTGGGACCTCAACTTCATTAAAATAAATAAGGTACGTAATAACTAAATTTATAAATTAAATAGATACAAGGTCAACAAATAAATAATAACAAACAGCAAATCACAACATGAAATCCTTTCAATAAGGTACCTTTCTGTGAGCTCATGCAGAACCCAAACGTCGTAACGACAGACGTACCCGGCCTTCTTTAGACGATCAAAAACGATCCATTTGCAGGCTCTTAACTCCGCAGCTATCTCACAGACAGCAATTCGTGGATTCTTTGCGATGACCGTCATAATATCCTTGATGTCTAGAGTTAAACTCCGTCCAGCCCGAGGTTGGTCTTCCAAATTGAAATCTCTTGATTCAAAGCGCAAAAATCATCTGAACCGTGCTATCAGCAATTGAATCGCTGCCATACATGGTCCGAACTTTCTTGCAGTTTAGGCTGCATTTTTACCTTTACAGTATAATATGTCAAAAATGAACTGAATCGTCACTCATGTTGGTTTGCTATAAACTTCACTTCTGAGCCTTAATAAAGACGAATTTAGTGAGTGAACATAGTCAATTCCATGAAAATTAAAGACAAATAAATAAATATGAACTTTGTGGTTCTTTTTTAGAGGAAAAAATATATTTTATTTTTTAAATCACTACGAACTTTTCGGACAACCCAATACTTGTATTGACTCTATATTGTTGTAAATTTCTTAAAAAAAAAAAAAAAAAAAAAAAAAAAAAATCATGCTTAATTTCAAAGATACAGCTTATTGAATTACAACAGGTTATTTTATTTTGCATTATGTCAAGAAGTAACAGTTTCTGAGACAAAGTTTTAACGTACTTTTTAACTTAAGTTCACTACCGTAAAACACGATTATCAATATTAATATGTCTTTATTTATTTATGTACTTTTAGTACACCATTTATCTAATCTTTCGCTGAGGTCATTTCTGGAGTGGAAATTGCCCCTTCTATAGTTCCTCCTCTCCCACTGTTGAAAGTAAATATAATCACAGAAACTAAATGAATAAGTCTAATATTTATTTTGAGCTTTACAAGGCAAACATAAACAGACAGAGTTATCGCACAGCAATTGTTTGAAAACATATTTGATATAATGTCATAAAAGGACACTTCAAGAATTACATATTTCAAGTATTGTTTTAGCGAAATCTTGAATACCAATTTATAAAATAATATTTATACAGATATAATTGTGATTTTATATGATGAAAATTATTTGACGGTGGTCTGTTCTTTCCGGATAACTATAATAGGTTATAATAGTTCATATAGCTGTTTACAAGCAATTAGGTAATATGAAAAACAATAAATTAATCAACGAAAAATAACCTAACATCACTGCTAATTTCAAATCACTATATATATATATATATATATATATATATGTGTCTGTCTCTGATATTTCTTAACCGATTTCAATGATGCTTTTGGTTTATAGTTTTCAATAATGAACCTTTGTAAAAAAAATGACCCCTTTCCCTCAAAATTTGAAGGCTTTTTTTAGAACCCGAAAAACGAATTAAAAAAAAAATTATTTCCCGCCGTCCCCACAGTGGACAATACGACCGATTTAGGTGGACAAAATTCTGAAAATTGTTCATATTTAACCTTTGGGGTCCTATATTATGAAAAAAAATTATAAAAACTAATTCATTTTTTGACCCGATTGGCGAGCGCACAGTGATCATACATCAAATGTATTTGCTAAAATCTAAAACTTCCCTATATTTTACGATTGAAGATTCCCTATTCCTATATTTCCAGAATACGGGAAAAATAATACCAAAAATCTAATTATGGCTTGGAGTTGCTAAAACCTGCTAATAGATCTATTTCATATCATTTATGAAATTCTTGAAATTATAGATTGTAAAACTTTTGATTCAGAGTGCTATCTGAAAAAAAAAAATTCTTTGTAATACCTAAAGACTAGAAGGTTTGATGAAACAAAACCTACAAAAAAAATCCTTGGGGTAACTTAGGGGGCTATAGTTTTTCGTTATTAAATAGGGGCATACATTTACAAATTGCTAAATTAACTCTACAGGTGACATTCCAATGTATATTTAATAACGATTTTGGAAAAACTATGTCTTACCTGTCTCACAAAATGTCTATTGTTAAATAAAAGCAAAAAGGTTTTGCTCTAATTACACCTAGAACACAATAAATGACCATCGGATAAAGATAATCCCACTGCCTGTTATTAGGCACTTGTGCGAACAGAAATAATTCACTCATTTACTATTTATTAGTAAACAGAGTATGGCGATAAAAATTTGTATTAAGGGTCTTGCTAACTAATAATAAAAAAGTAGAACACTTGAAAATCCCAAACTTTTTGACTTGACTTTTGCCCACCTAAATTTGCAATTTTGCCCACCGTGCGACATCCACAGCATTTCTTCAAAACTACTGGACCAACTTTTATTCTTTTTTTTTTTAAGTCGCCAAAACAATACTACGGCATGCAACGATGATCCAAACACCTAGACGTTGATGTCAGCTAGTAATTTCGAAATTGGCAGCCGATTAAAGTGATTTAATTCAGTAACTCAGTTATTTTTGAAGATAAATAAAAATAAGTATGGAGTTTTAGAATTCACAAAGCGTGATAAAAAAAAAAAAAGTAGTGTTTTGAAATTAGCAGTGGTGGTATGCCTTTCTCCTTTGAAATTATTTCTTGCTTTTCATACTATTTAATTGCCTATAAAAATCTATATAAACAGTTATACTGTAGTAAAGTTATTTGGAAATAAATAAAACCAGTGTGAAATAATCTGCAGTGTTTTGTTTTTGTTGGTTGTAGGGTATTTAATTTTCTGTCATTACGATTTCAGAATATCTTAATATATATGTGTATATATTTAATATGATTGTTTTGTTATTGGGGAGAAGGAATAATTAAATAGTTGAAATTGAAAGAACACAAATTGATAATTTTCAAAGATACTTATTTGGGATCACTTGTAGCTGGGTGGCTAGCATAACAGCCTTCTATGACAAAGGTCACGGTTTCAAACCCGCAGGTGGTCCTAGGATTTTTTAATGGGAGTTAAAAATCCTTAGTTATGTCGTCCTTTGGAGGGGACATGGTCCCGAACCTAGGCGATGTCAGGTACTCGTTAAAGATCCCTATCCTAATAAAACCTGGTTAGGCAAACTTTAGAACTCCCACTGTAGCATCATCCGATTAGCTATAGTGTCACAAAGTGACGTTAAATAAATGAAAAGATGCTTATATATTCAAGCAATTCAACTCATCTGTGTAAATATAAATAGAACACATTTTATATACTGTTCTCAATATTACAAAATAATTTAAACACTTCTAAAAGGGGAGCCCGTGGCTGAGTGGATAGCGCGCTAGTCTCTTATGCTACAGGTTTTGAGTTCAAATCCCAGTCCCGGCGGGGCTTTTATAAGGATGTAAAAAAATTTGGATTCACTCACAACCCCTCCCCCGGGTATGTGAGGTAAGGGTGGCCTCTCACAAAAATAGTCGTAAGGAGCGATGACCCTACACTAAAAATTGCATCGTGAAACGTGAGTGTAAACTCGCAGGAGTTTACACAGCGAGGCCCAGGGCCTACACGGCCTATCGCGCCACTGGAAAAAAACAACGAAAAAAAAACACAGAATAATGATTATATAATTTTTATACCTTAGAATGCCAACGGGGAATACGAGGCCTGAGCCGTGGACTGTACATACGTGCTATTGTTGCTGTATATACATAGAATGGTTGTGTATTTATTTTGTAGATAAAGTTGGAGGATAAAAAAAAAAAAGTATATATATATATATATATTTTTTATAATATACGAATTATACCATATCTTTGCTATGTAAAATTTAGAAAGACATTTTTATCAGAGACTTAGTTATTTGGAATAACGGAATTTAAAACTGAGACTAAATTGAAAATTTACTCTATTATTCTCCTTTGATATTGCTACATTATATATCGTAGACCATTAAAAGGAAAATGAAGATTTTTATAATCAGAAAAACACTATAACTAAAGGAGATAAAAAAAAAAAAAACTCTTGAAAATGATGCTAGTGACATAATAGATTATCCGCTATGTCTTAGGCTTTTCTTTTCTCTCATCAGTGATTGATAGGAATTTAAGGCAGGCGATAAAAAACCTGGTCCCATAGTCATAGTGATATTGATGTTAATTTATCACCTCTCTATTCACGGTTTTTAAAGGATTAGATCATCAATTAATAAAACTCAATTTTTTATATAAAATAATAATCCTTTGTTTAAAAAAAAAAAATCCTTTGGATACCGAATTTGTTTTCAATTTATTTACCCATTTTATTTCAATCCTAACAAGATGATATGGTTATTTTTATCGAATCTACAAAAGCAAAGGGAACCTCCATATAAAATATCAGCATTTAAGTCCTGTCAGACCATTTAAATCGGAATGAAACCTATATTATACTAAAAGGCATTTAATTTTACATCGATATACAAAAGTATATATAAGATAATATTTTTTCTGATATCTTTAGCTATCCAACAGTATATTATACATCTATACTACTATTCTTGGACTAAAAAACACAAAAATGCACTAAAAACTATGTTTGCGCTTTTCTCCTTTAGTTGTTTATTATCAAATTTGCTCAATTTTTATATTTAGCTGTTATTTATCAATTCTGACAAGTTATTGTGCCTATTTTTTTGGAAATATATAAAATTAAAGGTACTTTAGTTGAAGAAAATTTAAAATATCTGCATTTAAGCCCTGTCAAATATTTCAATCAGAATAAACCACATCATATTAAAGCTTTACCAAAAATTACATACATTTTTGAGAAAATCGTAAAAAGGTGCCAGCTGCATTACACAAGTGGCTCTTCTGCTTGGCCGATTTTGAAGAAAAAGTTGCTGTAACATCTCCGGGTTTAATATAAAATTCATTTTTGTACGACTTTTCGTTTTTGTGCTGGACTTGCCAGACATTACACACAGGGATCTTTTTGCAGGACTTGGTCATTTGGACTAAGTGATATTATTTCCGTTGAAAACTGGAATTCAAAAATTTCGCAGGGATGCAATAATTTCCCTCACTATATATATATTTCATTATTAGTAAGTGAAAGTAATAAAATAAAAATTAAGCTTTAAAGAAAACGGAATTAAATTAATTACTTCTCTGATTTTAGTGTGTTTCCAAAATGTACTATATTAATTTGAGGAAATTTTTACTGAAAACGAAAAATCTTTTATCGATAAAAACTATACGAATAGAATACAGATATGTGAAAATATCAATTTCATTTAATGTCCTTAAGTACATCTTTAGAAAACAACTTCTCAATTTTCAAATATGTTAATCTACATGAAGCGGCGTGGACATATGCAGACTTAACTTTTCACTAACACAAATAACTGTATTATTTTAAACATCGAACACATGTAGTAAGGAATACAAAAAAATCTCTTTGTAAAGAGCTTTTTTTTTTTTTTCTTAACAATAAAAATCTTTCTACACACGACTTTATTACCACCGTTCAAATCAATTAAAGAATTTTCAAATACAGTTAAGGATAAAAATGCTTGAAACCATTAAGGAATTAATTAAATTAAATTTTTATAAAAAACATGTTTTAAAAATCTATTAAATGATTGTCTACAATAATCAGTAAGTTTTATCGCCTTTTTATGGCTCTCTATTAACATTAAAAAGCTTGTGTATGAGACAATATTTTTTCTAAAATCTTTAGCTTTCCAACGGTATATCATATATGCATATTACTGTTCTTATGTTCAAAAACAAAATATTGCATTAAAAACATATTTTTAGTTTTCTCCTTTAGTTGTTTTTCATGTTTGCTCAACTTGCATATTCAGCTGTTATTTATCAATGCCAATAAGATAATACGGTTATTTTTTTTGTATCTACAAAATTTAAGGTACTTTAGAGAAAGAAATTGTAAAATATCGGCATTGAGGCCCTGTCAGACCATTTTTATCCGGATGAAACCTACATCATATAAAAGCTTATCAAATTTTACATCGATATATAGAGTTTAATCAAAATCGTTAGAGCTGTTTTTGAGAAAATCTTAAAAAGGTGCAAAATGCATAGTATAAAGTACATCTTTCGGTTAGCTGACTTAGATAAAAAAGATTCTGTAGCATTTAGGACGTATAGTTGTCTCAAATATGAAATTTCAGTTTCGTAGGACCTACCGTTTTACCCCGGGAGTTACCACACACACACACACACACACAACCTTTTTGTGGGACTTGATCATTTGGACTCAGGAGACCCTAAAACGTGTATTTCCGCGAAAACTGGAATTCAAAAATTTTCACGATCGCAATACTTTCCCTTACTATATATTTCATATATAGGTAAGTGAAAGTAAAAAGAAAATGAAAATAGTAAAAATAAATATTCTTGATATGGTATACATTGAAAATTCTTTATTTTCGAAGATAGAGAAAAAATTCTCTAGCGTTTTAGAATCAGTACACCGCTATTGAATTTTCCCGTCATCATTTTTCATTCGCATCTGTCAGAAGTTATCTGAAAATCCACAAATATGCTTTATAAAAATGAGTCAGAGATGCTAGCAGCATCTTTTAGGCTTAAGTTATCAGAGGAGGTTCATCCAGCTTCTCTTTAGCCTTCTTCTGACCGGCAAAGTTGAGTCTGTACAGTTTACTGTGAAAACGAGAATAGGCTGGTCGTGTATGCTGGTTGGTTGTTCTAAGGCTGTATGTAGGGTTTTGTTGTTAACGTACCAAGGAGCTGTCCTTATGAGTCTTAATTTTTATTGAAATGTTTGCAGTTTTTGTATGTGAGTCTAATAAGAAAACCAAAAGATAATTACTTTTAAATTATTATATTAATTTTTCTTTTAATTTATTTTGTATGAGAGTGGGAAAAATGAATCGACCATGAATGTGGGAGCTTGTGTTACTGGTGTATTTAACCATTGCCTATAAATAGTCAGTAGATGTTTATTTTTAATATGCATCTTAATCTTTATTTTATTTTAAAGATATGCATAACAATAAATGACATTGTTTACGAAATTATTATTTTGACATAGGATTTGTATTTTTATCGTTCACTTTAATGTGAATCTGTCATCAAATTACATCTGATGAAAACTTACATCTTTTAGACTGCGTTTGAAAATATCAGTTCTTTTTTAAAGATATTATGTTCAAATTTGTTTGTTTTCTAAATCATTCTAAAAATATTGTAATGCATTATAAAATCCTACCCTAACACTATGAATCCTTGAAGTCATTGTTGGTACATATAAAAGAGTAAAAATATTCCTCCAAGTACCCGAAAGTATATCTCTCTTCTAAAATAAAACCTAAGATTTCGTGATTCTATCCCAATTTTTTTGTCTCCCTATTATTCCATCCATTGCTCTCCCCCTCCCCCCCCGGTTGTCAATAATTTTCTCGTGTATAGCAGGTTGTCAAAAAAAATTGACGAGACTCTTAAATTGTTTTATTAGATTCATATGAGGAATCCCCTATAGAACCTCTCATTTTTCCGAGTTGAAGTGGCTCTAACCTTTTTTCCATCAGTATCTGTATTTCCGATAATTTCTGTTTTCCTATTTTGTATTTTATTGACTATATCCATTCGTAAAACCTTACCATCTTTCAAATATCAATTATTTCTCCATTACTTAAATTTTAAATTTATTTACACATACCAACTTCTGGTAAATTTATGAGTTGAACGAATTCGATATCTAACTAAGGAGAAAAATGAAAAAATATTTTTTTTAAATTGCAATTGTTTCACTGCTTGGCCACTGGATGGCCCTGTCATCGCTGGTTGCTCCAAGTAGTTCTAACACGGAGTGATGAAAAGCCGAAAAAAACTTACTGCATTTAGTAGATAATATTATAACATATTATTTAATAAAACACATCTTTCTATAAAAATCAAATGTAAATAATTCTTTAACAATTTATTTTCATTTCTAAATTTGTTTAAAAATTCTCTAATTAATATTAATAACAGAGGTAAGTGAAAGTCGTGTGTTGCGCGCACCAGATTTTTTTTTTTTTTTTTTTAAATCCGCCACAACAATATTACGGCATGCAACCATGTTCCAAATTTCAGCCGTTTAAAGTGTTTTAATTTAATAACACAGTTATTTTTGAAGATGTTTAAAAAAATTGTAGTGTTTTGTAACAAAAAAAAAAACGCGAATAATTATTAAAAAAAAAAAAATTGAAATTTTCCTTAAAATGAGGCCCATAACTCAGTTATTTTTATAGATACAGAAAAATATGTATAGAGTTTTAGAATCAGTAAAAACAAAAAGAGATATAGTGTTTTAAAATTAGAAATTAGAAAAAATTCCTTTGAATTATTTCTCGGTTTTCATTTAAGTTAACTGCCCATAAAAACCTATATAAACAGCTATACCCTAATATTAATTATTTCTCCATTATTTAAATTTTGAATTTAATTTTCCATTTATTTAAACTTACCAACTTTCTTGCAGTTTATTTTTAGTGGTCATCTGTGGTGTAGTGGCTAGCAAAAGGGTCTTCGATGCCCAAGATAGCGGGTTTGAATCCGGCAGAAGGCCCTATGATTTTTTAATGGAAGTATAAAATCCTTAGTTATGCCGTCCTTTGGTGTGTAAAATGGTGATCCCAAGCTTATGCTATATCAGGTACTCTTTCAAGATCCCTATCCTAATTACACCTGGATAAGCGAAATTAAGTAAACCCACTGTAATATCGTCCGATTAGCTTTAGTAGCATAATAAAAATAATAGGCTTACCGAACCCGAAGGTTCGATGCCGATACCACCAAACTTCGCCTGCACAGACTCGTCCAATGTTCACCGGTCAAGCCCAAGCCCCCGAAATCAGCCTTAATGCAATCCTCCCATCGACGCTTCGGCCTACCTTTCGGACGCCTACCAGTCGGTTCAGCGAATACCAACTTTCTCGGAATCCGTTCCTCACTAAGCCCAACAACTTTACGCGCCCATTTGAGTCTCCGCGATGCTATTAACTCAATTATATTCACAGGGTACAAACTCCGCAATTCCGCCTTGTGCAACCTTCTAAACTCCCCATTGGCCTCATCTCTCTTCGGACCAAATATTTTACGCAGTACCTTATTCTCGAAAACCTTAAGCCGTTGTTTATCCTTCAAAGTAAGCGGCCACGTTTCGCATCCGTAAAGAACCGTTGGAAGAATAATAGTTTTATAAATTCTAACCTTTAAGTTTTTAGACAGAAGCCGCGAGCTAAGTAATTTAGCAACTGAATAATAACACGCATTTCCCACCTTTAATCGGGACTTTATTTCTTCCTGGATTTCATTTTTTCTTGTTATCATTGAACCTAAATACTTGAGTTTCTCTACGTGTTCAAAAGTATGACCTGAAATATTAATATCATCAAGATCGCCACCATTTCTGCAACTAATCATATATTTCGTCTTATCGGTATTTAATTCGAGACTTATTTGTTTTCCGGTTTTTATTAACACACTTGTATTTAGTTGTATAGTTTCCGTGTCTTCACCTAGTAGTACCAAATCATCGGCATACCCCAAAACCGGAAAATAATTTTTTTTTTTTAGTAGCATAAACTAACTTTAAATGTATAAACCAAAAAGTTTTTTTTTTAAATTTTTTTATTATTTATTTATAGTAATTTACAACTGTATTTAAGAACACAATAAGTAAATACGTAGAATGAAAACAAAATTTCATGAAAATATCTTGAGGAAGAACTACCCAGTGGTAGCAAAACCAAAAAGTTTAATTTTTTTTATTAGTTTACATACAATAAATTTTTATTAGTTTACATACAATATAAATAACCCTCCCGCAAAATTTGAGAGCTTACGTTTCAAGATGTGTAGAATCCGAATAACGAACCAAAAAAAATCCGTTAGTCCGCCGTCCGCGGCATTTCTCCGGAACTGCTGGACCAATTTTTTTTAAAATAGGCCCCAAAAATACTAGTCCATTCAACGCTGATCCTCACAGCTAGACGTTGATATCCGCTGTTGAGTTTTAAAATGGCCGCCAATTAAAAATGATTTTATTCAATAACTCAGTTATTTTTGAAGATAGAGAAAAAAATTATTAGTTTTTTTAACCAAAAAAGAGTAAATAATTATATAACAGTGAAAAAAGAAATTTAAATTTTACACATAAATACGCTCATAACTCAGTTGTTTTTTACGATAGAGAAGAGTATGTATAGTGTTTTAGAATCAGTAAATCGCTATAAACAAAAAGAAGAAAAAAAGGAAAAATGAAAAAAATTGCTTTGATATTTCATTTTGAAATCAGTGGTAGTGTTATGATATGATGCTTTAAATTAGTGCTTTTCATATTACTTGATTGCCTATCAACAGCCTTATAAACAGTTATATCCTTCTATTGTTATTTTCAAATTATAAACCATTGAGTGATAATTTGCAGCGTTTGTTTTTTTATTTGTTTTTTCATTACCGCTATCTAGAATATTTTTTTCTGTATTTCTAATGTCTATTGTTTGAAATTGATTAGTAAAACGAATTCAATACCGAGATTGTATCTGGATATGCGTGAGTGATTGGCGTGCCAATTAAGAAAGGTCCAACACCCACCCGAGCGATCTGCGGCTTGAACAAATGCCAATATTGAATAACCTCAGAAATTTCCATTTGCAAGCACAAGGTTTCCACGTTTGTTTATTGAATTTCTTGAAGTATAGCACTATTAACTGATGTACAAAACTCAACACACGACTTCCTCTTCCTGGTTTCGAATGGATTGACAGATATGCAAAAATAGATCTGAAGTATATGAGGTATATTCCACCGTAATATTCCATTTAATAGCATGAGTGAAGCCTGAAAGAAAAGGTCGAAACCATCGGACCATGAACGCTTTTTAAGAATGTATTCTTCCACTTCACCCTTGACTAGCCCGGCTGAATCACCCGTTTAAAAATATATTGCAAAGAAGATATAGAGAAGGTTTTGAATGGCATCATAACTGGAGGAGCGTGATGGAGACCTCTGTGGAGGCTCCCGTGGAGGAGTCGTGAAGCCTCGAAGCCTCTTCAATGGCTTTCTCATGATCCCAGATAATTATCTCATGGCATTCAGGTTCAAAAGGAAAACTTCCCATAAAACTTAATTTATTGGCTACGGGTTCATTTAGCAATGAGGATGTGATAGGGTGTCTCGTGTGCAACGTTTGCATGCAACCTTATCAACCGCCTCAACTCTTCCAGCCAAAGTGAAGGTCAAGTTTAAAAAAGTAATTTAAATACATTTAATAGGATACCATTTAGATAGTAGGGGAAGCCCGGGCATAGCGGATATGTTAAGGTAAAAAAACAACATAACAATAAGCTACTTAGGAACTTTCTTTTATTATCTTCAATTGCACATTTAATTACCTTTGACAAGCACAGTCCTCTCTAATTACGCTGATGACACCTGTGTGCTATCCGTGAATAATGATCCTACTGTTGCTTCCCAAATCCTACAGAGCCATGTACCCGCCATTGCAGAATAGTGTCACAATAGGAGAATCAAAATAAATCCTAATAAATCCCACCAAATCACCTTCACTCTAGGACGTAAACCTATGAATTCCTGTTCTTTCCTTTTATCATACCCCACTCATCACTGTAGAACAAATACGATACCTTGGATTTCACCTTGACAAACGTCTCACATGGAATCATCATACAAGACTTAAACGACAAGAAACTGCTCGTAGATATCGACTATTAAAACACTTACTTGACAAACGATCAAAACTCTCTCTTTACTTTTAAACTCATTTACATAACGATTATTAGACCTATTTGGACTTATGGCATTGAGCTACGGGGGTCCACTAAACCATCGAATTCCTCCCGCATCCAATCCTTGCAATCCAAAATCCTTGTACGAATCCTCTATGCTCCTTTGACCAATAAACTCATCCATAGAGACCTGAATATCCCACTAGCTTCAAAAATTTCCCAAAAACGATACAACTCCTTTCATTCAAAATTACCCGCCCATTCAAACCCGCTTGTCCTTATCCTCTCATCGACTTCCTCCTATTCCCGATAATCCTCCGAGGCGTCTGAAAAGATCGTGGCCTCGAGACCTGCTGAACAAATAAACATTGAAGTACTGCCGCTGGGTAGATTCTTCTCATGACTTTTCAACCCTGTAAATTGTCTGTAAATAGCACATTTACTTATTGTACTATGTAAATTGTACAGTTGTAAATTTCAAGAAAAGAATTAAAAAATAAAAATTAAATTTGGTTACATATAATCACAATTTCTTAACTCTTATCAATAATAAACTAACAACCCGGTCGATTATCAGCTTGGCCCGATCCACACGGACAAAGCGGATAGATTTGTTTTAATCATCACAGTTATCGCAGAAGTAACTTCCTCGTCCTCCATACGACGTGCAAGATTCGTTTGCTCACTGTTCACATTAAGAACATTGAAACCAGTCTTCTACAGATGGTTTATGAATTTCTCTGTGGATACTAAAAATGAATAATCTACCATTATATTTTCACAACACACGACTTTCACTTAACTCCATTTTTAAAATCAATGAAAGAATTTTCAAATACAGTTAGAGATAAAAATAAGTGAAAGTAAAAATACGTGAAACTATTAAATAATTAATTAAATTGAATTTCTATAGAAACATGTGTTTTATTAAATAATCTATTATATTATTATCTAAAATAATTAGCTGGTTTTATCGGTTTTTTATCTCTCTCTATTAACTTTTAAAAGCTTGTGTATGAGATGATATTTTTGTATAAAATCTTTAGCATTCCAACGGTATATTACACATGTATATTACTATTCATATATTCAAAAACGAAAAATTGCATTACAAAATATATTTCTGTTTTCTCCTTTAGTTGAGTATCGAATTCATTCAATTTATATATTTACCTGTTTTTCATCAGTAGCAACAAGAATATATAGTTATTTTTATATAATCTTCAAAATTAAAGATAGTTCACAAGAAGAAGATTTAAAATATCGGCACTTAAGCCCTGTCAGACCATTTTAATCAGATTGAAATCTACATGATATTAAAGCCCAATAAATTTTACATTGATATAGTGAGTTTAATCAAAATCGTCCGAACCGTTTTTGAGAAAATCGAAAAAATGTGCAAAATGCATGATATAAAGTGGCTCTTCTGGTAAGCCCATTTTGATGAAAAAGGTTTTTTAACGTCTCGGGTGTATATTTGTCTTAAATATGAAATTTCAGTTTCATAGAACTTACGGTTTCCGCCCGGGAGTTTACCACACACACTCAGACCTTTTTGCGGGACTTGGTTATTTGGACTCAGGGGACCCTAAAATGTTTATTTCCGTCGAAAACTAGAATTCGAAAATTTTCACGATCGCAATATTTTCCCTTACTATATATAGTAAGCGAATGTAAAATGAATAATCTCCCATTCTATTTTCTTTTCAGTGTCTGGGTTACCTTCCTCATTACTTTTCCTTTTGTTGATTTAGGTGTTTTAGCTCCAGTTAACTTGGATATCTTAGTTTTCTTAGCCAACCAACTCAAATAACAGCTACAGTATGGGAAAAAGGATAGCCTATCCGCTTTGCTCGAAAAACCCTTTTGACAAAAATTAAGCATACACAATTATAAGGTTCCGAATTACACAATTTAATATTTTAAACAATAAACCACATGCTCACCCTGAAAAAATATGAAAATTTCTGCTAGTACTCGGAATATGTGGTAACCATCAATTTTCTGAGTATTGAAATCGGTATATCAAAGACAGATTTTTTTTTATCTGTTTTTTCAGTTCTTCCATAGAGAACTGATCCCATCATCACTATATTCGATCTATGTGCACATGAATCGCATAGCTTTCTGGCAATTTTTTCAGCAAATGGTCCACGTATTTTCAATACTATTGATGGTGGCCTTATTGTGTGCAGCTTTGTTCAAAAGATTTTCTGACCCTAAAATAAATCCTTGATATGTTCAATTCCTTGTATTACAGACCTTTCAAACTCATCGTCATGACGGGCTGCCGTCATAATATTTTTTAAACTTCGAGTATTGTCGCGAATGTGAAATACCACTTTTCTCTCATGCATGTTTTTTTTTGTTGGCTTCATAGACCATAACCCTCGCCTTTTGATGTAGGAAACGATGGTTCACTTATCTTGGAATGATTTTCTACAATTATCATGCACTAAAATTTATGATTCCCACCATTAAACTCTCCCCCTTAGAGTTATACCTTTAGCCACTGGCTTTCAAAGCGAAGAAATGCATTTTTCCTTCACAGTTTAGGCTTTCGAAACTCCATCTTCTAGCGAAAATGTACAAATAAAACGCTCCAACATTACAATTTTGACGTTAAAACTGAAAAACTACCGGAAACTACTTGCGAACTATAAAGGAGCGAACTATTTACAGTACAACAATAAACTATTAATAGCCAATTAGGTTTAAAACGCTATATACACGGTATTTCTTCATCTTAAGCTTCCCTATTTAATACCTCTTAGAGCCTCCCATATTTCTTTTTGTGGAACCGAGTCAAAGGCAGATTTGAGATCAACGAAATCTAGGTACATATTTCGATCAGGTCCCATGCTTTTTGTAGGATAAAGAGGAAATGTGGAATGGGTCAGGTGTGAAGGTCTGAACTCAGCTTGCTGTAATATTATGTGCTCAATTATTGTTCTTAAGTAACTCTCTAAGATGGATGTTTATAGTTGGTAAGTATTGGTATTGGTATTGGTTTCTTTGTAGTTTCTGAAATACATGAAGGATTTTGCAGGTCTCTGTTGTTTTCTTCCGAGTGTTTACATATTTAGAGTAAACAGTTACTAAACTACCTTTGTATTATAAACATTAGCTTCCCAATCAATTACCCACTTTTTAGTATACCTCCAAATATGAACATGGAACACGCGATTTTCGAGTAATATTTTTGTACGAGTTTAAACTCGGCCATTCAGAAGCTGAGGCCGCTAGAAATATTTACAAGGCGTTTGGGGAAGGGAATGTTAATGAACGGACCATTCGTTGTTGGTTTGCTAAGTTTTCAGCTGGGGATACCGACTTGGAAAACTTACCCGAGAAAGACCTCCGTCCGTAATAGACAACGATGTCCTCAAACATACAGTAGAAGGAAACCCCTACCGAACAATTAAAGGACTCTCAGCACAAGTAAATGCAAGTGCATCTACCGTTTCCAGATATTTAAAGTGTATTGGGAAAGTAAAAAAGCTCGATACATGGGTACCTCATGATCTCACTGAGCGGCAGCAAGACCTCATGTTTCAAAACATACCGTGCAAAAATTGAAAGAACTGGGCTACGAAGTTCTTCCGCACCCACCAAATTCTCCCGACTTGTCTCCAACAGATTACCACCTGCTCAGGAATTTAGACAACTTCGTCAAAGGAAAACGTTTTGAAAATTATGATCAAGTGAAAAGTGCGTTTTCAGATTTTGTTTCACTTCAAAGCTCAGAGTTTTTCAGTTCGGGGATAAAAAAGTTGGTGTCAGGTTGGGAAAAATGTGTAAAAAAAGAAGGTAAATACTTCGAATAAAATTATCTTGTTTTCATATCGTATTTTTAATAAAAATCCTTTACCTTGAAAACGGACATTTCATGTGACACAACCCAATAACTGAGAGGTCTGCAGTTAGAACATTTTGCCTGGCATACTTGTGAATCGGTATTATAATATTATATCCCCAATCCATTGAAAACTTTTCTTCATCCCAGACTGTCTGGAAAAGGATTTGCAAAGATCACACCGGCTCAAGACTGCCATTTTGCATAATGAATATGGCTCTCCCTACTTCCACCTTCTCCACCACCTCGTCTTAGGCCCAGGTCTCTGAACCTCATGTAAGAACCGGGCCAACCAGAATTGTATTACATTAGGAATTTTATTTTATTATATACAATTTATATAGCAGTTTAGGAAATTAACTGGGGAGCGGCGTGGTCTAGTGGATAGAGCACTAGTCTGCTGTGCTCCGGGTCCTGGGTTCGAGTCCCAGCTGTGGCAGAAATATTATTTATTCTGTTAATTCAGTCGGGGGGCGACCCTAGGGTATGGAGACCCTCCTGGGGCAGACCCAGCCTCTATAAAGTGGGTACCCAAATTAATTGTGGAAAATCCTGGCGGCTGAGCGTGTTTAAGGCCTAATCACCTCATTGCACTGCCGTTGGCCTAGAAACAGTACAAATCTCTATATGTACTGAGCCCAAGACCCTTCATGGGTTGTAGTGGTACAGGTTTTTTTTTTTTTTTTTTTTTTTTTAGGAAATTAACTTAATAGCGATAAATTAATCAATAGAATAGGAAAATGGCCAATTACCACTGCTAATTTAAAAACGCTTTATTTCTGCTATCTGTCGTGATTTTTTTATTTTATTTGTATTGAATTTAATTCTCTATCATTTATTGTTTGTTAAACGCGGTGTCGCTTGTTAAAAAATATAATAATAAACAATGTACGATAATTATATAATATCCATGTATAGTAATATGTCTTCCTAACTTCTAAATAATAATTGTTTGAAGTTTTAGTTCTTAAGTTAAAGATACTCGTACATTCTTAAATATTCACAAGAATACAGTTAGTCAAGCAGATGTCATTTCTCCGACGTCGTAAAGATGGGACTTTATTTCTGCAACATGCTTTGCTTAGCAAAACGTCTAGAAATAGGAATGAAAAGGGAATATTCTCAAATATTTCATATCTCAGATATATTACTTTTCAGAAATTTATGGGGACAACTGACACGTTTAAAGAACTGCTGATTCGGTGTTTTTGGCGAGAGTGACAAGACCAAAATAATTTGGCATAACTTAAACAAAGTTGTATATCTTTTCGCTGTTTGGCTTTTCTTGCAGATTGTATAATACATTCAAGTATTTGAAATAGATTAAATCTTTATTTAAGAAAAAAATTGAGAACTGTAGTAAAATAAATAAAAATACATGACTGTCGTACTGTAAGTGTTATTAACGTTGTTCTGGAAAAATGTTTGAATTATATCTAATTATAAATAAGCCAGTATAATATTCAAAACCATGTAAATTGTACACGAAAACAATGTAATTTCAAGTTCGAATTATTGAGCACATTTCTTTATATTATAGAATATATATTTTATTTGGAATTTGGTGTATTATTTATTTAGTATATTAACCACTAAAAACATAATAAATATACCATTCGAGTTATATATATATATATATATTTATTTATTTATTTATTAAGTAAGCTTTATTTCTGGTAGTTGGTTTATTTGAACTAGAAAAGATCTAAAATAAAAAAATAAAGTAAGATCGAGATAGGTATAACTTTAAATTTGAAAGAAATTTCCTTCTAAGAAATCACAGAAAACTTAAATATTTTAGATTAAAGAAAAGCAAATAAGCTGAAAAAAAACTTTCTTGAAAGGAAACTTATACACTTGCCCCCGACGTTAATTAAATTTTCATATTGCGCCATTATATATTTAACTTCCAGGAGTTTATAAGTTAAATAACATTTTTCTAAACTCATACTTTTCAAAGGTATATTATTCATCTACATTGTAACATTTGTTTCTAAAAATTTTGTTTTCAATCTCGCATAATATTTTTTCTTTTACTTGTAAAGTCAGTTATAAATTGTTTTAGTAGTTTATATTAATCTATATAAACCCTGAAGAATGGTCCCTCCCATTTTGCAATGGATAAAGAAAGGCATAGAAGAAGCCCTTGAAAGATTACTAGTGCATCCAGCGCATATAGCAATCCTCTTTAGAATACCTCCGGGTAACAGAAGGACAAAATGTGACATCTATACATATTACATTTGTATTTGTATTTTGTTTGAAAATAAAACCAGAGGGTAAAAAAAAAAAAAAAAAAAAAAAAAAAATATTAATCTATACTTCATTGGCAGTAAGAATAAGAGGCGAATAATTTTAATCAAACAAAGACAATTTGTGTGCTTTAGAGGAACGTTAACGTAAACCTCTTGGGGAATACTCAACCTCTATAAATTGAGTACCCTAGAAATTCACGTCCTTTTGTGGCCGGACGGACGAATTTCTTTATGTACTAAGCCGAAAACTTTTCATGCGTTTTCGCGGCACAGGATTTTTTATTTATTTTTTGTCACAAAACGGCCTTTAAGACCACGCGAATATTTTTTTTTTTTTGCTTCTTCATTTTCGCCTTTCTCTTCTTCCAGTACCTTCTCATAATTTCTGCGTGTTTTTGCTTCCTTCCCTCCGACCACGCTGTACCTTTCCATTTTTCTTTATTTCCCCCAAGAACCCTGATTTTCTCTTTATTATATGCTGTTTTTGTTATTTTATTAACCCGTAGTATTAACAAAGATATAAGGCAGAAATCCTGTTATTCGAACTAACCTTATAATTTCGCTGTCACGTACCATGTACGTATATACAGTAGCGGTCAAAAGTTTGAAAACATCTATGGTTTACAACAATGAATCTGTTTAAATTTTTTTCGGCACTTTGACGCCCGGATGTTTTCTCTTTATGTATTATGGGGGTTGCACTACTTAATTCAACGGAAAATTCATTCTTTTTAACAGTTCTTTAATAAAAAAATACGAAAATCGCCTGTGCAGTGAACTTCTTACAGCTTTAGCAGTCGAGAGATCAATAAATCAAATTAAAAATAAAAATCATCTATATTACCATCATAAGGCCTACCTGGACGTATGGAGTTAAGCTTTGGGGCTCTACTAAACCATCAAATTCTTCCCGTATTCAATCCCTACAATCCAAAATCCTTCAAAAAATCCTCAATGCTCCTTATTTTGTCACCAACAAACTCATCCATAAAGACCTTAATGTCCCATATGTTCCTGATTTGGCCCGTACGAGGTATCATTCCTTCCATGACAAACTCCACTCCCACATTAACCCACTAGTTTCAATCCTAGCTTCCTCTACCATTCCTGACAATCCTCCGAGGCGTCTGAAAAGAAGATGGCCTCGAGACCTTCTAGTGTAGATTACCTAGTGGAGTGTTGCCAATGGGCATATTCTCTTCATGTCTTTTCATGTATATTATCTATATTATGAGCCAATTTACTTGATGTATTTACTAATACAGTTGTCAATTTCAATAAATTAATAAATAAAAAAAAAAAAAAAAATTTGGTCTTCTGGATTCCCCTTAAGGGATTACTAGATTGTAAATGAAACACCATACACAAAAATCACATTGCTTATACTTATTTTTTCATCACGTTAGAAGTCTCAGCAATAATTAGATTAAATCAAATCATTTCTTGTTATTTACGATATTGACAAACGTTTCTTACGCCATTTAGCAAATTTGTTTATATATAAAATAATAATAAGATACCTATATTTTATGAAGGTATTCATACAGAATATTCATGATTTATTGATGTAAACTTTTGACCGGCTGACTTTCAGGTGAGCTAGAAGCAAAACTCAAGCGTATTATGAACTTTGCAATACGATTTGTATTCGGGATCACCAGAGACACGCATATAACCCAGTATTACTCTGAGTTAAGGGGGCTTTATCCTCGTTACAGATGCCAGTATTTCCTAGGTCCCTTCCTCTATCAGGTTATCAGAACTCAGCGTTCCAGCTATATCTTGCAAATCCTTCAATTTAAATGATCAATTCGGTCTTCAATCTACTAGATCCCGTCTTTCTGACCTCTACCTTTCTCACCGTCCTACTGCGTTTGACAAGTCCTTCCTAGCCAAAGCAACATCTCCCTGGAATTCTATCTCTCCTGAGATCCGTCATGCAAGAACTGCTTCCTCCTTCAAATCGCTTCTTTTCAATCACATTTCCTCACCCAGTCAAACAGACTATAACCTTAAACTGCAAATGTTGGTAAATGCCAATTTTGTTAAGTTTATATTATTTTAATTGTCCTTAATGAAGTAGCTATCTCTGTTTATTTATTTCATTCTAAGAGTCTGATTTGAAAAATGTACATATTTTCTAAACTCAAGTAATTATTTTAGTTCATGTTTAGTTTAGTTTATTCTTAAGGCACTTTAGTCACAGGATAATAAAGAAGTTTTTCATTTCAGTGTAGTTCTTGCTTAAATATGCGATTGTCGTTTAGTAGGTATTTTCGTATTTAAGGAATATTTCCCGACGGAACTCATATACCTCATACTTTTGTCCATTCAAAGCCTGAGTGCAGCAAGTATCCATTCTTGAACCTTCGCTGTATATAATGTAAACAGATAAATGCTAACTTATTCAATAAACACGTTAATAGCAACCTATGCAGATGACACATATACACTCGCCATACATGCAGACATTATTGAATGCTCAGAATTGTCACAATATACACAATATTAACACTGTCTACTCATCCGATCATTCTCCTGATGAAAGAGTTAAAGACAATGTTAATTCATCTTTAACGAAAATGGCCAATCGAAAATTCTAAGTTAAGAAAGCTATATCTCCGCTATTTCTTAAATTTCAATGATCCTTTGTTGGTTTTAAATTGACATCAGTTTATAATATGTGGCTATCCGGGCGATACTATCTTTTTTTCGGCGGCGCGACAGGCTATGTAGACCCTTGGCCGCGCGGTGTAATCTGCTGGAAGATTTCACACGCATTACTCGATGAAATTTTCGTAGGGTAGAGTCATCACTCCCTACACCTATTTTTGTGAGTGGCCACCATTTGGCTGACATACCCAGGGGAAAGGCTGTGAGGGAATCATCATTAATTAAATGTTTTTCGTTTTGTTTTTCACCCCTACTTTGCCTTTGAAGGTTATACGGGGGTTTCTCGGACCAGGAGATGAGGGGATAAATACCGATATAAAAGCCCCCTCCCCTCTCCCCCAACACCGAGACTCGAACTCCTAATTATTTGGTCTCTGAAGTTGTTGGTCATCTATAGTGGCTAGGCAATGCTCGCTAACCAACTCAGCTATCCCGCCCCCCATTAATTAAATGCTTGAAAAATTCCCTCCGGGACTGGGTTCGAACTCAGCCACAGGCTTCCATGATGATGCTACATTAGGAGTAATTTTTGCCTTTAAAGGTTTCATTAAAATAGTTAGCCTTAACGAGTACCTAATACTACACTATTTTACGACCTTTCCGAAGGGCGGCAGATCCATGGGTTCTCCCCTTAGAAAATCATAAGGCCAACTAGGTAAAAACCCGCGACTTTCGGCATAGAATGCTGTTATTCCAGCCATTACACCACAGGCGACCCCTAATTTTAGGAAATTAAATTCTTTATAATAGTATATTTATAATTTTTTTTTTTTAAATAAATTAATCATGGTTTAATAATCCTAAAACACTATAAATATTTTTATCTATCTTAAAAGCAAACTGAGCTATAGGCGTCTATATATCGTTAATGTTTAATTTTTTTTCTTTCTTATAATTAAACTCAGGGTCCTAATACTAAAACTCTATACGGTTTATTCTATACCTTTAAAAGATGCTGGGCTTATTGAATTAAAAATTTTGTGACCGAACGCCATTTTGAAACTAATCGTCTGATATAGACGTTGAGGAGTTATGATCGTTCACGAAATTGACGTTGTCTTTCCAAATTTTGAAAAAAAAATCGGTATAGTAATTGTTGACCGTTGCCGTTGACGGTAGCGATTTTTTTTTTTATTCGTTATTTGGGTTCTGTGTATCTTGAAATGTAAAACCTCAAATTTTGAGAGCGTGGATTATATTTTTTTTCTTGGTTGTCTGAAAAGTTTGTTATAAAAAAGAAAAAAAAAAAAAAATATTAAATACAAATAATTATTTTTATAAATATTATTAATATTTACAATATAAGCTATCAGGACATTATTTGGAGAACCCCAAACCAAGATTATTCCTTCCCTTACTTGTGAAAGGGAACCGAGGGAATCCAGAAATTGCTGGAGATTCTTTTTCAACCGCGTTACTAGAATCGAAAGCCATTGGAGATGGAACGATACGATTACGACCTCAGACTTCAGTGGAAAATCTGATCATAGCAAGGAACCCTAAGATATTGACAAAAGATATTATCAGAAAACGGAAAAAGAGGAATTACAGCCATTTCAAGGCTCAGAGGGGATTTAGAGATATCTATTTAGGGATAGGATTTAGAGATTGGTAAAGATGGTACTGGCAGATTAAGGCGATCAGAAACGTATAGAGAAAATGGTATAATAAGGTCATGGTTCAAGAGTAGGTTTGATATTCAAACGAAACAGAGCATTAAATATTTTACTGAAAATATTAGACTGAAATATATTAATGGAATACAGTTTTTTTCAGCCAAATTCATAATTTCTTGTACCCATTTTATACAGTCAATTTAATGAGGTTTTGCTACCAATAACTTCACATTTTTATTAAATCTTGTTGTTGTTTATCCGTTTAACGTCTCTTTATGTTACTGTGCTTAATCCGACGGTGCAGCGGAAGTCTTAAGTTTTGGTATATTAATCTCTAACACGCTGAATGCATCGAGGGTCACCTGTGGTGCAGTGGCTAGCATAACATCCTTCTATCCACTAGATCTCGAGTTCATACCTGGCAGATGGCCCCATATTTGCTTTTAGGGAGTAAAAATCCTTGGTTATTTCGTCCTTTTAAAGGTGGCGTTATGCTAGCCACTACTCCACAAGTGACCCTAGATGCATTCAGCAAGGTGTTAAAGATTAATATGCCCAAGGTCACGGGTTCAAACCCGGCAGATTCAAACAGCTTTTTGAATGCATTGAGGGTCACCTGTGGAGTAGTGGCTAGCATAACATCCTTCTATGCTAAAGGTCGCAAGTCCAAAACCAGCAGATCGTCCTATATTTGTGCACCACAGGTGACACTTAAAAGACTTAAAAAGTGGAACTCGTAAAAGATTCTTAGCTTTAGTAAACCTGGATAGGCAAAACTTAAGACTTCCGCTGCACCGTCGGATTAAGCACAGTAACATAAAGTGACGTTAAATGGATAAACAACAAGATTTAATAAAAATGTTCTGTTCTTGGTAGCAAAACCTCATCAAATTGACTGTATAAAATGGGTGCAAGAAATTATGAAATTCACTGAAAAACTATGAATTTGATTGAAAAAAAATTGTGAATTTGACAGAAAAAATTATAAATTTGACTGAAAAAAATATGAATTTGACTGACAAAAATTATGAGTTCGATTAAAAAATTATGAATTTGACTGAAAAAGCTTAATATCTTATATCAAACATTTTTTTTTTTAGTTAAAAGTAAATAAATGATGAATTAAAAATAAATAAATGGTAAATTAAAAGTAAATAAATGGTAAAATTAAAAATAAATAAATGGTAAATTAAAAGTAAATAAATGGTAAAATTAAAGTAAACTTTTGGTAAATTTAAAGTAAATTATTGGTAAATTTAAAGTAATAAATGGTAAATTTGAAGTAAATAAATGGTGGTTAATAAATGGACCCCAGAAGTCCATTCGACCATAAGCTAGGAAACCTGCACTAACTCATGCTGTAATATCTTCTTCTGTATTTTTAATTTTCATTATTCGAAATGGAGGAATAATTTAAAAAAATCCTGTACCCAGATAGTATATGGATATAGTTGAATGTCTGGCGTGCCAATTGAGAATGGGTCGTCAGAGATGGGACCGTCCTGTTCCTTAACCAACTGTCAATATTGAATTACCTCAGAAATTTCCATTTGCAAGGGCAAGCTTTCTGTATATAGTTATCACAAGGAGAGGATCTCAAACGTTCCTCACCGATTTCGATACTTTTTTTCTGGGGGGGGAGGGGTGAAACTAGATCATTTTAAATTGTCATAAGCAAAATGTCAGGAGCTAACGCTTCTCAGGAGTCGCGTAAAAAAATTGGAGAGTTTAAGAGCGAAAAAAACACAGTTTATTTAATATCTCTGGTTTCAGTGAAGTTAGAAAAAAAAAGTTTGATTAAAAAATACCATATTTCAAAGCGAATAATTAAAAAATAAGTCATTAAAATACTAACCAGATAAAACAATGCGTCATATCTCTTAATATTGACACTTGAGTATATAAAAGTCACTTCAGGCTACATCTCGCTGTCCGGCTGAAATATACTGGCACTTTACGCTTACAGAAGATACACTCTTGCCATTTACCACGAAAAATTACAGTGTCAAGAGGAAACTCATCTCCACAAAGATTCCCCCCACTTGATCAATTTTTACAAGCTGTAAACCCTAGTATATTTTTATGTAGAAATTTTGACGGGATAGATGTAAACAAAAAACTAATTCAGAGAAATACTGAATAGTATTTGATGGTATGTTTATGTAGTAAAGGAAGAGTTTAATAAATAAATGATTTGCAAAATTGGAGTAAATTATTTATAGTGATAAAAACGTTTCGAACCACATAGCATTTCTTCTAAAGAACAACTTACTAAAGCAACTTTCAATAATTTAAGAAAGGCTGTATTAGAATTTGTTATGATAAAAATTGTACAAAATCTGGTGCGCGCAACACACGACTTTCACTTACCTCCGTTATTTATATCAATTCAAGAATTTTCAAACATATTTAGAAATGAAAATAAATTGTCAAAGAATTATTTAAATCGGAATTTAATAGAAACATGTGTTTTATTAAATAATCTATTATATTATTATCTACGAAAATCAATTTGTTTTATCGGCTTTTCATTACTCCCGTTCACTTTTACAATAGTATGTATAAGATAATATTTTTTCTAAAATCTTTAGCATTCCAACGGTATATTATACATGTATATTACTGTTTTTAAGTTCAAAAACAATAAATTGCATTAAAAAAATATTTTTGCAGTTCTCTCGTTTAGTTGGATATCGAATTAGTTCAACTTATATATTTACCTATTTTATAGCAATGCTAATCAGACAATATGGTTAATTTTTTCGAATCAACAAAAATGAAGATACTTTAGAGGAAGAAATTTTAAAATGTCGGCATTTAATCTCTGTCAGAATTTTTTTGATCAGAATGAAACCTGCATGATATCAAAGCCCCTCCAATTTTACATCGATATAATGAATTTAATTAAGCCCTTTTTAAAAAAAAAAATCCTAAAAAGATGCAAAATGCATAATATAAAGTGGCTATTCTGATTAGGTGGTTTTGATGAAAAAGTTTTTGTAAAATATCGGGCGTATAGTTGTCTTAAATATGAAATTTCAGTTTCATAGGACTTTTCGTGTTACCACAAACTCACACGCAGACTTTTTTGCGAGACTTAAAACGTCGAAAGCTGGAATTCGAAAATTTTCAGGAACGCAATACTTTCTCTTACTACATATTTCATATATAGGTAAATGAAAGTAAAAATCTGATGAAGCATTATTCAAAAAATTAATTATTTTTTTTATTCATTATACTCCACTTTCTGCTACTGTAGCTTTGGGGCGATGCTACTGTGGGAGTCCTTAAGTCCT
The DNA here is from genome assembly GCA_023052935.1 of Piezodorus guildinii. NCBI lineage: Eukaryota > Metazoa > Arthropoda > Insecta > Hemiptera > Pentatomidae > Piezodorus > Piezodorus guildinii. The sequence continues at coordinate 130,674,153 of CM041297.1, read as the reverse complement.
GTCTAGGTTTAATTAGGATAGGGATCTTACACACATTACACATGATCGGGACCGCCATTTTCCGTCCCGAATATTCGTATTCCTATATAGAAATATTCCTAATAATTATCTCCCAATTTTAGGTCATAATAGGTTTAAACAAAATAAAAAAAAAAAAAAAGTCAGTTCAGTCTCTGATTTATTATTTTCAATAATGAACCTTTTTAATCGAAAAATAAAGTACCTCCCAAAATTCGAGAGCTTACGTTTCAAGATGCGTAGAATCCGAATAACGAATAACGAAAATTTCGCCGTCCGCGACATTTCTCCGAAACCGCTTGACCAATTTTTTTTTAAATTCGCCACATTGTGGAATAATTTGCAGCGTTTTGTTACTAACATGCAAAATATATAATATAATTTACTTAAATAACATAAAAAAAACCCTATAAAAGTAAAACAAAAATATGTGCTGAGAATAAGGCAGAAAAATCGCGAAATTATATCGATAAAAAGAAATATTGGTAAAAACATTAGAGAAAAAAAAATAATTTAAGGTAAGGAAACAACTGACATTATGCCGATATATTTTTAACTGTTACTATAAAAATGTAAGAATGTTCATATAGCAACCCCACCTATTAATACACACAATAAACGCATATTTAATTTTATTGTTCGCATCAGATTTAAAATTGGTAAAATTGTTTACAATATAACGGTGCCTTATGCTTGTAATATATTAAAGTTCACTTAAGAAAACCCTTGTATAAATTAATTATGCTAATGGTAAAGGAAAATATAAAATTTGTTACAAAGATTATCTCTGTTTGTATCAAAAATCGTTTGCCGAAATTTATATAATATTATTCATTACTGGTTTAGTATTCTTGAGACTTCAATATTAGCTTTTGAATTCATTATTTTTTAGGAAGTTTTGAATACAAAAAACCTGAGATGGAGTGGTTTTATATTTACAATACAATACTATGCGCAGTAGCACGAATCCTGTAGAATCGAATAGTGCGTAAAAAAAGTAAACAAATAATTTATACATTACATGTGACTTAATAGGTCATATTTTCATGGGTTTGCGTGTGGTATAAAAACATTGGATAGTATAATTATAAAATACAGAAACATAATGAACAGAAATTAATATGAAAACGACTACTGAACATAACATCACAATTTTCCGTTGAAAACAAACTATTAATTTACAAGACAATTCTCAAACCTATGTGGATCTACGGCATTGAACTATGGGGTACTACTAAATTTTCGAACATCAAACGTATCCAATCCTTTCAGTCCAAAGTCCTTAGAACAATAGTCAATGCTCCCTATTATGTTACAAACAAGACCTTACATCATGACCTCAAGATCCCTTATGTCCTTGATACTCCCATCCAAATTCTCAACCTTCCACCAGAAAATTACTCTTCTTCCTAATCCCTATGTAGTACCAAACATCCTTACAACCCCTTCTCGTAGGTTGAGGCGGCAGTGGCCGAGAGATCTTTTATAAATATGTAACTGGAGTGCTGGCAATGGCCAACTTCTCCACTCATGCCTGAGAGTGTGTGGCTCTAGCGCCCTCACTCAGTCTCCACTGACTAGATAGGTGACGGGGCTGACTGAGAGGCGCTGGGATCTCCTGACATTGTGCCATTTCTGGATGCAGAGTTTCGATTCTGTATGTAAATATTGTATATAGGTATGAATGTGGCCAAAATTAGAATTATTTTCTTTTATTTCATTTATTTTATTTTATTTTTATTTATTTATTTTTTTCATTTGTTCCTGAGGTATATTATTTTTTGTTTGTTTTACTTTGTACATATGGAATGAATGACTTCTATTATCTCTAATACGTATACCCAAGGTAGTGGCAGATTGTATTATTTTTGATAGAGCAATATTATTTCTTAAAAAAAAAATGAAATATATATATTATTGCAGCGATTTAAGCGAATTAAATTTTACCAATACTAATTTCCAAAGGTAGAAACGATCAAAAGTCAGTCTGGTTAACAATATATTAACTTTGCCGACGTTTCGGCTCAAACATGTGAACTATCATTAGGACCTCCAGGAGCCATGTCCAATATAAACTGTAATCTTTCCAACGTCCTCCACATGCCATCAATATTCTTAGTTTAGGTCCAAATGTCAAGGGAATCACTTATAGCTGGGTGGTTAGCATAACAGCCTTCTATGCCAAAGGTTGCGAGTTCAAACCCGCAGGTTGTCCTAGGATTTTTTAATGGGAGTAAAAAATCCTTAGTGATGCAGTCCTTCGGTAGGGACGTTAAAAAGTCCCGAGTCTGTGCGATGTCAGGTACTCGTTAAAGATCCCTATCCTAATAAAACCTGAAAAGGCAAAATTTAGGACTCCCATTGTGGCATCGTCCGATTAGCCATAGTAGCATAAAGTGACGTTAAATAAACAAAGAAATGTTAATACCCCACCGATAAAATATATAAAAAAAAAACTTATACCATCTCTTCTAGCCGATCTCGAGTTCAACCATCAAGATTCCAATTCGATAACTGAAGACCAACAACGAATGATTTCTCGACCCCGGACCTCTAATATTATCAGTAGGACTAGGATTTCTATGTAAATACATATCTCCACCTTACCTCGATATCATCCTGTAATAACTTATAGTAAATGTTTTAACGCAATTAGGATCAAATTAGACTTATTTAAATTTACATATTTATATACTCCGAGAGATTTGAGGTGCGATCGGGTTTGAAACAGGGTGACTGCTTTTCACCTGTTTTGTTAAATATATTTCACCTGCTTTAGAATATGTCATGAAAAGGTGATGTGTACCGAGAAAGGCTTAAATATGGGTGACAAGTATCCTGTTTTAGAGTATACCGATGATTTGGTACTGCTATGTGAAGACACGGAAACCATACAACTAAATACAAGTGTTTTAATAAAAAACCGGTAAAGAAATAGGACTCGAATTAAATACCGATAAGACGAAATATATGATTAGTAGCAGAAACGAAATGAATATAATTGATTTTATAGCGTCGCGGAGACTCAAATGGGTGAGTAAAATTGTTGAACTCGGTGAGGAACGGATTCCGAGAAAGTTGGTATTTGCTGATCCGACTGGTAGGCGTCCGAAAGGTAGGCCGAAGCGTCGATGGGAGGATTGCGTTAAGGCTGATCTTGGGGGCTTGGACTTGAACGGAGAACATTGGACGAGTCTGTGCTGACGGAATATGGTGGTATCGGCATCGAACCTTCGGGTTCGGTAAGCGTATTGTTATTATTATTATTATTAAATTTTCATATTCAATTAAAGCCTTGGAAGGGGTGCTACTGGGCACTTCACTTCCCCATGCCTACCATGCCAGATTTCACATTTGACCAACACATTTGATGATTTTCTGATACATTCTGAGAGTTGTGAATCAAGATATGAAAAGAAATAAAAATTACATATTTGGATAAATTTGCATATTTCTTATATACCTGAAGAATTTTTACTCCATATTAGCTCATTTTTAAATTTGTATACTCTTTGCAACAAATCTTAATTACGAGAGCATGAAGAACAATTTTGACTAGAATTGGCCCTTATATTGCAGCTATTAATTGTTTCTTAGAACCAAACCCTACAAAACCTATTTCTTATTTAGTGTTCATCTGTAAGTCGTAAACTCCATGCCACTCTTGTCAAACGATTTGACAATTATATTTTGTAATAGATTTTATTTTTCTAGGAATAGGGAAAATATCAAAAAAACAAAGAACGAGTTTTATAATATCTTCGCGAATTTCTAAACGGAACATTTGATGGAGACAGTTAGTATTTTTCTTGCTGTGACAAGGCTCTCTATCCACTACGCAACGATTCCAAGTCACGCAACACATTAATTAGTTTTACGTTTGAAAATTTAAAAATGCATTTAGTTTCAAACTTTCTTAAATTTATTGTTTTTGTATTTTTTATGTTTAAAATAAAACCTTTTTTGTATTGTAATAAAATAAATGAGAGAATAGACTGTTTTAAAAGGCTATTTACTGTTTTCATATTTCACTAATCTTACATGATTATTTCCATTTTGTATCAAAATCAATACTTAGGGGAACCCGTGGCTGAGTGGCTAGTGCGCTAGTCTCTCATGCTATAGGTTCTGATTCGAATCTCAGTCCCAGCGGGGCTTTTATAAGGATGTAAAAAAATGGGGATTCACTCACAATCTCTCCCCCGGGTATAAAGCCCAAACGTGGCCACTCACAAAATTAGTCGTAGAGAGTGATGACTCTACACTAAAAATTGCATCGTGAAACGTGAGTGTAAACTCGCAGTTTACACCGCGAGGCTCAGGGCCTACATGGCCTGTCGCGCCACTGGAAGAAGAAGAAGATGATCGAAATCAATACATAAATATTTACATATTTGGCATTTTTAATTACATTAAAATCCAAGCCCTAATTATCACCAACCACATACAACCTTTCTCTGTTTTCATCTAAATTTACTGAAGACATTTTCTCATAATCAACAATCGTATCATTAACCCCAACTCAGAAAAATTAAATAAGACTGTTATTATGGACCATGGAGAATATCGCAAACTACAATCCCTCTTTTCTGACCATACTATTACCTTCCAACCATACGTGATCCTACACCTTCTCGCACCAATAAATACTTATTTTCTATTATATTTTATTTGTTTACCCCTACCTTGCGTTTAAAGGCTATACGGAGGTTTCTCGGACCAGATGGTGAGGGCGGGGGATCAATGCCAAGATAAACTTCGGTAGCGTGAGTTGAATCATAATTTTTTTGGTTTTAAAGTATTGGTCATCTGGTAGCTAGGCAACGCCCTCTTAAATACAACCGATATTTTAAAAACTTCCATAAAACAAAAAAAACGAATCCATCTTCCTCCGTTCAAAAAACCTCATTAACTACAAGCAACCTAGTTGCACCCCGTTCTTATGGCTTGCCAAAAATCCGTACAGAAGGAAACCAATTACGTCCCATTTTTCAAAAAATAACTCACAAACGTTTAAACTCAACACATCTTTTCTTTGCTCTCCATCACAAAAACTAAGTCAAAATAACCAGTGCGATGTCCCAAATTCACATCAGCTATTCGAAAAATTATTATCCATAAACATATCCATATATTTTATCTTAGCCTTCCTCGATGACGTAAATCTCTTTACTTATAATCGATAAAATTAGCTGAACTTAAAACCACACATATCTCACAACCAATCCTCATGACTTGAAACTCTCTCACTATGTTGTAATTCTGGCTATCTATGTTTTCAAGATAAATTCGCAAACAAAGTTCGGGTTTAACTATCGGAAATTGCCTTAAACATCGTTCCTCCATAATTAAAAATTATGTTGGTGTACTTTTTTTAATCCTCGACCCAAAAGTCATCACAAATACACTGACATCTTTCAAATCTTACCACATCCAAATCGTTTTTACCATTGAAACAGAAAAGATCAACTCGCTTCAATATATGTATTTATATTTTTTGTTCAACCCTACCCTATTTATTTTTATATCTAAAACTTTCATATAAAAAACTGCATTTTAAATATAACTACATTCTTCAAGGAAAATAGGGAAATTTTGTGTTTACAGAAGCAACATAAGGTAATCTAACTCAACTTTTAAAATATACACATTTGTAAAACTAGGTTGTGCCCACTAAAAAAGAATTTCGAACGGGTAGTAAAAGTTAAGTCATTTAAAGCAGTTAAAGTCCTATAACCATCCACCCTAATTGTTTTTAGTAACAAATTTATCGGTATCAAGTTCGGCCTGAGTAGCAATTACTTACCTAGTTGAGTAAACATTAATATTTGTATTGATTAGAGTTTTGAATTCAGTTAATAAGTTTGCTAAACCGGTGAGAACGACATGTAATTAGGAATACAGTTTATTTTCTCGTTTGGACGATTCCTTAACCTCAGGCTATCAAATTATCTGTTTGACTGAGTAATTAGTGGATGGTCGTTCTTGGACCCTCAATCAGGCGTTTCAGTAGTTTTGATAGTAGTAAATTAAATTTCAGATTGTCAGTTAAAACAAGTTATGGAAAGTGGGGCTTCTGAAAATTTAAAAAAAACGCTGCAAGTTATTTCGCAATGGTTTATTATAACAATAGTAGGGTATAACTTTTTACTTTCACTTACTATATGTAGTAAGGGAAAGTATTGCAATCGTGAAATTTTCGAATTCTAGTTTTCAACGGACATACACATTTAAGGGTCCCCTGAATCCAAATAACCAAGTCTCGCAAAAAGGTCTGTGTCTATGTGTGTGGTAACTCCCGGGCGGAAACAGTGAGTCCTATAAAACTAAAATTTCATATTTAAGACAAAAATACGTTAGAAAACCTTTTTTCATCAAAATGAGCTTACCAGAAGAGCCACTTTATACCATGCATTTTGCACTTCTTTTCGATTTTCTGGAAAACGGTTCTGATGATTTTGATTAAACTTGCTATATCGATGTAAAATTTAATAAGCTTAATGTCATGTAGTTTTCATTCTAATTAAAATGGTGAGACAGAGCTTAAATGCCGATATTTTAAATCTCCCCCCTCGAAAGTACCTTTAATTTTGTAGATTCTATAAAAATAACCAAATTATCTTGTTAGCATTGCTAAATAACAGCTAATTATGTAAGTTGTGCGAATTTAAAAAACAACTAAAGGGGAAAACTAAAAAAAAAAAAAAAATTAATGCAATTTTTTGTTTTTGAACATAAGAGCAGTAATATACGATTATAGGTGGAATAATCAGGAATCAGTCATTCTTTGAAAATTTTTAATTTTGCCAACGTTTCTGCCAGTTTATGCTTGGACATGGCTCATTAATGCCCTGATGATGGCTCACAAGCTTGAGCCGAAACGTTGGCAATTGTAAAAAATTTCAAAAAATGACTGATTCCTGATTATTCCACCTATAATAGTTTCTACAGTCGACTATACATCCTCAATATAAAGCAGTAATATACATGTATGATACACCGTTGTAAAGCTAAAGATTATAGAAAAAAATATTATCTAATACACAAGAGCTTGTAAAAGTTTATAAAGAGTGATGAAAAGCCGATAAAACTGATTATTTTAGATAATAATATAATAGATTTTTTAATAAAACGCATGTTTCTATAGAAATTCCATTTAATTAATTCTTTAATAGTTTCAATAATTTTTACCTCTAACTGTGTTTGAAAATTTTTTAATCGATTTATAAAACGGAGGTATGTGAAAGTCGTATGTTGCCCGCACTAGATTTTTATATAGCTGTTGATAGGCAATTAAGTAATATGAAAAGCAATAACTCAAAGGATAACGGCATACACTACTGCTGATTTCAAAATGCTATATCTCTGCTAATTTTTGACCAATTTTAATGATTTGTTTTCATTTTGTAGCAAAACTTTGGGGATATTTTAAAATTAATTAGGAGAAATGGATTTTATTTATTCGTTTTTCGAACTCTACGGATCTTGAAACGTAAGCCCTTTGGTCTATTATAGAGGTTCATCATTGAAAATAATAAAGCAAAACCATTTATACAAGACTGCGTTACTGTTTCCTTTTCTTTCGATTATATTTAAAATTAAACTTCCTGATTCCATAAGACCTTACTTTTTCATCTCTATCATCAATAATAACCGAGTTATGATTGAATCACTTTTATAGGTTGTAGCTTGACCATAAAAGATGACTTTTTAATTTTTTTTTGTATTCTTTGTTCATCGGGTTGTCATGATCTCAACAGTTTTTAAGATTTTTCTCTATCTTCCATAATAAACGTTTTTTTTTGGTGGAATCACAAGTATTGTAATTTTTTACTTGAATATACATTTTTTTTTTATTATTACTTTTTTTTTTTAGCGTGCTCAACTCATTGTTAAACTCTTTACATATGAAATTTCAACTTTTCTTTTATCTTTTAGATAAATATTCAAAAACAAAGATAATTTTTTATCAATCTTCAAAAATAACTGATTTATTGAATTAAATCACTTTTAATCCTCCGCCATTTTAAAAATAACCAGCTGATATCAACGTCTATGTGTTAGGATCATCGTTGCATGGACCAGTATTTTTGTGGCGTATTAAAAAAAAAAAAAAAATGGTCAATCAGTTCCAGAGAAATGCCGCAGACGGCGGGCAAACGGATTTTTTTATTATTTGTTATTCGATTACAAAGGTTCGTATTTGGAAATAATAAACCAAAAAGGTATGATGAATTAAAGTAATAATATAACGTGATAAACTAAACATTAACATCAGTAAAGTGTTGGATTAATTTTTTTTAATTTTTATTAAAATTTATAACTGCATTTTGTAATAAAAAAAGTAATTATGTTGGTAATGGTAAAATACATAAAGAGAAAATGTCCATTGGCATCACTCCACTAGGTAACTAAACTAGAAGGTCACGAGGCGATCTTCTTTTCAGACGCCTCGGAGGATTGTCAGGAATTGAAGAGGAAGCAAGGATTGAAACTAGTGGGTTAGAGTGGGAGTGGAGTTTGTCATGGAAGGATTGATACCTGGTTCGGGCCAAAACAGTAACGTATGGGATGTAAAGGTCTTTATGGATCAGTTTTTTTTGTGACAAAGTAAGGAGTATTGAGGATTTTTCGAAGGATTTTGGAGTTTAAGGATTCGATACGGGAAGAATTTGATGGTTTTGTAGAGCCCCAAAGCTCAACTCTGTAAGTCCAGATAGGACTTATGATCGGATTCATTTAAATGTTAAATGTCTGTTTCATGTTATGTAATTTGGATCATATCGTTTGTTTGTTTTTTTTGTTTATTTATTTAACGTCACTTTTTGCTGCTGTGGTTAATCGGACGATGCTACAGTGGGAGTCCTAAATTTTGCCTATCCAGGTTTTATTAGGATAGGGATCTTTAACGAGTACCTGACATCGCACAGGCTCGGGACCACCTTTTAACGTCCCCTCCGAAGGACGGCGTAACTAAGGATTTTTTACTCCCATTAAAAAATCCTAGGACCACCTGCGGGTTTGAACCCGTGACCTTTAGCATGGGAGGCTGTTACGCTAGCCACCCAGCTACAAGTGATCCCAGCGGATCATATCGTTATTTATTAAGAACCTTGTGGATTTTTAATGGCACTGATTTTATTTTGTGTTTACTCACGGATAAAAATCAACATTTAAGTTATTTTTTAGCTATGATATAAATCATTGATCTATGTACACTTAGTACTCCAGGAAGTAATTATTTATGTCTGATTATTTTTTTTTATATCTTCGAACTTCATTAATCATTAGACCGTTGCAAAAACTTCCGCCTGCACCTTAACTGACATATCTGTTCGTACTCATCCGTCTCCAATAACCATCAGTCAATCCTCCGTTCTCCTTGATCACCTGTTAGGAATGTACCAGCAGGACAACAGTAATAAGTGGTTATCCGTATCGAGACAGAGAAAAGTGTATACTTCGAAGATTAAGATATCCGGGTAAAAACAAAAGATTATACATATTTTTAGGTACCGATTTTAGGTAAAGGACTGAGCAAGGTGGTGATTAAATGATAGATATCTATATTATACAAGAAATGTGTGTCCCGAGACTGAAGCAATAGATTAAAAAATTATTCTACCCAGGCCAGTATTTAAAATTGATCATGAAATTTTTTTTATGCAACTTATTAAAACAAAGAAATAATATTTGACTAGGATTAAATAACTTTAGAAACAATTATCCGTTGTTTATGCATAATTTTCACTATAAGGATGTAAATATTTTTATAATGGTGAACCGAGTTATTTAGCAAAGGGTTCGAATAAATAAAAACAATTAGAAAATATATAACTCTGAATAATGAACATATTTTTAAGATTTGTCCTCAGTACTCCGGAGAGGTCTCATGTGACCCATTTTTACGGTGAGTTAAAGTGGTTCCTCCCCCAAATCCGCAGAAAATATTTCCTAGGATCATACATTTACCGAATCATGAACTCTCAACATCCTCCATACATCCACAGTCTCCTAAAGTTTAAATCCTCAGTCCACTCACTTGAAACAAGATCACGCCATTCCGACCTTTATTTCCCTACCCATAGAACTAAAACTTTTGATCGTTTCTTCCTTGTCGGCTCCCCTAATTTCTGGAATTCTCTACCTACTCATATCCGCCATGCTGCTTCCCTCTCCTCATTCAAATCCCAACTTTTCCAATACCTGTTATTTTCCCAAAAAGACGCTCAGAAACTGTATTTTTTATATTCCTGACATTACACTTTGAATGTCGAATAATTTTTGTTCATTGTCTATATATAAATGCGGTTTGTTATCTATTAATTTATTTTTAATTCCGTTCAACAAAATATTATCTAAGAATTGTTTTTATTTTGATTTTATCATTGTATATATATGTTTTGGATATATGTGTGTAAATGCGTTTATGATATGCACACATATATTAACCTATAATTGTAATTAATTATTAATTATGTTCCTTCTGTCTGTTGGCCAGACATGTATATTTCCATATACTGTACAAACCTGTTATTCTTAGGGGACCTAGTCTCAGAATAAAAATTTGTTTCTATTTCTATTATAAAATGTAAATTATAATCTAAGCCGAATGACAAGAGAAATAAAGTTTATGCATACATACTTATTAAAATCAATTTTAGTTTTAAAGACAATTAAGCAAAGGACGGAGTATTTTTTATTCAAGGCAATTTTAATACAAATTTTAATATTCTATTTATTTTTTATTAATTGAAATATGATTTCAGAAAATAGAGGACGTCTATCGATTAACTATTTAGCAGTGTCTTTAGTTTATTCACAAAATTACCGTAAATAGAAAATACCCTCTCACTTGCAACCGAACAAGGCTTAATCGTTTTTAAAGCCTGATTTTTTTAATGCTATTCATACATTATTCATATTCATATTTTCTACTAAAAAACCGGTTTTTTAAAACCGACAAATCCTAGTCACCATCTTGTACAAAAATTATTTTTATGCACTGATTTCTTATTCTTATTGTAAATATTGCCTGTAGCGAAGCTTAACTAATCCTACTTTGCGATTCTCTCATTCATTCATTCTTTTTTCAGACCGTTAATTTATTATCTATCACCTGGATACTTAAATTTATTTATTATTGCATCGTTATGTCCGACTCAGGAGCACGGTTGAACCTGCTTAATTGATGCTTTTCCTTCCAAAATCTTTTCATCCTCTCGCTAAGCTTCTTTCTTCGTTCTTCAGTTCAAGCTTGAGCGGCCCTGATGTTGGGTTTAACTTTAAATTGCTGATTGTTGATTAGGGTTCTGAATTTATATCTGTCCCGTGTCTTCTGAGATGTTGATTTCCTGGAGATCTGTTTCAATTTCACGAATCCAGATATTCTTGGTTTTTAATAAGGGGCTAGGTTGAGGATTTTATTAGTTATTCTACCACTGTCCATTCTGATAATGTGCCCGTAAAATTTCAATCGTCTTTTCCGAAAAGTCTGAGAATTTTTTCTCACTAATTATATATTTGTTGGGATGATTTTTTTCTCCAGATTCCCACATTCCAAACGGCCAAAAAATTTTCGTTTCTCTATATCTTTGATTAAAGATCTGCCTCCAATAATTAAGGTTTCCTATGCATATAACGCTTCTGGTTTGACTACGGTATTATAATGTCTAAGTCTGGCTTTCTGTAATTTGAAAATTCTTTTTCTATTTGCTTTTCGGTTTAAACTATGGGTCTGAATGATTTCTATTAAATATTTGAATTGGTTCACTAGAAAGATTTTGCCAAATTTATTTATCATAGTTCGTCCGTCTAGGTATCGTGAGGCTCCTTCCATGTGCTGAGTTTTCTCATACGAAATTTGAAGTCCCGTTTTGATGGCAGTTTCATGTAATTTCTTAATGGAATTAATTGCTTCTTGTCTATTATCAGAAAAGATTGCTATATCATCAGCAAAGGCTAGTCTTCGCACGTGAATTCTATATTTATGTAGTCTGCCGAGGGTTATTCCTTCCTTTAGTTTCTTTTTCCCAGATCCTGATAATTTTCTCCTTTACAAGGTTGAACTTAAACTTAAATTTATTTATGATATGACTTTATTTATTATTATGCATTACTAAAAATAGAACTAAATAAACTCATTTCTTTCGTATTTTAATAATCTTATAACTACAGATATATATTTTTCTAGGACCATGGAGGAACCGATCAGCTTTGCACTGATAGCAATCCTGGCCGTAGGGACCATCGCCATGCTGGCCCTCCTCAGCTGCTACATCTGCGTCTTCCGGCAGCTCTGCTGCTCGCCGCCTCCGCAGTCAAAGAGAAGAAGGATGGGGTCGGCCCCGGAAGACATGCAGATGGCTGACACTACCCAGAACGTGGAGATCAGCATAGCTACTGCCACGGAGACGGATCCTTCGCGGACCACATAGTCCAGCGACATCGGGGGAGAAGACGGTCCCCCAGTCGTCGTTGTCAACTACTGATCCTGATCCGGCCCGGAGGACCAAAAACTGCCTCGGCCCAGTTCGCGCTACGAGTGTGCAATAAAATGTTAACGTAACCTGGCGATGTTGCTGGGACCAGGAAGAAGAACCAAGGCCAAGTTGATTAAGTATTGATCTGTCTGTCACTTTTGACTGATTATTTTTCTAATCTTGCCATAACAATATATAATAAAAATTAACTACAACTAAGTACTATTTTGTTTCTGTAAAATTATAACTACTTTCTTTTTTTTTTTCAATGTCGGCTTCGAAAAGGTGATATAGGGCATTTAAAAAAATATATATTTCTATTCTAATCTGGTAGTCGATCTTATCTAGGTAGACACAGTCCTATAAAACATATTTAAAATTCCTATTCTTTTCAAATGGTAGTAAGTACTTATTTCGTTTCATTCCGAAGTACAGTTATTAAAATTATTTCTTCTCAAAGCCAAAAAAATATTTACAGTAAAAATCCAATTCTGGATTTCAATTCATAACTTTTCATAAAGGATATTGTAAACATTTCGATATTTATAGTTTTATGTAAAATGTAATCAAAATCAATATTCAGCAGTCTTAAATGATTTCGAAAAGCGTATTCAAATTCTGAGTAAAGAGGTAATTTACATTTTAAAAACCTGCAAACGAAACATATGTAATCCAATAACAATGGTAGAAAATTTGCTAGCTTAAAACGAACACAGGGTTAAACGGCTCTAACTCAGCAACATACTAAAAACGGCCAATGTAAATTAATTAGCCCAATGCATAAGTTTGTTTGGAAAAATATAAGAAAAATGCATTAATTTACACAATCTGATAATAAGTTAAAGTCAATTAGATTGTTAAATAGTGAGATGTTGTAAAAAAAAAAAAAAAAAAAGAAGTTATACGTATTTACTTATGTATCTTTACATACTGATATTTTGTTTTGTAGTATTTAATTTATATTAGTAATTGTGTAATGTTAGAAATTAACAATATCTTGGCCAGTAACAATGAAAATTGTATAAAAACAAGATCTATTTTACTATAATTTACTAAACATATTGGTTTTGCGACGAATCATTTACAAAAAATGAATAAATTAACAAAAGAAACATTTTAAATTGTAACTAACTTTATTAGATAAACTTAAAATAGTTAATCTTAAGAAATTTGTTATAAGCCATAAGAAAGGTGGCGATAAAATCAAATTAAATTTTGAAAAGTATGAGTAAAAATGATTCCAAAATCTATCGAAATTGCATTTAATTATAATAGAAAACAAATTAATGTGTATAAATTGTTAACATTTATTTTCATCAATGTGATTTATATTACAGCTTATTTATATTCAATATAACATTTTTTTTTTTATCAATCAATTGGTATATTCATAGTTTTATGTTAGACTTTATTTTCCTGTTATTATTTTTATAAAAATTTTATAAAACGTGTTTTTATATTATTAGAATATTTAGGAGTATCGTTATATTTATAGAACTTTTATTAACAATAATTTTATGTTTTTTATATTAAATTTATATTTAGCTGTATCTACCTTAATGTGGAGTGGTATTATTATTTTTTATATTAATCTTAGTTAAGACTTTAGACGATAGCAGTGTTAAATTAAACTGAAAGATTTTTAAAACTTTAAAGTAAATAACACGAAGAATCAGAGACAGAAAATCAGTATAAAAATAAAGTCAACACATAATAAAAAATTAATAAATAACACTGTAAACTTGTCTTTTAATAGACTAGTTTTAGCTCATATGTAGTTTGAGGATTCCAAAGAATTTAATTAACTAAGTGGCCAAAGTGTAATAAATTCACTATATTTTTATAATTTCCTGTGTTTTTTTTTTTAATTATTGGTAATAATTTTAGTGTCTATTAAAAATTATTGTAAGAATTAACTTTTATAAGACATGATATGGAGTGCATTTCTTTTTTTTATTATTAAATATATTTTTTACGATAAAAAAGTTTATGACTTTGGTATAATTTTCTTTTTCAATTTTCCACAATAATATTTTTTTCTGATATTTTTATAAAAACATTTCTAATAATTTGATAAGACCTAATAACCTGTGTATACGATTGTAATCCGCATTCAATACATATTCTATATTTGAAAAATATTTTCATTATATGTTTGTTTTGTATTATCTTTTTTTTTTTTTTTTTTTTTTTTCAAACAACAATTTTATTGAGTAAAATTACAATATGTCCCAATTTGGACATCAATATTAGTGGTGAAAGATATCATACCTACTACATTCATACAATATTTACACAGCATAAATTTACAATAAAATATATGACAATAATGAATCAATACAACAAAGTCAAGAAATCACTCATACCTATATAAACATACACACACTCATACATACATCACATTGAGTGGAGAATCTAGCCAGTGCTAGAACTTCAATATATTTACAAAAGGTCACGGGGCCACTGCCGTTTCAACCTTCTAGGTGGGTTGTATGGATGAGTGGAGCTGGATAGGTATTGAGCTAGAGGATTAGGATGATGAATGAGGTTCTGGTGGAATTTGGAAAATTTGGATGCAATTAGGTCTGAAATAAATGGCACATTAAGGTCGTGGTGCAAGGTATAGTTGAAGACATAATAAGGAGCATTTATTATTGTACGGAGGACTTTGGATTGAAAGGATTGAATGAGTTTGATGTCAGAACGTTAGTTATGGTTACAATAGGCTTCAAGTATTGTCTTGTAGATTAATAATTTGTTGTCAACTGTAAGTTCAGATTTTCTGTTGAGTAGTCGGTATAACTGTCGGAATCGTCGGTTAAGTCTTGTATGTCGGTTCCATGTCAATCTTTTCTCTAATAGTAAGCCAAGATACCGGACTGTATTTGAGGGAGGAATTGGTAATGAGTTGAAATAAACTGGCGGACAAGATTTTCGTTTGTAATATCTACAAAAAACATTGGCATCAGTTCCTTAAATTCCCATATTGAGGTGTTAACGTTGACCAACCTCATAACCATAACAATTTTATGCTTCGACAATAAACGAATGAGGAATTGAGTGATGAAGATTTTTGATTACCACTCATGGACATCTATCTTCAGAAAGCTGTGGAATGTGAGAAAATCAGCACCTTGTTCGCAGAGAGAAATAACAATTTCTCGATAGCAATGAGGTGCTTTTGGGTTAGTAAAAATGTTTTTAGAGGTGGATTTTAGGTTAACACGTTCACGATGGGGCGAATATCTACGTTCTTCCGCGCGAGGCGGGACTTTGTTAGCTGCTTACGCTTCGTGGGGCGGGCTGTACTGTTGCAAGTTCCAACGTGTTTAATTTCAGATCACAACAGTTCCAGGCTTCCAACGCGCTAAATGCGAGATTGTGGCGGTTTTGATATATACATACGACTTAAAGGAGTAATTATGGAAATACTTAAAAAAACAAAAACAAAATCCTATAATTATTATAATTGATTCTTATATTAATATTATATATTATATAATATATATTATATATTATGAACCCATCGGCCCAAACACTTAAATCTTACACGAACCCGTACAACCCACCCCGACGACTTTTGAGGCGGTGGCCTAGAGATGCCTTGCTTTAACCGACTTTCGGAAGTCATCATATTTGCTTATTGCAAATTTTTTTTTTTTGCAGATAGCAAATGACATTAAAGTCAAACATAAACGATTGTAAATAAATAAATATATTATATTCTTATATCATATTATGGGTATAAAAAAATAAAAATAAATCACACACAACTAAAAAAAAATTCTTAAAGAGGAGTAATCAAGTAAATTTAACCGATAAGAGGATGTTGAAAGTTATAAAATATTTAATAAATAAACCATTATGTTTGTTAATTCCTATAACATATAATGTTGAGAAAAAATAATATAAACTTATTTTCTAAAACCGAGTGACTCATCTGTGATGCACGTCCCCCACGAGATAGTTAAGCGTGACCCATCGGTGTGTCATCCCACCCCACAGAACAATTAAGTGTGACCCACCGGTGAGTCACACCGGCGTGAACAAGTTTCATGACATTGGATCACATACCTTTTTCAGTAATGCTACAAATTCTGAGTAGTTTTCTACTCCATTTAAAAAAATAGACAGAAGCTTATCATTAATGTTTGATGCTGTCTGTTTTGATTGGATTTCGTCATCATTTGTTAATACTTTAAGTATCTTCTTCTTTTCTATACACTGCCGGACAAAATTAAATAACCACTTCAATATTTTGAAATTACTGAACTGTATAGGGTATTTTTTTAAATTTTCTTTTTTCTTTGGAAGTCACACTTTATTATAAGGGTAATAAAATTCTTTTCTAGAAATTTTTAATGGAAAACAAATAAAAAATAAAAATGTCCTACAGCCTCAAAATGAAAAAGTAAATCTTTGAAATGAAATGAAATAACAAAACTGAATAAAAAGGAACAATTCGAGGAAAACGATCAATAATTGGTATTCCCACCTCTAGCTCTGATAATTGCTTCCATTCTCCTGCCCATTCCAGCGACCAGGGCTCTTACACGTTGTTCTGGGATGTTGTTTCACTCTTCCACTAACATTTCCCTTAAATCTGCCAAATTTTGTGGGTCTCGGGCGCGGACACGTCTTCCAAGCATGTCCCATACATGCTCTATTGGGTTCATATCTGGACTTCTAGGTGGCCAAACCATAACGTCAATTTCTTCTTGTCAGAGGAAATTTCGCACTAATCGAGCAACGTGAGGTCGGGCATTATCGTGCATAAAAATAGAGTTACCTGCGACATTTCTGGCGAAAGGTATTACATGTGGCTCAAGTACCTCCCTAATGTACCTGTCAGTAGTTATAGAGCCACAGTTCACAAGAACCAACTCTGTACGGGAGTTTAAATTTATGCCCCTTCCTCCCCCCCGCACCATCACTGACCCACCACCAAACGTAACCCTTGGAGAAAAAGTGCATGGAGCATACCTCTCTCCCCGTCTTCTCCATACCTTTTCCCGTCCATCTGGAGATTGAATCTTGACTCATCGCTGAATAATACGAGGCTCCAATCTTCCTGAGTCCAGTTTAGGTGCTCCCGAGCAAACCTCAAGCGCTCAACCCGGTGTTCCCTGGAGAGAAGAGGTCAATCCCTAATCGTTGAGTCATCTTCTCACGGTTCGCTCTGAAATCTGCACATTTCTGAACCTCTGGAGGAAACCACGCAGACTGTTACCAGTTGCTCTCGTCACGGTGGGAAGTGACCTCGGACGGCCTTTTCCGACTCTTCTTGTATGCCCTCCAGTTTGACGGTGCTTATTAAGCACCCTGGACACTACGGATTGTGACCGCTGGAGCCGTTGCACAATATGCCTTTGAGAAAACCCTTCTTCACTCAAAGCAACATCACGAATTGATTCCTCTTCGGTCAATGCTCTTCTGTTGGCCATTACAACGTTCTTACTAAACTCACAAGTAAAAACTAAAGTCTCTTAAATGTCAGAAAATCTTCAATAAGATGAATCTTTGCTATCAACTAACCATTTACTGATAGGAAGAAAGAAAAGAAGAGGATTAACTCACCCTTTTCTCCATAAACAGGTGGGAATATAAACAGGTAGAGGATTAACTTGATAAGACACAACACAAAGTCCAGTCTGGGACAAAGGAATAATATAATGTAATAATAATATAAATATTTGTAAGTGATCCTTTAATTTCGTCCGGCAGTGTATATACTATAAAATGATAACGCGATTAAGGTTTCCGCTAACTCCTCCTAAACCACAAGACGGATCATGATACAGTTTTCACCTTCATTTAAGGCATTCTTTCATGGCTTATAAGTAAAATACAGTAACAATTAGCTTTTCTTTGAAGGGGAAAAATAAATTTTCTGTGACCAAGTCATAAAAAAATTATTGCTGAATTATAAGTAGTAAAATTAATGTAAAATATACCGTTGGAAAGAGAATGATTTTAGAAAATTTAATATGCAATTAAATGAATCGTATGAGTTAATATAAAGTTATTGTAAACCCATAAAATCATGTTATTGGCAAAGAGAGCGGTTATAATAGTTAAATGTACAGAATAGTGCAAGTTATATTCTTCCATTTAGTACGCAAGATTTTAGAAACAATATTACATACCTTATTGTAACTACGTTGTTAACATAAATGGTAAGTTGTTATAAATCTATAAATTGGATTTTTGTTAATAATGATTTCAAATTTATTACTATTTTATGAAAACGGATATTTGTCTGTGAACAAAATGGGTTTTAGTTTGAAACTTAATTTAACTTTTAAAATGTAATTTTTTTATTTTTTATTTATTTGACAACAAGTAATATACAAATGCCTTTAGGCATATATTGTAACACTGATGACCATTACGAAAAATCTCCTTCAGGATTCTTATGAATTGGTGAGCGAAGAAACCTCCCAGTGAAGGCACTCCTTGGCGTGGAAGATCTGCTAAAGAAGTAGGTCTCTGCTCCAGAGGCGTTTCAGTCTCCTTGGTGGGTTTTGTGGTAGTGTATCAGTCAGTAATGTTTGTACCAGTAGGTTTGGATGTCCAGCGAGTGAGTCGTGAAAATGTTTGTAATATTTGTTAATGATATCCGTTACGACTGGTATGTTGAGGTCTTTGTGTAATGATTTGTTGGTTACGTAAAAGAGACAGTTAGTGATGAAGCGGAGGAATTTAGATTGAAAGATTTGAATTGTCTGCAAGTGTGATTTTTCGCATGAGCCCCACACCTGAGTACCGTACGTCCATATAGGTTTAAGTAACATGTTGTATATGATGATTTTGTTGCTTAGTGATAGTTTGTTTTTATGGTGAAGAAGTCGTCTAAGTATTGATAGTCGATGATTCAGTCTTTTTTTTAAGGTAGTTACGTGTGATTTCCATGTCAGGCGTCTATCCATTGTGAGTCCTAAGTATTTTGTTTCTGTTTGTTTGGGTAACTGAGCATTATAAAGTGTTAGTGGAGGACAATCAGAATGCCTAAGCGTGAATGTTACTTGACTTGATTTCTGTATGTTTATTTTAATACGCCATTTATCAAGCCAATCTTGAAGTAAATTTAAGTAAGTTTGAACATTGTGTGAGGCTATGGTCGGATCAGTACTTGTTGAGAGTATCACGGTGTCGTCTGCGTATGTTACAAGTAATGTGTCGGGTGTTTAAAATGTAATTTAAATAGTTCATTTGAAACATAAGATAGTTTCATACCGAATAAAATAGAAGCCGTTATTATAACTGTTGTTAATGAATACATACATATCATCAAGTTTTCATTATACGTGCTTCACTTTAAAAAACTAAAAAAACTAATAAACTTAACTAATTTTGATTTTTTTTTCATTTCTGCCAAAGATTTAAAATAATAATTAATAAACGTTATAAAATAAACATATTTTCTTGCTAATTGCACGATAAACTAAAACTCCCAAAGCGATGAACTCACAGTCAGAAAGATATTTTTAAAACATAAATGACACTTCATTCAACTTGTACCCGTGCGAAGGAGAGGGTGGGTAAACTAGTATATGATAAGTTGATGTAGAAGGAGTCGATGTAGTTAGGGTTGATTAATGGGAGTTGATGTTGTGGGCATGTTTTTCTGCTTTATTTGGATCTCATTCGACTTCAGAATGACGTTTATGACCTGTAAATGTTTTCCACATTCCCTTATATTGAGTTTTGTTAGTTACATTTAAGTATATCGCCTCCATATCACTAGCACCAGCCGAAGCCTAGGAGGGTTGCGGTGTATTTACCTGTTCCGTCGTTCACACACTAACTCAAACGTTTAATGTTTAACGTTATATTCATTTTTAAATACTATAAATAAAAAATATGCATTAACAAAAAGTAACCTTTTACAAGCTCAAGATCAATCATATGATTATTATTATTTGTATTCTCTTCATATATCTTTATTCACACCTGTTAGAAAGTAGCTGACAATTAGCACATGTGCTATACAAAAGTGAAATCAGACATGGTAGGGATGGGGAACTAAAGTGCCCAGCAGCACCCCTTCCAAGGCATTAATTTAGCAGACGAGGTCTCTCATCCAGCTTCTATTTAGCCTTCTTCTGACTGGCATTTCAGATGTTGACATGTCGTTAATCAGTCTGTTGTCGTGTCCGTTAAGTTTGCTGTGAAAACGAGAATAGAGGGTTCGTAAATGTTGGCCAACTGTTGGTTGTTGTAAGTCCGTATGTAGGGTTCTGTTGTGTACGTACCAAGGAGCTGTCGTTATGGGTCCTTAAACTTTGGATTGAAATGACTGAAGTTTTTGTATGTGAGTTTTTTTTGCTGAACTAAAAGTCTGTGAAGCATAAGTCATTATTGACTTAAGTAGGTATGTGTAAGTATTCAGTTTCTGTCTATTACTTAATTTTGATGATTTAGATAAAAAGACTATAGTACTTTCAGTCGGTGGTTGAGGGTCTATCTTTTTAGAGTAATTTGGTTGTTGTCGATTAAAATTGGTGGGCAAGTGTTTTATCGTAGGGTGAACGTTACGTGTTTGTTTTTATTTGTTGTGATTTAAACGAATTTTCATCAACCAATTTAGTAGTATCATTAAGTGATTTTGTAGAGTCAGTGTATTTAGTATATGATCATAATTAATTTTTACTTTCACTTAATATATATATTGTAAGGAAAAGTATTGCGATCGTGAAAATATTCGAATTCCAGTTTTCAACGATAATACACGTCTTAGGGTCCCCTGAGTCCAAACAACCAAGTCCCTTAAAAAGGTCTGTGTGTGTGTGGTAACTCCCAGGCAAAAACGAAAAGCCCTATGAAACTGAAATTTCATATTTAAGATTACTTTCGACCGAGATGTTACAAAAACTTTTTCATCAAATTCGGCTAACCAGAAGAGCAACTTTATACCATGCATATTGCACCTTTTTATGATTTTCTCAATAACGGTTCCGACGATTTTGATTAAACTCGCGGTATCGATGTAAAATTTAATGAACTTTTATATCATGTAGGTTTTAATCTGATTAAAATGGTCTGATAGGGCTTATATGCCGATATTTTAAATTTTCTTCTTCTAAAGTACCTTTAATTTTGTTGATTCTATAAAAATAACTATATTATCTTGTTACCACTGATGAAAAACAGGTAAATATATAAATTGAATGAATTCGATACCCAACTGAAGGAAAATACTGAAAACATATTTTTTAATGCAATTTTTGTTTTTGAACGGAACAACAGTAATATACATGTATGATATACCGTTGGAAAGCTAAAGATTTTAGAAAAAATATTATCTCATACACAAGTTTTTAAAATTTAATAGAGAGTAATGAAAAGAAGATAAAACTAACGGATTATTTTAGATAATAATATAATATATTTCTTAATAAAACACGTGTTTCTATAGAAATTCAATTTAATTTATTCTTAATAGTTTCACTAATTTTTATTTTTAACTGTATTTGAAAATTCTTCAATTGATTTTAACAACGGTAAGTGAAAGTCGTGTGTTGCCCGCACCAGATTTTTAACAACCAAATGCATGCACTACCTTCAGTTTCGCTAAAAGTAAACGGACAAACAAAGCATTATTAAGAAAGTAAACATTTATTGAAAAAGGCCTGAAATGGACTCAGTATTCACAGCAACAGAGAAGTTTTAGACAGAAATGATCGCATATTCAGGATCAGTGTGGGTTTAACTAGGAGAAATAGACGATCCATTTTCCGTCTAAAATCGTTAAAATCGTGGGCGACATTGGCTGTTCCATTCAAATCACAATCCAAATAAACAAACAACTTCTCTTGTGCAACTCTTTAAGCCGGTCGCTAAGTCAAAGTTTAAATTTAGTCTTGAATTTAATCTAGCCCATTCTATTCCAGAACTTGACTATTCTTAGTCTAAAATTATAATTCGGTACGCGACTCAAAACCTCCACTAACATTCCTTATTATAATGAATTTAGATAGATAGATAGATAACTGTTTTTTATCTCTTCTTTCAGCATATTACAACAAAAATATACCATATAAAAAAACATTAATAGAACTATGGTCTTTTAGACCGTGTAGTCCGGAGCCGACCTGTTCAATTTTACAATTTATATAACAGTAACTATATTCATATACAGTACACTACACAATAACAGTAAAATAATCTAACTCACTGATTCAACTATTTCATTATCAAACTCAAAACAACAAAACAATAACAATAATAATAAACAATTACATATATATAAATATATTACAATTTTTAAATATAGTTATATAGGCTCTTTTATAAGTTTATATCTGTAGGGCCATGCTATTTTACAATATTTATACACAGTTCTGTCCATTAAAAAAATATATATATATATATATACCAACGCATTCATATAAAACATGCCTACCTTAAAATACCCATAGAAAGCTGAAAAAAAGTTAGATGAGGGACCTCCTGATGTCAATGTGAAATTTCATAGCCCATCACTGATTGTAAATGACCATTTTGGCTTGACCATTTAAGATTTTTAAGCTAGTTCTGAACTAATTTCAATGATTTTGTATAAATAATTTGGGGATTTTTTTAATTAATTAGGAGAAATGGATTTTTTTGTTTATTCGTCATACGGCATCTTGAAACGCAATCCCTTAAATATTGAGGCAAGGATTAATTTTTTATTGCCTATTAAAGAGGTTCCTAATGAAAAATAATAAACAAAAACCATTTGTACTAGACTGCGTTACTGTTTCCTTTCCTTTTCTCTCGATTTTCATGCTAATAAAATTTCCTGATTCTAGAACGCCTAACGTTTTTCCTCTATCATAAATAATAACCTAGATATCAAAGAATCACAGCTTTTATAAGTTTTGACCATTTAAGATTTTTTTTTTCTTTGTTTATCACAGTGACATGACCTTTTCGATTTTTCTCTATTTTCAATAATAACCGATATTTAAGAGAATTACATCTCTTCTAATTCGTTTCTTGATTATATAGATCAATTTTTTATTTTATTTTTTATCTATTTTTTTTTTTGAAAAAAAAATGAAATAAGTGTGTTTCATAGGTAGTTTCTCTGTTACATCACATCCCCAAACAAGTGCTCCATCATATGCGTTTTATAGTTAATTTTCATAAAGGCATTTATGCAAATGTAAATAAAGACCAAATAAAATATTCGCGAGCAAAGCCGCATGTTACAGCTAGTAATATATAAAAATATATCAGGAGCGAAATATTTAAGAATAACAGATGAAAACATACACCCTTTTTACTTGTGGCTTGGAGGCAGTGTTTGTTCCACAAGTGGCCGGGGATACAAAGCAACAGGCCGGCTAAATATAAAAGGGCTATATTTAGTAGTGGGTGCCCTCTCCCGGCTCGATTTACTGTTAGTTCTGTAAATGCTAGGGTCGGGTGCTGTTAGCGAAACAACAAACACCACTTTATTTCTAACCAAAAGTAACAACAGATATTTACGATAGCTCTGGATAAATATCTAGTCATGATAACTGATTGAACAACCAGAAAAAATATCTGTATTTAAAAAAACAACTTACTATTTATGTGTTCATTGCAGTATCTCAAAAAAAATTTTGATGTTATTTTTTTCCAAAATCAGAGCGAAATTGGGAGTGATAGTACGTTTAAGTTAAAATTATGAGAAAAAAATCGATATTTACCCTATAGCTTTTTTTTTGCAATATTTACTGCAGGCACATGTTGCTTTTGCGAAAATTATTTTTTTCGAAACCACAGACTGCCAAAAACTTTTTTTTCACCTTTATATCTGTATTCTCACCTCTCAGAAGCTATCTAAAAATCAGTAAATGTGCTGTTCACGGCCGCCTCAAAGACATTACATCACTACCTAACACAATTCCATGACTGGTGCAAAATTTGGAAAATTCGAATTAACCACGACAAATCCCAACATATTACTTTCACTCTTCGACACAACACCTGCCAGCCAGTATATCTTGACAACATCCAAATTCCACAGACAGACACAATAAAATATCTGGGCTTGACATTCGACAGAAGAATGACATGGGGCCCACACATCAAGAACAAACAGATAACGCTAAACAAAAGCCTAAAACCTTTATACTCACTACTCTCAAGACGTTCAAAATTAAGTAAACACTCACACTTACCTACTGAAGCCCATTTGGACTTACGCCTCACAGATATACGAGACTGCCAAAAAGACACACATTCGCAAAATTCAAATTCTTTAATCCAAAACTTTCAGAACTATTACAAACTCACCATGGTACGTTAGCAACACTACTTTACAGACCTTCACACGCCAACTGTCAACGAACAGATTCGGACCCTCTACAAACGTTTTCACAACTTACACGGACATACTAACAATCCAATACGAAGCATGGCCAATAGTAACATGCCGGACAATACTAGCAGAAGACTAAAAAGAAGCCGAATGAGCGACCTTCTAAGCTAAATCAGTAATATTAAGCACGCCAGGAAGAGGTGCCGCTGGGCATCTTCTCTCCATCATGCCTACCACGCCAAATATCATTCCTTCATGATCACATTCGCTGATTGCCAATCATTTATTGACAGGTGTGAATCAAAACAATGGAAGAGAAAAAAAAGAAAAAGAAAAAAAATAAGATCAGACATGGCATGAGGAAGGAAAGTGCCTAACATCACTCCTTCCAAGGCCTTAATTTAGATAGAGGATGTCCCTCATCCAACTTCTCTTTAGCCTTCTTCTGACTGGCATTTCAGCTATTGATATGTCGTTAATCACTCTATTGTCGTGTCATTTAAGCTAACAGTGAAAACGAGAATAGAGTGTTCTTATATGTTGGTCAACTGTTGATTTTTGTAAGTCCGTATATAGGATTTTGTTGTTTACGTGCCAAGTTTTGCTGTGGTTATAAGTCTTAAAATTTTAGATTGAAATTATTGCAGTATTCGTAAGTGAGTCTTTTTTGCTGAACCAAAAACTTGAAGATCAAATTATTTACTATTGCTATAATTCTCCTAACAAGAAGTATTTTTTCTAATACATTTAAACATACAATAGGAAAATATTCATTGTAAAGATAGAATATTCTCATACAAGACTAAAACGACAAGAAAATGCCCGACGTTTTCGACTACTTCAACACTTACTGGACAAACGTTCAAAGCTCCTACTTTACTACAAAAGGCTCATTTATATGACCAACGTATGACCGATATGGACATACGGAGTAGAGCTGTGTGGCTCTACTAAGCCATCAAACTCTTCTCGTATCCAATCCAAAATCCTTTGAAAAATCCTCAACGCTCCTTACTTCGTCACGAATAAACTCATTCATAAATACCTTATTTCTCCATATGTTGCTGACTTAGCAAAGATCCAGATAACATGAAAAACTCTATTCCCTCCATAACCCACTAGTTTCAATCCTTGTTTTTTCTTCAATTCCTGATAATCCTCCCAGGTGTCTGAAGAGATAATGTCCCCGAAACCTTATAGTTTATAGTTGTAGAGTGCTGCCAATAGGTAGTGTCTCTACATATATTTCATGTCATTTCCTTAACTTCCATCACATTTACTTGATGTATATTTTTATACAGTTGTAAATACCAATAAATATGTTTAAAAAATATGATAGAATAAGAAATTCGTCATTAGGACTTTTTCTCATTCAATTCAAACATCTGTTGACGCCGTTTCCAAAGATGACTGCGTGTGGTACAGACAAAGTTCGCTTAATTGGAATAAAACAATATTCAATAGAAAACAAAAGTAGAATCTCTGGATGTCGCTCAAGCATACGTCGGTTCGGTATTCGACAGAACCATCGACAGGATGGGGCTCTCGATTAAAACTTAAAGAAAAAATTGAATACTTACTGAAACCTATTTGGATTTACGAGCCACTTATATACAGGACAGCAAAAAAGAAGCACTTACCTATAATTCAAATTTTCCAATA
The DNA here is from genome assembly GCA_023052935.1 of Piezodorus guildinii. Taxonomy (NCBI): domain Eukaryota; kingdom Metazoa; phylum Arthropoda; class Insecta; order Hemiptera; family Pentatomidae; genus Piezodorus; species Piezodorus guildinii. Next base: position 130,647,696 of record CM041297.1, on the reverse strand, counting down.
AAAATCCTTCAGGACAATTACTAATGCTCCACGGTATGTTAACAATATTATTCCACATACGGGAATTAACATACCAACATTAAAAAAAATGAATAGGACTTACTACAAACGTTTTCATGACAACTAACACGGACGTAATAAACAATAAATACATGCAATAAAAAGGCGGATGCAAATAAAAACAACAAAGGTTAAAAAAAAAATTATAATATTTAACAGACTTAAAATATTATTCAATTTTTTTTCTCTTTGTATCTATATTCACGCCTGTCGGAATGTATCTGACAATCAGCAAATGTGTAAATCAGCAAATCAGCAATGGCATGGTAGGCATGAGGAAGGAAAATGCCCAGTAGCATCCCTTCCATGGCTTTATTTTGGCTTTTCAACTATTGACATGTCGTTAATCAGACTATTGTCGTGTTCGTTAAGTTTACTGTGAAAACGAGTATAGAGTGTTCGTATTTGTTGGTCAACTGTTGGTTGTTGTAAGTCCTTATTTAGGGTTCTGTTGTTTACGTACCAAGGAGCTGTCGTTATCAGTCTTAAAATTTTGGATTGAAATTATTGCAGTTTTTGTATGAGAGTATTTTTTGCTGAACCGAAAATCTGTGAAGCGTAAGTCCATATTGGCTTAAGAAGGTATGTGTATGTATTCAGTTTCTGTCTAATTTTTAATTTTGAAGATTTAGATAAAAAATATTATTTAATTAATTATCAACTTCTAAATATCAATTCGTATTATTAAATAATATAGACAAAACTATCAAAATTTAGGAAATGTTTTGGACATAAACTTAAATAACATTTTGCTTGAAATGTTCCATCTTATAAATCTGTTAACTTTGCCTTCCCTCCATTTCCGTTCTTGACTAGAGAAAAGGATTTGTCGTAGCGAAGTTGGAACATTCTTCTCTCAACGATCTGTCACCCTGTCTCTTACTAGACTCCATTTTAAGGCTCAGTTCCAAGTAATACTCCATGGTTTTTTTATTTCTTACAAATTTAGCTTTTCCCGAAGTATTAACTGTAAACTTTTTTATTATAGCTACTTTTTTTTGTTATTCTTCGAATTTCTTTTTAGCATTTTATTTTTATTAAATATAATCGTTATCTATAACATCATCCCAAAAATTTTGTGCTAATCATTCAAGGTGATGGGATGATTTTTTTTAAGTTTTCTACTTATTAATAATTTTAAAAAGTAAGATATGTAATATATATATACATGTGTGTACTTGAACTAACCAACAGTTGACCAACACAATTCTCTCTATTCGCGTTTTCATAGCAAACTTCAGAGATACGACAATAAGCTTATAAACGGTATGTCATTAAGGTAAAATGCCTTTTAGAAAAAAAAAGTGGGCATGAGACCACCTTTGTTAATTTTAAGCTCGAAGAGGAGTGCTGCTATTTACTTTCCTCCTCTATACTTACAGAAAAAAAATTAAGAAAAAACAACGAATATTTTAATTTTGGACATTGAAACATTTTATGCTTTTTAGAGTTATAATTTTTTTTTTATTCACACGTGTCAATCAATGTTGACAATTAGTTAATTAGAGGATAGTTGTGAAATTTAGATATAATAGACATGATAAACAGAGTATGCCCAGCGGCACCTCTTCCTGGCGTGCTTTATATCACGCTTTTAGGTCAGAAGGTCCCTCATCCAACTTCTTTTCAGCCTTCTTCGAGTACGGCCCGGTTCGTTATAAGTAGCCATGTTTTGTATAGTGTGTCCGTGTATGTTGTTATGAAAACGTTTGTAGAAGGCCTTATCTGTTCGTTGACTGTTGGTATGTGAAAGTCTGTATGTATGAGGATTCAACGAACTTCTCGAACGTACCGCTCAGAACGACCTCATCCTCCACCACGAAATTTCGACGAATATCCAGATCTTCGTCAAAAAACATCAACTGACCCACCAGCTCATAATAATGCTACACAAATAGAAGAGTTGCCAGTTCAGCAGCTGAGAGCTCCGACTCGACAGTAACCAGAACTCCAGCCACTGGAACCACCACTCCAGCCACTGAGACCACCAATCCAGTCTCTGGTACCACCGAACCAGCCACGGGAATCATGAGCCCTCCAGATGGGACCAAATCACGCTTTTCCGCCTTCTAACAACGAACCAACAGGCTCGGGTGTGAGGAGGGAAATACCACAGCAGCCGTCTTCAGGTGAAAATTCATCCCAAGTTTACAAATAATTAGAGTGTTGAATAATCTTATTCAGCCCCTTTTGAGCCTTCTTCAAGAGCTCTCTTACTTCACCCAAGCTATGAACGCTCCAAATGGTCCCTAATCGTATAATGAAATTATTAACAATCCGACGTAAAATAAAGACTTCAATCATTTAAGAAATGATGAACACCATACATAAAAAAAAAACCTGACGAGAAGACGTGCTGCTGGGTACTGTTCTTTCTCATGCCTGACATGTCATTATTTTGTATATTATTCTCTCCTATTTGCCGATTGTCACATACTGCTGACAGGTGCAAATCAATAAATAAAGTGAAAAAAAAAGTTTAAATGTTTAACGTCTTGAAATTAATTTAGGATAAAAGTGTTAGCCTTTTCTTTAGCGTCGTCTGTCTGTTATTGATGTTCAGGCCCATGCCAAGATATTTTATTGTGTATGATTGTTTTCTTGGATGTCAAGATATACTGAGGGTAGGTTTCATGTCGGAGAGTGAAAGTAATATGTTGGGATTTATCTTGGTTTTCGCCGAATTTTCCAAAGTTTGCGCCAATCTGGAAATTGCGTTAGGTGATGTTGTAATGTCTTGCTGGCGTGTGTAAGATTAAGATGTTTTGTTAACATGGTTGTATCGTCTGCATACATTGCTGTGTGAGTTTCGGTGATGATTGTTATATCGTGTGTGTATACTATGTAAAGTCATGGAGCGATAACCGACCCTTGAGGTAATCCTCCTGAGGCTGATCGATTTTTTTCGAAAATGCTGTGATGCCAAACTCGATCGAATGCATAGATTGATAGATGAATTGAGGTGTTTTTCAAGAATTAAAATATTTGAAGAAATGATATTGTATTTGTTTTATGTAGAAAATCAATTTTTCAATATAAATAAAAACTGATTATAGATATATGATAAAAAATTAAAATAAAATATTAATAAAATTTGCATCTCAGAAAGCTTCATAAAATGAAAAGAACGTAGATGCAAGTTTACCTTCAAGTTAAGTTAAATCAAATGATATTTTTATTCTTATTTCCTGGAGTTCTATTATTCACATTACGAATTTGAATATATTTTATTAATGTAGTTTATACTAACGTGATTAAATTAAATGGAAGTAGAATTTTGTGTGAACTGTTTGGCAGTCTAACGTGTTGCCAGCAAGGCTGTAGAGTAATGCGGGTTAGTGTACATCAGGAGAATATAAAATGCATGAATACTTGTATGAATGCATGAAAACTTGCAAAATAAATTAATTACTTATTATAAACATGTTTTTTGTTTTTTTTTAACTTCATTTATTGATTTGCACCTGTCAGCAGTAGTGTGACAATCAGCAAATAGGATTAAATAATAAACAAAATAATGACACGTAAGGCATGAGGAAGGACAGTACCCAGCAGCGCGTCTTCTCGTCAGGTTTTTTTTTATGTATGGTGTCCATCATTTTTTAATTGATTGAAGTCTTTATTTTATGTCAGAGTGTTAATAAGGCTATTATTATATGATTAGTGGCCACTTGAAGTGTTCATAGCTTGAGTGAAGTAAGCGAGCTCTTGGAGAAGGCTCAAAAGGGGCTGAATAAGATTATTCAACCCTCTAATTATTTGTGAAATATGGGATGTATTTTCACCTGAAGACGGCTGCTGTGGTATTTTCCTCCTCATACCCGAGCCTGTTGGTTCGTTGTTGGGAGGCGGAAATGCGTAATTTGGTCCCATCTGGAGGGATGATGATTCCCGTGGCTGGTTTGGTGCCCCCAATGGCTGGAGTGGTGGTTCCAGTGGCTGGAGTGCTGGTTCCTGTTGTCGAGTCGGAGCTCTCAGCTGCTGAACTGGCAACTCTATCTTACCATTATCCTGTTTTGGTGGGTTGATAGATGTTTTTTGACGGAGATCTGGAAATTCGTCGAAATTTCGTGATGGAGGATGAGGTCGTTCGGAGGTGTGTATTCGTGATGTTCGTTGAATCCTCAACTCCTTCAGAACTTGGCACCCACGGTAATTGGCTGGATGTCCTTCCTGGCAGTTGGCGCATGTCGCTGGTTTCCTTTGCCTTTGTACAAGTTGCGCTGTCGTGGCTAAGACCACATCTTACACAACGTGGAGGGTGGTTACAGTACGACTTCGTGTGTCCGTACTGCTGGCATCTGATACACTGTGGTGTGACTCTTCTTTTTCTTGGTTCTTCTACTCTTATTTTTGTATAGAATATAGATGGAATCTCAAAAATTTTTTCATTGTAGGTTGATTTGGAGATGTCAACGAAAAACATTGGGAGTGGGTTTTTTAACCTAGAAATCACATTAGTTACGTTTACAACATTGTAACCATATTTTTCTATACCTTTTTTCATTTCCAAAATAGGGTAGTGTGGTGGAGGTTTATCACGACTATCCTGTGGTTTTTGTCTTCAGGAAGTTGATAAGTATGAAAATCAGCTTCTGAATTCTTAAGACTGCTTACTAATTTTCGATATACTTCTGAGGTAGAGGGTAAACAGTTACCCCTTTTAGTGTAGTTTTAAGATAAAATGAATTCGGAGACGATTTATTTTCTAAATATGTGACGAAAGCTTGGTAGTTTTGGATGCCGTTAATGTGTATTGGAGGCGGTTTATCTTTGGGGGGTCTAGCATTATCGGTAGGCTGATCTACTTCTATTAAATTTTCTAACGGAGCATAAGTGTTACTTACTGGGATGGTTATGTCATTTCTTGCGACTGTTGTTTTTTGCCTACGTGGATAACTGGATTCAGCTGGCGAGTTCCTTTTCTTCCCAGTAACTAAGGCCCAGGCATCTCGTAATGTTTCATCCCGATTAAGGCCTAATACACTTTCCCCACTTCCCTCAACACACTGCGTTAAGGTGGGGAGCATTTCAGCTGTAGGTCTCACCTTTGACTTCAAATGGAGACTCAGGACCCTTCAGTCTTCAATTTGAAACCAAAAGAATAAAATTTAGTCAAAAGAATTGACTGAATTCTAATAAACTTTTTGACGAAAAAATATAGGTTATTTATAAACATGTAAAAATAATATGTATATATTGTTTCAATGATAAACGACTTGGGACCAACATGTCAAGATAAGAAGAATGAATCTTAACAACCTAATGAAAGTACTATACTCTCTACTAAATATATCATCATAACTAGAAATTAGACGGAAAATAAATACATAAACATACGTAAACCAATATGGAATTACGCTTCACAGGTCTTTAAAAGACTTACATTAAAAAAACTGCAATCATTCTAAACAAAAATTTTGTACTCATATCGACAGCTCCTTGGTACTTAAACAACAAAACCCTGCATACGGACCTACAACACCAACAGATGACCAACATATAAGGAACTCTTTATTCTCGTTTTCATAGAAAACTTCACGGAGACCACAATAGACTTATAAACGACATTACTACAATTGAAATGCATTGAAATTGAAGTGTCTACGGGGAATACGAGGCCTAAACCGTGGACTTTATATATCAGTTACTACTGTATATACAAAGGTTAAGAATGTTTATGTATTTATTGTAAATAAGCATATGTAAGTTGGAGGAAAGGAAAAAAAAAATTGAAATTCCAGTTTGAAGAAGACTAAACAGAAGTATACTAAACAGCTTTCAGGCCGTGTGTTGAGGTGATAAGGCCGTTATCATGCTCAGCCATTACGTTTTCCCTCATTTTTCGGTATCCATTTTATAGAGGCTGGGTGTGCCCCAGGAGTATCTCCATACAACATCAGGGCCGTTGTACAGGAGAAATAAAATAATAATTTATATTATTTCACAGGTGGGATTTAAACCTAGAGTCTAGATAGCAGTAGACTGTTGTCCACCTATCGCCTAGATCACTCTACAGAATAAATAAAATATAGTTGCAACATATTATTCATTATATCCCTTTCTTATTATAGGTGAAACAAGCAAATATTATATAATGGTCTAAGGAAAACTCTATTTTTTCTTGAATGAAAGCGAATCAGTAACCCTTCACCAACTCCTGATCTTCAAACAACTGAATTAAATACTTCATTCAACTTGATTCAGGAATGTTGTCGAACTAATTTTGATTCTTTGAAGGTCTCTTCAACTGTTTGAGATTGAAATAATTTCGAAACTTATTTAATTCATTTTATCTTAGGAAGAAATGTTTTAAATGACAACACATTACTTATTCAGTGGTTTTTAGTATATTTGAATTTAAATTAGTTACTTCCAATTTATTAAAGTAAAATCATGTCTTAAACTAACTATCTAAAAACAATTTATCACATTTTTTTTAATTTGTACTTAATAATAATAATAAATTCTTTATTTATTCTGGGACTAATCCCTTAAGAATAATGTTGCAAGAAAATTAAAATACACTTTAGAGTCTTAGAGTATAAAAACAAACAACAACAAAATACAAAATAATAATAATAAATTAAAAAACAACCGCAAATAAAAATATTGAAAATTAAACTATATAATAAACAAAATAAGAGATGTATACAATCTTGATAAAAAAGAAGTTTACATTGATTTATTTTTTTATTTTATTTTTTTTTTGGTTAAATAATATACTAATAATATAACATGTGCAAAATACTACATAACATAATATGGAATAAAAGTAAGTAAGGAAATTAGTCATAACCGTGGATGTGGCAATTGGGATAGTTGTAAAAGGGTCGGGATTAAGGAGTAGAATAGAGCTAATCCTAAAAATGTTAATAATTTATAAGTCGTTGGTATCTGTCAAAAAATTACGCAATGGATATTCAAGTTGATAACGTATATTTAGACTGAGGTTTTTAAAACATAAAATAAAATGTAAGGAGCTAACACTTAAGTATCAGCATTCATAAATTTGGCCCAAGGTAACCCCTTCAAAATCTCCAAGACTTTTTTAAGAAGCCAGCAATACAGTCGCATATTGCTGGTTAGAGCTGTAAAATGTAGGCGCACATTTATCTCCTAGCAAGTTTAAAATTACGATTAAAAGAAATGATCTATAAAAACAAATAATAATTTATTTAATACTGATAAAAAATACGATATAATGTAAATATATTTAAAAGGAAAATAAAAAATTTCTTATCTTTAATGGTATTATTGTTATAAATTTATTTATTTGTCTCTCTATGAGCTAAAAAATATATACGTTTTAGTTTTATTCTAATTTCCTAGTTTCTCTACTTGCTTTCTCTTCGATTCTCCGAGGTGCCTGAAAAGATGATGGCCTTGAGATCTTCTGATTTAGAATATTTTTTTGGGAGACCGCTTATGGGCAGTCTATTTACAATCTTATAACAAATTTATTTGACGTATTAAATAATACAGTTGTAAATCTTTATATATATATATTAAAACAATTGGTATTATTAGTTAGGTATAATTAGTAAAACAATTGTTACTATAAAAAACCTTCACTTCAAAATAAATAATTTAACTGGGACACCTGTAGCATAGTGGCTAATATAACAGCCTTCTATGCCCAAGGTAACGGGATTTAAACTGCAGGTGGCCCCTATGATTTTTTATGGTATTATAAAATCCTTAGTTATTCAATTTTGCGGTTTTACCTGATTTAATTTTACGGTTCCAGATACCGAGTTGAGCATTGACATTTTTTACCATCTGAAATTTATCATTTAATTTCCAGATCACATGCACCATCTATTTCAACCGTGGAACTAAGATATTTTAAATGTCTAACTATTTTTATAATCCCTCTAAGATTCAGATCTATATCCTCATTGACTTTACTATGTCCTGTTTTCTCAGCAATAATAACTGGACTCCATTGTTGGTATTCCTCATCAAATTTTCTTTATATGTGCCGGCATCTTCTGCGCCATGTCTAGTGATTACCAGGGTATCTGCGAAAGATAAGTTATATAGGAATACCTTTTCTTTTAACTGTATTCTCATGGGTTCGTATTTTATTCTCTAGGCTTTCAAACAAATGTCAAGATAAATGTTGAACAGACATAGAGAGGCACAACATCTCTTGTTTGATCCTTTCCTTGCAGGAAAATGCTCATAAAGATATAAATAATAGTTTACTAATGTTTTATATTGTATATTTTTAAACATTTTAATTGTAATAATCCTATTATGAGAATCACACAATATTACAGTTCGATATAGTACAATAAGACAATTAACAAACTATGGATCCGACATAATTAGGTTTCGCAAGCCGATCAGTTCAGTCCCGCTCGAGAATTGATTAATTTACTGGCCAATCATAGTCCAGTTTAATTAGCATCCTATCATGTTGCGCTTAATCTTGTAATGTGATCTAGTTCTTATGTCTTGTCTAAATGTTTATTTGAACAATAGCAGAATTTCGCCATATTATATATATTGAAATGGATATTATAGATACTTTTATAGCACTACTAAACCAAAAAGTTTTTTTAACTGCATTTATTAATTCACACCTGTCAGCATTATTATGACAACCAGCAAATGGTAAACTACACAGTTACTAATCCTCTACCTTTGTACTGTAAACATTAGCTTCCCAATAAAGTACCCACTTTTTAGTATACTTCCAAATATGGACATGGAAACACGCGATTTTCGAGTAATATTTTTGTACGAGTTTAAACTCGGCCATTCAGCAGCTGAGGCCACAGAATTTTCCAAAGAGTGTACCCAACTTCGTAGGAGCATTAAGTGATTTTGTACTGTCAGTGAGACCAGTATGGTCATTTGATAATAAAATTAGAAATGATAATTACTAAATCATGAAAACCTAAAGACAAATTTAAGGAACAAACCGTATATTATATTATTTAAGGACATTATTTTTTAGTTTCTTAAAAGGTATTAAAGATATTTTGTTATTCAGAATATTTTAATTTTCTTGTTATACTTTTCTATTTACATTCATAATTCAGTATTTAAATAATTGTTTCCTTTTGTTTTAGCTCTTACATTTTATTTTTTGGAAACCTCAGTCTATATTTACGTTATCAATTTAAATATCCATTGCTTCATTTTTGACAGATACCAACGACTTATAAATTATTAACATTTTTAGGATTAGCTCTATTCTACTCCTTAATTCCCGACCCTTTTACAATTATCCCAATTACCGCATCATTATCACTAAATTCCTTACTTACTTTTATTATATTTTATGTTATGTTGTATTTTGCACTTGTTATATTATTAGTATATTATTTAACCCAAAAATAAATAAATAAATGTAAACATTTTTTTTAATAAAAATTGTATATACATCTTATATTGTTTATTGTGAAGTTTAAATTTTCAATTTTCAATTAATTCAAAATTCAATTAATTTTCAATATTTTTATTTGAGATTTTTTTTTAAATTATTTTTATTATTATATTTTTTTGTAATTTGTATTTTTTCTTGTTTGTTTTATACTCTAAGACTCTTATGTATTTATTTTAATTTTCTTGTTATATTATTCTTAAGGGATTAGTCCCAGAATAAACAAAGAATTTATTATTATTATTATCTAGCTGAACAATAAGAAGTCGTAAGAAACTGATTTTTGATATTATGTGTATAAATATGAGTCTGGTAATGGTTACAACAGGGGAGCCCGTGGTTGAGTGGTTAGCGCTCTAGCCTGCCACGTTGAAGTTGTAAGTTCGAATCCTATTCCCAGGAGGACTTTTTTCAAGCATACAAATAAATGGGGATTCACTCACAATCTTCCCTGGGTATTAGATTAGTTAATTGATACCACCGATAAAAATAGCGTAGGGTGATGACCCTACCCTAAATGTCATCGAGTATCGCGTGTGATATAAACCATACCGCGCGGCCAAGGCCTCAAGGCCTGTCGCCTAACCGGAAAAAATATATATAGATCATAAAATTCTCTACAAACTTTCGGATCAACCCTGAAAATTAGAAAAATTATTTGGCTCTTGGGAAAGGGATAAAAAACAAACCAATATAATACTGAAGGAAAATCCTGAAGAATAGGAATCGTTTAGGGAAATAGATGGGTTAAGGACAAACAAGTAAAGTATTCCCGCTTGCTAAGAAACACAAAGAATCTCTGTAATGATGCTGGATAATCCTGAGCCTATAATTTACGATTCTGGTTTGTTGGTCTTTGATTTTCTGATATCGGAGATCGGTCAAACTGTTGACAATCAAAAACTTCTAACAAAATAAAACACAAAGAATTCTCAATAGTAATTAATTATCATATGATTTTAAATGGTTTCAAGAGTGCTGCCAATGGGCAGTTCTTTACATTTTTTTTTTCATGTATTTTATCATCCATCAGCATATTTTTTTTTTTATATTAATATATTTTTATAATTTCAATAAATTTGTACATTAAAAAAAAAAATTGTTTCGTTGCATTTTCCTTCAGTGATCGAAATAAATATCTTGAACTTGTTTACTTTTAACTTTACTCACTTTAACAATTCGTTGCCCGACATATTTTCTAGTAATCCGCTCCTGCCTTACAGATAAAACCTTTAAAGTTAATCATAACCTTTCCTACTCCTCAGTATTCAACCAGTCAGTCGGTGTACCTTAAGGTAGTATCCTAGGCCCAATCCTCTACACGGTGTATACAGTTGATATTCCTATCCATCCAAGCACCGTCCTCTCCACTTACGCTGATGACACGTGTGCTATCCGTTAATAATGATCCTATAGCTGCTTCCCAAATCCTACAGAGCCATATATCCGTCATTGCAGAATGGTGTCACAATTGGAGAATCAAAATAAATCCTAATAAATCCCACCAAATTACCTTCACTCTACGACGTAAACCTATGACTTCCTGTCCAGTTTTTTCCTTTAATCATACCCCATTCATCACTGTAGAACAAATACGATACCTTGGTCTTCATCTTGAGAAACGCCTTACATGGAATCCTCATACAAGACTTAAACGACAAAAAACTGCTCGTAGATACCGACTATTATAACACTTACTTGACAAACGATCAAAACTCCCTCTTTACTTCAAAAAACTCCACAAGACCATCGAATTAATCTCGCATCCAATCCTTGCAGTCCGAAATCCTTCGACCAATCCTAGACGCTCCTTACTTTGTTACCAACAAACTCATCCATAGAGACCTGAATATCACACTAGTTACATAAATCGCCCATAAAAGAAACACCTCCTTTACAAATTACCTGCCCATACAAATCCGCTTGTCCGTATCCTCTCATCAACACATATTCCCGATAATCCTCCGAGGCGTCTGAAAAGACGGTGGCCTCGAGACCTGCTGAACAAATAAACATTGAAGTGCTACCGCTGGGTAGATTCTTCTCAAGACTTTTTCAACCAAATTGTCTGTAAAAAACACATTTACTTATTGTATTACGTAAATTGTACAGTTGCAAATTTCAATAAAAGAATTTTTATAAAAACAAAAAACAATTCGTTTACATGACCATGTAATTTACCACTTTACATGATATAGTCTAAAGAAACTATATTTTTATTTTATTTTTAGGAACGTTACTCATATATCAAGCAGTAAATTATATTAAGCTTATAACTAGGGTTTTTCAATATAAAGAAATACACATGAAAAACAATTAGTGAGCCATAAATGTTTATTAATACTACATAGGTAATATGTAATTTACACTCAATTATTTCTTTTTCTAAATTTAAAAGCACGCTTTGTAATATCTCAATTTCGAACAATTAGAAATTAAGAAAACATGTGCTTAAACTTTTTAACAAAACATAAAAATTCAACATATCATTAATTATTACATCTCCAAGTAAAGAGTGAATTTTAACAATTGTTTAAACTGAATCGAGAAAAAAAAACTGAGTTAACAGGGACGTGGAAACAGTATAATAAATGAATCGAGAATATTTTTCCCAAACTTTTTATATTTGATCGGACGTTGAGATGCACGTGTAGATATCATCCAAAAAGGTTGATATACATCAAACCTATTAAAAAGTTTAATTGAAACCCAATATTGTTTTACATAAAGTTACTCCAATATTGTTTTATCCTATCTGAATAGGGAAAGAAATTATTTTTGGTGTTATTTTTTTTTTTTAATATTGTTTAAAAAGCACTAAAAATATTTGAAATATCATTCAGCCTAAATAACAACGAAATTAGTTGTCTTACGAAGTAAGACAATAAGATGATTAAAAATATTCTTATTTGAATAGTTCTAATTAGGAGCGGTTATTGGAGTTACCATATAAACTGACCCCAACATGACTAACATGATACGATAGCAATCTAATTCTGACTTCAACTGTTTATTTTATTAATTCAAACGACTGAAGCGGACGTGTGGTTTGAATCTGAAGGTGGTATTCAAATATGTATAGATTAAAAAATTTATGACTAGTGATTCATTTATCTGGACTTACGGAGTTAAGCTTTAGGGCTCTACTAAACCATCAAATTCTTCCCGTATCCAATCCATACAATCCAAAAATCCTTCGAAAAATCCTCAATGCTCCCTATTTTGTCACCAACAAACTCCACTCCCACTTTAAACCACTACTTTCAATCCTTGCTTCCTCTTCCATTCCTGACAATCCTCCGAGGTGTCTGAAAAGAAGATGGTCTCAAGACCTTCTAGTTTAGATTACCTAGTGGAGTGTTCTCTTCATGTATTGGGTTGTGTCAATGTCCTTTTTTCAAGGTAAAGGATTTTTATTAAAAATACGATATGAAAACAAGATAATTTTCTTCGAAGTATTTACCTTCTTTTTTTACACATTATTCCCAACCTGACACCAACTTTTTTATCCCCGAACTCAAAAACTCTGAGCTTTGAAGTGAAACAAAATATGAAAACGCACTTTTCACTTGATCATCATTTTCAAAAAGTTTTCCTTTGACGAAGTTGTCTAAATTCCTGAATAGGTGGTAGTCTGTTGGAGACAAGTCGGGAAAATTTGGTGGGTGCGGAAGAACTTCGTTGTTGTTGTTTTAATTTTAAGGGCAAAAAACTGCTGATAGTTATTATCGCCCTCACATCTTTACAAAAAACAAAATAAAAAGTAAAATTATTTACCAAAATGATGATATCAGAAAAAAAAAAAAATAGGAAAAGAAAAAAACGAAAAAATATTAAAACAAATAAACAATACAGTAACATTAAAAAATAATTAAAATAAAATAAACGAAATTAACAATGATGATAAAAAAAAAAAAAAATTTAACTTCGTTGTTCTTTCTATTTTTGCACGGTATGTTTTGAAACATGGGGTCTAGCTGCCGCTCAGTGAGATCATGAGGTACCCCTGTATCGAGCATTTTTACTTTCCTAATACACTTTAAATGTCTGGAAACGCTAGATGCACTTGCATTTTGTTGTGCTGAGAGTCCTTTAACTATTTGGTAGTGGTTTCCTTCTACTGTATGTTTGAGGACATCGTTGTCTATTACGGACGGAGGCCTTCCTCGGGGCAAGTTTTCCAAGTCGGTATCCCCAGCTGAAAACTTAGCAAACCATCGGCGAATGGTCCGTTCATTAAATGCCCAATGGTCCCTTCCCCAAATGCCTTGCAAATATTTCTAGCGGCCTCAGCTGCTGAATAGCCGAGTTCAAACTCGTACAAAAATATTACTCGAAAATCGCGTGTTCCCATGTTCATTTTTGGAGGTATACTAAAAAGTGGGAAATTGATTGGGAAGCTAATGTTTATAATAAAAAGGTGGAGGATTAGTAACTGTTTACTTTAAATATGTAAACATTCGGAAGAAAACAACAGAGACCTACAAAATCCTTTATGTATTTCAGAAACTATAAAAACGGAGATTTCATGTGAAACAATCTAATATATTATCTATAGATATTTGCAGCTAATTAAGATATTTAAAAAAAATGTTTCCGAAATATTTCAACTGAAAAAGCGTGTTATCTCTTGGGAATAGAAGGAAATAAGTTAGTTGAGGAAAGAAAGCAGAAATAGTGGTGACAGTAGAAAGGATTAAGCCATCGCAACTCTGCATGGGATCCGGAAACAGAGGCATCCCCTGGGACTCCTAAGAGAAATTCTCTACTTCTCTACTAAAAAATCTATCTACTTTTTCAGTTCAGCCTTCTAGCTCACAGGGAAAGACTGTTATAAAGTATTGTGTGTTTATTGAAGGATGTTTTTTTTATTTAGTCATACAATTTTATGTGAAAAAGGAATTCGTATCCCTACGATCCATGATGTTTCTTGGGTTTAGTAGAGATTCATAATATTGTAGAACATAAAAATATGATTATTTCAATTCTTAACAAGCAAGAAAAGGTCTAATTTTACTATTTCAAAGGATATGCCCGATTTTCATATTAAGGACTGATTAAATTTTTGTTTTTGTCTTAAGTCAAAGTCGACATTATCGTTAAAAATATTCTTAACAATTAACATTTATTGTAACCAGTATACGGTTCAAAATGGTAGAGAACCACCATTTTTGAATCATTTATCCTTTTGAAAGGATTCGAATCGAAACAATTCACTGGTAACTAGGATTACCACACTAAAAAGGACACTTTTTAATATAGAAACTCTCTTCCCGATGCATGAATCGGTCCGAAATAACTTAAGTCTGTCTGTATTAGGAAGGAAGAGGTCGGTTACGCACGAAAAGAACTAATTTTACTATTTGAAAGGATATGCCCCATTTACATATTTTATGGACTGTTTTAATATTATTTAATATTAGTGAAAACCTGTTGGATGAGCGTGGTATCAGTCAAATCACCTTCTTGCACGGCCGTTGGGCTAAAACACTACGAATCAAGATATTTTTTAGTAATGGGCCAGACTTCCAGATCGAATTAAGGACCTCTAAACAAGAAAAAAGTCTTCTGGAAATGTATCCGACAATATTTATCTACTTGCCTAGTTATAGTTCATAATATACTAGATACTATATAATATGTAGATTCTATATTACGTAACTATATAAAATATCAATGTCAAATTTTATTGTTTGTTTAAAGTAATGGTTTTGGTGAAAGCTGTGAGATGTGGTGAAAAGATATTTTTGTTTCACTCGAGAATGTAACTTCCTGGGGTTCAGTCTAGTACTATCATTACCCGAACAAAAGCAAACACTCAAAGCAGCCGAAACACAACTCTTTCTCATTTGATAGCTTCCTCGTTACGTTTTTTTCTTTGAGAAACAACAGAGTCCGAAAAATCCAATTGAGTTGACAAAACGCTGTGGGTTAGAGAGAAAACAATATAGGCTGATGGCTCCTGTTTTTGGTGACAGACAAGCATTGTTCTCGATAGAATGGTCACGCAGGCTGGTTTCGTCAGTTGGTATTCACTTAGGGAAAAGTCTTGCGGTTATCTCAGAATGACATGGTACACCTGCAAGGAAAGGTAAAATTCATTAGAAAAAAATCATGATATAGAGTGAGTATTAAAACTAGATCAGTACGAAATTAGCAGAATGTGGTTGATTACAAAGAATATTCTAATAGCTTAGGTCCATAAAAAAACCCATATCAAATCTTTTTTTAATATTATAGGGTATCGAATTCGTTCAAATTCTACACTTAAGTATTTACATAATGTATTGGGTTGATGCAAAATTAATGCAGGTTTCCTCTATTGCAATATCTTAATTCCAATTGTGTAAACAAAGCTAATCCTAACATTGATCATTATTATACCAAAACAAACCTTATCTAATACCCTCTCTTTCACCATGAATTTGTTTAGTAAAATCGTTTTGTTCAGTGTGTTCAAAGGTCTTGATTTTCGTCAAATTTATTTTTACGAATTTAAATTAGGGCGCAGCGCTGCGCAAACGGCTCGTAATATTAATGAAGTGTGGGGTCAGGGGGCTATTAATGAGTGCACGGTGCAGCGTTGGTTCCAGAAGTTTCGCAGAGGAGATTTCGACCTCGAAGACAAGGAAGGTCGGGGCCGTCATCTTGCTCTGGACAACGACCAGCTGGGGTCAAAAGTGGAAGAAGACCCAACCAAAACCACACGAGAAATGGCGGCGGAACTCGGAACTCAAAAATTGCAACGTCTTTGCCCAGCATTGATGAATCGGAAGGGGCCGATCCTGCTCCACGATAACGCCAGACCACACGTTGCACAACCAACGCTTCGACGACTGCACGAGTTGGGCTACGAAGTTCTCCAACATCCGCCTTATTCACCTGACCTCTCTCCTACAGACTTCCACTTTTTCAGGCATCTGGACAACTTTTTGAGGGAGAAAAATTTTCAAAACCAGGACGACATTGAAAATTCTTTTCGTGATTTCATTGAGTCCAGGGATTCGGATTTTATTTCTGGCGGAATAAGAAAGCTTGTTGAACGTTGGCAAAAGTGCATTGATTCAGATGGAAATTATTTTGATTAAATATATATGGTTAAAGTAAAGATATGGCGTATTTACAATACCTACTAAAAACCTGCATTAATTTTGCATCAACCCAATATATACACGATAATGTGGTTACTTTTTTCGAATTAAAAAAATAAAAGTACCTTGGAAGAAGAAAAATTTATTTAATAAATTTGCGTTTAAGCCTTATCAAGCTATTTCAATCACAATGAAACCTATATGATATTAAAGACCGTTAAATTTTACATATATATAGCGAGTTTAATCACAATCGTAAAAAGATACAAAACGTATAGTATAAAGTAGCTCTTCCTGCTGACCGATCCTGATAAAAAGTAGCTGTAATATCTCGGCCGTATAGTTGTTTCAAATATGAAATTTCGGTTTCGTACAGCACTTGGGTTTCTTGCTAGACTAAACACACACACACACAAACCTTTACGCGCGACGTATATTTCCGTTGAAAACTGGAATTAGAAAATTTTCTCGATCGGAATACTTTCCCTTGCTTTTTGTTTCATATATAGGTATGTGAAAGGAAAAATTCCCAAACATTTAATTAACTTTAGTATGTTAGCTTTGTACTTGAGCTTTTAAGCTAGACCCACTACTGTAATGCCATGACAGGAAGGTTATAAAAACAAGCATAAAGAAAAGAGTTTCTTGGAAATATTTTGGTAATAGAAGAAAAAATGAGGTAAAAGAAGTCTCATGATGAGAAAGGCCTTATAAGAAAAAAAAGTTTATAAAGAAAGAAAGCTTTGTACATTCTTTATTTTTAAATTAAAAATTTAATTTCGGTCTAAGTTTGTTTTTTAAAAATTGCGGTCTTATTAAATTTGTAATATAACGTTGTTGTTTGTTTACGTCACTTTATGCTTCTGTGGCTAAGCGGACTTTGCTATGGCTGAAGTCATAAATTTGTCTATCCAGGTTTTTTTAAGGATATGGATCTTTAACGAGTACCTTGTGCCTACTAAGCACCACCAATTTATGTACCATTCAAAATATAAACAAGGATTGTTTACCTCTTTAAAAACAAAAAAAAAAATCATCGAGACATCTGCAGGATTAAAGCTTGGTATCTTGGGTTTAGATGGGTAATATGATGGCTAAAACACTATAGGTGACTCATAAAATTCAGGTTTTTTATATAAAAACAATAAAGTCTTTTACTAACTATTTACATTATGCGCTGTACTATTTACAATATATTCTATTGTAGGTGATTATAACTTAAGTTAGCCACAAAAGAAAAGTGAAGGGTTAGTGACATAACAAACCGGTTGAATATATGTGTAAATCTAGTAATTTATTTCTAACAAGTTTATGGCCTATTAGGCTTAAATTCTTGGGCTTATTACCTGTTTTTAACATTAGAATCAGGGCACTAAACGTCACTTCATGCTACTGTGGCCGATCGGACGATGCTACAGTAGGAGTCCCTATTAGCTATTTAAATTAAAAAATATAGAGATTTTCAAGGAGTACCTGACATCACAACCGCTCGAAACAACTATTTGACGCTCCTTCCAAACCATTTTAGCGTTTTTTTGTTTTTTTTAAATCCAGTATCATCAACTGGGTTCGAGTCCGCGACCTTGGGCCAGAAGAATTTATTTTAGCCACTACACTACAGATGAAACTTGAGTTATCTTTATTCCCAGCAAAAAAGAGTGTTTTCTCAGTGATTATTATTTCTGTGCACACGGGATAGTATAAGTCCATTTTTCTAGAAATGACAGTTCTTAACATTCTGGAGTGGTATTCATCTATGTTTAAAATATGCAAAAAATTCATAAATGATTCTCTTTCAATTAATGTTTAAATACCTCTACTTTGTACAAAAAAACTACTAACCTTCAAAAGAGTAAGTCGCCTATACCATTTTGCCATTCAAGAGTAGATATATATTTTCATTTTCTGTTTATTATTTTGAATCGTCAAAAAAAAAATAACACCCTGTCAAAAGTGAGGCCTTAAAGTTAAATAAATAGAACCAAATAGCAAATTCGAAAATTTGTCCGCCGTCTGGGTTTTTTTCTGAAACTACAATTTTTTCTAAATTTTGCACAAAAATACCAGAGCATCTGACGATCACTCTAACACCTAGCCGTTGATATCAATTACTTTTAAAATGGCGGTCGATTAAACATTATTCAATATTATAACAGTTATTTTAAAAAAAAAAAAAAAGAGAACAATATTTTTAGAGTTTTTTAATCAATATAACACGATTAAAAAAAAAAAATGAAATTTTACTCTGTTAATTTGAAATATAGAGAATTTCTGTTGTTAGTGCTTTTAATTTCCTACAAAACAAAAAAAAAATAAATCTGTTCAGGAATAGATTGGTTCAGAAATTAGCAGTGCAGACCATCTTTCTTTGAATTATTTTTGGCTTTTCATATTAGATAATTGTCTTTAGGCAGCTTTATAAACAATAATACCCTAATATAGTTCTTAGGAAATAAGAAACCATTGTGTGATAATTTGAAGCTTTTTTTCAACAAACAGGTAAAAATCTTGATGAATGGGTTTTTAAAAATTATTTCCTACTTGAAAAAAAAAAAAATCTTGAAATAACCGTTATTCTAAATAAACCAAATCTTTAGATACTTATGGCCTTTTCATTTTTTCCCATTATTTATTGTATGATTTTCACCAATTATCCACCACAGTCAAGAATGTCCGGCACTTCTTTGCTTTCTTTTCATTCGATAAATGTAATTTGTAGGAGCGCGTGGTCTAGTGAATAGAGTGCTAGTCTACTGTTCTCCGGGTCTTAGTTTCGAATCCCGGCTATGACAGGATATTATTTATTCTATTAATGCGGCCGGGGTGCGACCGTAGGGTATGGAGACCCTCCTGGGGCAGGCCTCTTAAAAATAGGTACCCAAAATTGGTGGAAAAATCTGCTGGCTAAAAAGGCCTAACTACCTCATTGCATGCCCGTCGTCCTAAAAACAGTACGAATCTCTATATGTACTGAGCCTAAGACCCTTCATGGGTTGTAGTGGTACAGGTAAATGTAATTTAAAACCCTGTATTGCAATGAATTCCTTCCAACCAAGTGCGCCCAAAAAGTTCAGATGTCAAAAAAACATGATTCACTAAAATTATACAAGTATTTGGCAGTGAAACATAAATTATGGTTAAAAAATGTATAATATACCGTAAAACGTTGGACCCTAAAGGTAATATCAGACCCACTTTTATGAGTAGCTATTCCGCCCGTATAACCAACTGCATTAACTGTGTATGTTTTTTTTTTTACGATCAAGGTGGTCTTATAACTAGTTTATGCTTTGAAACAAAGCCCCATAACAGGTTTATATCTAATAGATTTCTCCATAGTTTTTAATAACCTATTTAATAATTATAATTAACTGGCTATATCCCGCAGCTTTGCTCGATAATATTTCGTTTTGTGAAACAATATAATGTTCTTAAAATGAAACGTTTTTTGTCCTCTTGAAATAATATTATAATAATTGAGAATGTTACCATATCAATGTACACACGAAACATGGATATGAATAGCTTATGCTTAAATATATTTGTTATAAATATACTTTCTTTGCCAATACTGTTCAATTAATATAATTTCGGTTCGGAATTCGATTATCTTTCAAATGAGTGGTTATACTTTTTCAAGAGATGTATAGTTTTTTAAATTAATTACTCTGGCTACATTACATACCTCTATTTATTATCCATTAGCATTTTTCATCAATCCTTCAAACTGTTTTCAGTGATTTGTTGTTGTTTATTCGTTTAACTTGTTTATTTGTATAATGCCAGTATGGCTAATCGGACGATGCTATGGTGGGAGTCCTAAATTTTGCCTATCCAGGTTTTATTAGGATAGGGATCTTTAACGAGTACCTGACATCGCACAGGCTCGAGACCACCTTTTAACGTCCCCTCCGAAGTACGGCATAACTAAGGTTTTTTTACCCATTAAAAAATCCTAGGGTCACCCGCAGATTTGAATCCGCAACCTTTGACATAGAAAGCTATTATGCTTGCCACTACGCTACGGGTGGTCCCAGATTGCCTTATTATATGTTAGTAAATTTCCAGTCTAGTTAACGAATATAGGTACAAATCAGATAAATGGATGATAAATTCTTTTTAATATTTATTTATTGAGAAATATTACAATTTGTATCTAAATGAACATTAGTAATAGAAATATGAGATCATATTCACACAATATATACAAAATACAATGATAAAGTCAAATTACATAAAATATAGTATATTATGATAAATTAGTTGATTAAATTAATCAATGTGTAGATAATTTTGTTTAGTTAAAAAAATCTTTGAAATCTTATTATATATATATTGGGTTGATGCAAAATTAATGCAGGTTTCCTCTATTGCAATATCTTAATTCCAATTGTGTAAACAAAGCTAATCCTAACATTGATCATTATTATACCAAAACAAACCTTATCTAATACCCTTTCTTTCACCATGAATTTGTTTAGTAAAATCGTTTTGTTCAGTGTGTTCAAAGGTCTTGAATCGAAAATGTCAAAGTGCGATTTTCGTCAAATTTATTTTTACGAATTTAAATTAGGGCGCAGCGCTGCGCAAACTCAAAGCGGCGGAACTCGGAACTCAAAAATTGCAACGTCTTTGCCCAGCATTGATGAATCGGAAGGGGCCGATCCTGCTCCACGATAACGCCAGACCACACGTTGCACAACCAACGCTTCGACGACTGCACGAGTTGGGCTACGAAGTTCTCCAACATCCGCCTTATTCACCTGACCTCTCTCCTACAGACTTCCACTTTTTCAGGCATCTGGACAACTTTTTGAGGGAGAAAAATTTTCAAAACCAGGACGACATTGAAAATTCTTTTCGTGATTTCATTGAGTCCAGGGATTCGGATTTTTTTTCTGGTGGAATAAGAAAGCTTGTTGAACGTTGGCAAAAGTGCATTGAATCAGATGGAAATTATTTTGATTAAATATATATGGTTAAAGTAAAGATATGGCGTATTTAAAATACCTACTAAAAACCTGCATTAATTTTGCATCAACCCAATATATAATTTTTTTTTTTTTTTTCAACAATGGGTAAATAATTTCTCATGAAAACTACTTTTAGGTTAAGTTATTCTCCCATAAAAATTTAGATTAATTTAAATTTATTCGCTGTACAATAATATAGTTACAACACTAAACATGTTAATTTTAATACATCGGCTGTAGCTTTGAATCCATGTATATTCTACGTATTTATATTATAAATGGAACAATATCAATGTTTTGTTTTTTTGTTTTGTTTTTTACATATTTAAAGTATATATACCCTCAATATTGGTTTTTATTGCACGATTTTTCATGTTTTGAGGTTTTTGTTACATGTTTATCCGATGTTATTCTACACGAAAATTTAGTTTCTAACCATAATGATTTGGTGACATAAGAATTATTAAATTAATTTCTATCACTTTTTTAAGTTATTTAATTAACTAATTCCGAGTGGGTTGAGCACTAGTCGACTGTTCTTCAGATCTCGGGTTCGAATCTCGGTCAAGACCGAATTATTTATTCTGTAATTTCAGCCTATTGGTAATGGAGATCCTTCTGGGGTACACCCAGGCTGTATAAAGTGGATACCAAAATATTTTAGGGGAAACAAGCGGCTGAGCATAATCTAGGCTTAATCATCTCCTTGTACAGATGTTGGGGGTGAAATAAATGTCTATAAGTAATGAACCCAAGGTACATTATGGGTTGTATAATTACAGGTTGTATTTAGTTATTTTTTAAAAATATGTTTATAAAAATACTGAGCATTAAGTAGTATGATAAAAATTAAGGATGAGACGATGTATAAATGTTTGCTAAAAATAGTGAAACCAATTTATTGTGTTAGGCTTCTATCTAAAAACTTAAAGGTTAGAATTTATAAAAGTATTATTCTTCCGACGGTTCTTTACGGATGTGAAACGTGGCCGCTTACTTTGAGGGATGAACAATGGCTTAAGGTTTACGAAAATAAGGTACTGCGTAAAATATTTGGTCCGAAGAGAGATAAGGCCACTGGAGAGTTTAGAAGGTAGTACAACGTGGAATTGCGGAAATTGTATCCTGTGAATATAATTGAGTTGATAGCATCGCGGAGGCTCAAATGGGCATGTAAAGTTGTTGGACTCGGTAAGAAGCGGATTCCGAGAAAGTTGGTATTCGCTGAACCGACTGGTAGGCGTCCGAAAGGTAGGTCGAAGCGTCAATGGGAGGATTGCGTTAAGGCTGATCTCGGGGGCTTGGGCTTGAATGGTAAACATTGGACGAGTCTGTGTAGGCGGAATTTGGTGGTAAGATTTTTGTTTCGGTCAAAAACATTTTTTTTTTTGCAACAATTTATTGATCACTATTGTAATTAAAACTTTATAGGCAAAATTTATTATTCTCCCTGTGATAACGTTCGATTAGTCACTGTAGCATAAAAGAGATGTTAAATTAAAAAAAAAAATGTAACACCCTATCTCATACGCCATTTAAAAAAAACAAAACAAATCTGGTGAGGGAAACACACGACTTTTACTTACCTCCGTTTTTAAAATCGACTAAAAAATTTTTAAATACAGTTAGAGATAAAAATTAGTGAAACTAATAAGGAATTAATTAAAACTCAATTTCTATAGAAACATGTGGTGTATTAAAACAACGATTATATTATTACCTAAAATAATCAGATTTATCAGCTTTTCATCTTCATGCTTTTCTTCATTCGACTTTAAAAGCTTATTGATTTAAATACTCCACTCTAAATAATTAATAAAATTGATGTTTATTACCCAAATAGTCTCAGAAGTGATAGTATTTTATTATAAATCAATGTTGAATAAGTTTACAAACTATGAAGCGAAATCGTGTATAAGCATAGCTGAGGTCATTTGGTTAACAGTATAACTATTGGTATCCACAATGTCTGAGAAGTTTGTGATTAAAATTGATGAAGTTACAAGTTATTAGTTCAGTAACTCTATATTTATAATAATATCTGGTTTAACACATCGTTTAATATTACTAAAGATGTTTCGGTATCAAAAGCTTCCCTTATGTATTATTAAAGTTTGTTTGAATTGTGAGTATATATGTAATTTCACATACACACACACACACACACACACACACACACATACACACATATATATATATATATATATATATATATATATATTCTTTTGTATCAGTCAAGGCTGATAAATTTAAAATATTAATAAATTAAAACTCTTTTTCGACAAACACACTATATTTCCTATGTGCTAAAAAAAAACATTCATGTACGTTACCATTTTCTAGTCTATTCGCACAAAAAGGAACAAAGCTTAGCCCTCTGCACATAATCACCTTTAAATTTCTATATTTACAATCTAAAATCATCAACCAAACGTTCGATTAGTCACTGTAGTATAAAAGAGATGTTAAATTAAAAAAAAAAAAAATCTAACAACCTATCTCATACGCCATTTAAAAAAACAAAACAAATCTGGTGAGGGAAACACACGACTTTTACTTACCTCCGTTTTTAAAATCGACTAAAAAATTTTTAAATACAGATAGAGATAAAAATTAGTGAAACTAATAAAGAATTAATTAAAACTCAATTTCTATAGAAACATGTGTTTTATTAAAAAAACGATTATATTATTACCTAAAATAATCAGATTTATCAGCTTTTCATCTTTATGCTATTCTTCATTCGACTTTAAAAGCTTATTGATTTAAATACTCCACTCTAAATAATTAATAAAATTGATGTTTATTACCCAAATAGTCTCAGAAGTGATAGTATTTTATTATAAATCAATGTTGAATAAGTTTACAAACTATGAAGCGAAATCGTGTATAAGCATAGTTGAGGTCATTTGGTTAACAGTATAACTATTGGTATCCACAATGTCTGAGAAGTTTGTGATTAAAATTGATGAAGTTACAAGTTATTAGTTCAGTAACTCTATATTTATAATAATATCTGGTTTAACACATCGTTTAATATTACTAAAGATGTTTCGGTATCAAAAGCTTCCCTTATGTATTATTAAAGTTTGTTTGAATTGTGAGTATATATGTAATTTCACATACACACACACACACACACACACACACATACACACACACATATATATATATATATATATATATATATATATATATATATTCTTTTGTATCAGTCAAGGCTGATAAATTTAAAATATTAATAAATTAAAACTCTTTTTCGACAAACACACTATATTTCCTATGTGCTAAAAAA
The DNA here is from genome assembly GCA_023052935.1 of Piezodorus guildinii. NCBI lineage: Eukaryota > Metazoa > Arthropoda > Insecta > Hemiptera > Pentatomidae > Piezodorus > Piezodorus guildinii. The sequence continues at coordinate 130,622,880 of CM041297.1, read as the reverse complement.
AAACATTCATGTACGTTACCATTTTCTAGTCTATTCGCACAAAAAGGAACAAAGCTTAGCCCTCTGCACATAATCACCTTTAAATTTCTATATTTACAATCTAAAATCATTAATACTCCATCATTAAAAATGAAAATAGAGGATGATTAGGAATAGTGGCAGAACTCAATGTCAGAAAGAAATTATTGAAACCACCCGATAGTGCTGTTGAAAAGGATCGAGTGATCTAGGAAGTTAAATGTTTTTGAGAAGTCCAGAAGTATTAGCACAAATTATTTTCTATTCAAGATTTTGTCTTTTTTCATCAATGTTAACAACATGAAATAGTTCAATCTTTGGAGTTAAAACAAATAAAGGTACTTTAGACATAGAAAATTAGTTTATCATACTGTCTCATGAGAATGAAAGGAGTATGAAATTACAGCCCATTAAATTTTATATCGATACGATAAGTAAGTTCCGGTTTTAAGAAAATTGTAAAAAGGTGCAAAATTGCACTTTTGGGATACCGATTTTGACGAAGAACTTGTAACCATTACCAGACCCATATTTATACACAGAATATCAAAAGTCAGTTTCTTTGTATTGTTCGTATTCCATTTCTGACAATCTTCTGAGGCGTCTGAAAAGAAGATGGCCTGGAGACCTTCTAGTTTAGATAACGTAGTGAAGTGCTGCCAATGGAAATATTCTCATTATGTATATTATCTATAGATATTTGGAGCTAATTTACTTAATGTATTTACTAATACAGTTGTAAATTTCAATGAATAAATATATTTTAAAAAATGTTTTTGAAATATGTCAACTGAAAAACCGTGTTATCTCTGGGGAATAGGAGGAAATAATTTATTTGAGGAAAGAAAGCAGAAATAGTGGTGACAGAAGAAAGGATAGAGCCATCGCAACTCTAGCAACAAGTGCAAAATGGCACTTTTGGGATACCGATTTTGACGAAGAACTTGTAACCATTACCAGACACATATTTATACACAGAATATCAAAAGTCAGTTTCTTACGACTTCGCATCGTTCAGCTAGATTTACCACATACACGCAGTTACATATACACAGTAGAGTGTCTTACCTGTTAATAAATGTACTGCATACTTTTATAATTCATTCAGACATAAAACATTTTATTTATTATACATTTAAAAAAGAAATCAATTAATGCACAATTGAAGAGCGATAAAGCTAAGTTATAAAGTTGGGTTAATGGAGTGAGACAAAGTAGAAGCTTCTGAAGTTGATTGGAATGTAAGTCCCCAGGGACTAGGCTTGATGGAATCATGCTTAACTAACTTTGCTTAACTCTAGTGCTTTCACGGGCCGGCTTTAGATCATCGATCCTCACAATATATCTCCCCAGGCTGGTGTATGGATTTTATCTAATTTTGGATGATATTAAACAGAAATATCTATAATAAACGTAAAATTAGAACAGTTTACTGTGTGTATATAGAGTAAAAATTTAGTCTAGAGAGCAGTCAAATTAACAAACAATTAAGTAAATAAGGTTAAGTTAAGTTTAGTTTCTACTTAATTGTGTGTTAATTTGACAGCACCCCAACTAACTTCTGTTCTATAAATATCTATAGATTGATTATGATAACTACTTATTAGTTCAGGCAGCAGAACTATAAAACAGGCTATGGATTATACCCGAATATTTATAAAAAATCTTGTGCGGGCAACACACGACTTTCACTTACCTGAATTTTTAAAATCGATCAGAGAATTTTCAAATACAGTTAGGGATAAAAATGAGTGAAACTTTACACAATCATTTAAATTGAATTTCTGTATGAACATGTGTTTTAATAAAAGTCGATTATATTATTATCTAAAATAATCAGTTGGTTTTATCGCCTTTTCATCACTCTTTATCATTTTTACAAGCTTGGGTATAAGATAATATTTCTTCAAAATCTTTAACTTTTCAACGGTATATTACACGTCTATATTACTTTTCTTATGTTCAAAACCGAAAAATTGCATTAAAAAACATCTCTGCAGTTTTCTCCTTTAGTTAGAGATTTCGTTCAAATTATATATTTACTTGTTTGTTTTTTTTATTTTGTTTTTTTTTTATTTATTTTTTGTTTTTTTTTAGCATTTACAAAACTAAAGGTACATTAGAGGAAGAAAATTTAGAATATCGACATTAAAGCCCTGTTAGAATATATTTTTTTTAATTTATTTATAGTAATTTACAACTGTAATAATTAATACAATAAGTAAATGTGTAGTATGAAAATAAAAAGTCATGAAAATGTCTTGAGAAAGAACTACCCAGTGGTAGCACTTTACTAACTATTTTAAGACAGTAGGTCCCGAGGCCACTTTCTTTTCTGTCGCCTTGGAGAGTTATCAGGGATATCTGAGGAAGATAAATTACGGACAAGTGGGTTTGTATGGGCAGGGAGTTTAGAATGAAAAGAGGAGTATCTATCATGGGCTATGTCTGCAACAAATGGTATGTTCAGGTCATTATGGAGGAGTTGATTTGTGACAAAATAAGGAGCATTCAGGATTTTGCGAAGGATTTTGGATTGTAAGGACTGGATGCGGGAGGAATTAGATGGTTTCCTAGAGCTCCAAAGCTCGATTCCAAATGTCCAAATAGGTCTGATAATTGTGAGGTAGATGAGTCTTTTGTAATATACTGGAAGTTTTGAACGTTTGTCTAGTAAGTGTTGTAGTAATCGAAATATTCGAGCAGTTTCTTGTTTCAGTCTTGTGTGAGGATGCGCTTGTCAAAATGGAGACCTAGGTATCGGATTTGTTCTACAGAAGTAAGGGTAGTGTTATTAAAGGATACTGGGGAGGCAGGAAGTCATCGGTTTGCGAAGAAGGGAAAAGGTGATTTGGTGGGATATATTTTAATCCTCCAATTTTGACACTATTCTTCAATGGCTGTGATGTGGGACTGAAGAACTTGGGATGCAGTAGTTGGATCATTATGGACGGATAAGGCACACGTGTCATCAGCATAAGTATTGAGGACAGTACGAGGATGGAGTGGAATGTCAGCTGTATAAAGGGAGTACAGGATAGGACCTAAAATACTACCTTGAGGCACTCCAGCAGATAGGGAAAATGTGATTGAGTAGGAAAAGTTATGGTTTACCTTAAAGGTTCTGCCAGTAAGGTAGGAACGCATTAATAGGAAATATGTAGGGGTGAGGAATTGACGGAGTTTGTAAAGCAGTCCCTGGTGCCAGACTGTCAGACTATTTAAATCAGAATAAAATCTACATTATATTAAAGCCTATCAAATTTTACATCGATATATAGATTTAAATCAAAATCGTTAAAGCTGCTTTGAGAAAATCGTAAAAAGGTGAAAAAAGTATGGTTTGAAGTAGATCTTTCGGTCAGCTTATTTGGGTGAAAAAGTTTCTGTAACGTATAGTTGTCTTAAATATGAAATTTCTGTTTCGTTCCTCTGATTTTCATTCTTGCACTAGACTGCCACAATCACAGGGACACACAGACCTTTTTACGGGCCTTGGTCATTTGGACTCAGGGGACCCTAAAATGTGTGTTACCATTGAAAACTGGAATTCGATCAAGTTGAAAATAAATAATTCGTATACTGGAGAGTGGCAGCACAGAATCGTCTCATTGAGGTTAATGATTTTAGAAAAATTTGTATCTTATATACAAACTTATTAAGGTAATGAAAAGTGACGAATAGGGCATAAACTTATTATTAGTTATTGTACACAATTATTTTATATTCTATATCATTTAATCATACCATATAAACGAAACTGAATATAGTTCCTTATTTTTTTTAAACTCTACTAATTTTATTTAATAGTTCTTAAATTGATTATACAACGAAGATAATTAAAAGTAGTGTGTTACCTAAAACCTGTATTTTTTCAATATATATTTATTTAAAAACATATTTATTGATATTTACAACTGTACTAACCAAAAAAAAAAAAAAAAAAAATATACATCAAGCAAATGTGATAGTTATATAATACAATGACATGAAATACATGTAGAGAAGCTTCCCGTTGGAAGCACTCTAAAAATATTCTAAACTAGAAGGTCCCGAGGTCATCTGCTTTTCAGGCGCCTCGGAGAATTATCAGTAATCGAAGAGGAAGAAAGGATTAACACTAGAGGGTTAGAATGAGAATGGAGTTTGTCATAAAAGAATTGGTACATGGTCCGGGCCAAATCAGCAACTTAGGGAACATTAGGGTCTTTATGGTTGAGTTTATTCGTGACAAAGTAAGGAGCGTTGAGGATTTTACCGAGGATTTTGGATTGTAAGGATTTGATGCGATAAGAATTTGATGGTTTAGTAGAGCCCCAAAGCTCTACTCCGTAAGTCCAGATTGGACTTATAATAGTCATGTAGATGAGCCTTTTGTAGTTCAGAGGAAGGTTTGACCGTTTGTCTAGTAAGTGTTGAAGTACCATAAAACAACGAATCATTTTATTTTTTTAAATTCAAAGTCATGCTTTTCTAAATTATCTTTAATGATTTAATTTATTGATTTCCAGTATTTCGAAAAAAAAAATCTGGTGCGGGCAACACACGACTTTCACTTACCTCCATTTTTAAAATCAATGAAAGAATTTTCAAAAACAGTTAGAGATATAAATACGTAAAACTATTAAGGAAATAATTAAATTAAATTTATATAGAAACATGTGTTTTATTAAAAAATCTATTATATTATTATCTAAAATAATCAGTTATTTTTATGTTCATTTTATCACTCTTTATTAACTTTTAAATAATTGTGTATGAGATAATATTTTTTCTAAAATCTTTAGCTTTCCAACGGTATATCATACATGTATATTACTGCTCTTATGTTCAAAAACGAAAAATTGCATTAAATAAATATTTTTTTTCTGTTTTCTCCTTCAGTAGGGTATCGAATTTATTCAATTTATATATTTACCTGTTTTTCATCAGCGTTAACAAGATAATATAGTTATTTTTATTGAATCTACAAAATTAAAGGTACTTGAGGGGAAGAAAATTTAAAATATCAGCATTTAAGCCCTGTCAGACCATTTTAATCAGAATAAAACCTTTAGTATCATGTAGGTTTTATTCTAATTAAAATGCCCACTAAATTTTACATCGATATAGCGAGTTTAATCAAAATCGTCGGAACCGTTTTCGAGAAAATTGAAAAAAGGTGTAAAATGCATGGTATTAAGTGCCTCTTCTGGTAAGCTCATTTTTATGAAAAAAGTTTTGTCACATCTCGGGCGTATAGTTGTCTTAAATATGAAATTTCAGTTTCGTAGGACTTACCGTTTGCGCCCGGGAGTTACCACACACACACACAGACCTTTTTGCGGGACTTGGTTATTTGTACTCAGGGGACCCTAAAACGTGTATTTCCGTTAAAAACTGGAATTCAAAAATTTTTACGATCGCAATACTTTCCCTTACTATATATAGTAAGTGAAAGTAATAAGAAAGTTCAAGACAATAATATTACCTAACCACATTCGCTAGACCAGTAGCAAATTAGTTAAAAACATAACTATATTTAATAAATTTACATATTGTTTATTATAGTATATATTTTTGCACATAAATGGATGAATTAATCATCATAACATGATCGGTACATATAACCCAATCATGTTAGTTAAATGAATCACATCAAACAGGTGAAAAAACACCAGGCATATATCTCTTTACATGAGACTGTTCATCTACTTAGCAATTGCAGTTATGATTTACCGGCGTATATGAGGGCATTATTCATTCCTCAGAGATTAAACAAGCTAGTAAGTAGCAGTAACTCATATTTATGAGAAAACCGGTTTGAAATATTAACTGTTAATTTAAAGCACTATAAAGGAAGAAAAATCAACGGCAATTTCTCCATCTTAGTACGTAGTTTCAATACAAACTAACCTCACATTTGAAATGCATATTTAATGGATTCTGCATCGACTATTGGAATTATTGAAAAATAGGTATTTATTTTTGTTATCCTAGGATATTCCGTTGCACAGTACAATTTAATATAACACGTCTGGCCGAGAGACCAATAAAATTAATTTTTATTTACAAAAAAAAAAATGTATATATGTAAAAAAAACAAAAACAATTTGGATTAAAAACAAACAAAAAGAGAATAAATAAATAAAATATTTTAAAAAATACTATAAATTAAAAAAAAAACTAAAATAAATTAATTATTTTATACTAGGATTCAGGCGATGAATAGGAGGACGGAGATTAGAGCAGGTCGAAAATTTCAAATATCTGGGAGCTCATCTCAATGAGAATGGCTACATAGACGAAGAAGTGGCCCGAGAATTGGAGCGGCAGGGAGGATGTTCTGTATGGTAAGGCGGGTTTTCTGGGGAGAAGAGAGGTATCAAAGCAGACCAAATTAGCCGTATATAAATCGACACTTCTTCCTATCCTATCGTACTCCTCAGAATCTTGGACTCTTACCTCAAAACATAGGAGCCAAATCCAGGCCATGGAAATGGGGCATCTCCGAAAAATAGAGAGAAAGACACAGAGAGATATGATACGGAACGCCAATATACGGGCTAACCTTGATGTCAAACCGGCCGAGACCGTTCTGGAGGAACACAAACTGAGGTGGTTTGGACATCTTCTTAGGATGGATCCGAAGAGAAGTGCCTGGAAGACGTATGAGACCCGCACAGAGGGAAAAAGCCCAGAGGAAGACCCCGCATCTCCTGGGAGGACGGTGTAAAGGAAGTATGCAGGAGGCGCGGGATAGACTGGAGTAGGAGAATGTAGTCGGTGCAGGAGAGAGATGTATGCTCCAGACTCTACAAGCAGGATCCTCACACCGAACAGCGGTAGAAGAGGAAACGATTATGATGATGATGATGATGATTCAGGCGAAATAGATAATTATATATAGATCCATTAAAATCAGGATTATGCAGTTATAGTGATTGTTTTTAATACCAGGAGATGTAGGAAAAGCTAGGATTTGAATAAGAGTAGAAACATGACGAATATGAGTAGGTAAGGTATTCCAGAGGGCTTCAGAGCGGATATAAAAGGATTGATCAAAAGATATTGTTTCCCTACAGTTCAGTGCTCTTTCCATCACTACAATACGTATCTACACGCACCACATATCTGATGCTAACATTTCGGGCTTTCAATATCATGACGTAAATAATGATCTAATATACTTTATAAAAAAAAAATCTGGTGCGGGCAACACACGACTTTCACCTACCGAGGTTGTTAAAATCGATTAAAGAATTTTTAAATATAGTTAGAAATAAAAATTATTGAAACTAATAAATAATTAATTAAATTTAATTTCTATAGAAACATAAGTTTTATTATAAAATCTGAAATAATAATGAGTTAGTTTTATCGGCTTTCCATGACTCTTTAATAACTTTCACAAGCTTGTGTATAAGATAATATTTTTTCTAAAATCAATAGCTTTCCAACGGTACATTATACATCTATATTACTGTTCTTATGTTCAAAAACTAAAAATTACATTAAAAATATATTTTTACAGTTTTCTCCTTTAGTTAGAGATCGAATTAGTTCAACTTATTTATTTACCTGTTTTTTATCACGGATAACAACATTATTTCTTTTTTATTATCTACAAAATTAAATGTACTTTATAGATAGAAAATTTAAAATATCGGCATTTAAGCTCTGTCAGACTATTTCAATCAGGATAAAACCTACATCACATTAAAGCCCATCAAAAGTTGCCACACACACACAAACCCTTGTTGTTTTAGGGGTTTTCAAATAATAATAATAATAATAGGCTTACCGAACCCGAAGGTTCGATGCCGATACCACCAAACTTCGCCTGCATAGACTCGTCCAATGTTCACCGGTCAAGCCCAAGCCCCCGAGATCAGCCTTAATGCAATCCTCCCATCGACGCTTCGGCCTACCTTTCGGACGCCTACCAGTCGGTTCAGCGAATACCAACTTTCTCGGAATCCGTTCCTCACTAAGCCCAACAACTTTACGCGCCCATTTGAGTCTCCGCGATGCTATCAACTCAATTATATTCACAGGGTACAAACTCCGCAATTCAGCGTTATGCAACCTTCTAAACTCCCCAGTGGCCTCATCTCTCTTTGGACCAAATATTTTACGCAATACCTTATTTTCGAAAACCTTAAGCCGCTGTTCATCCTTTAAAGTAAGCGGCCAAGTTTCACATCCGTAAAGAACCGTTGGAAGAATAATAGTTTTATAAATTCTAATCTTTAAGTTTTTAGATAGAAGCCGCGAACTAAGTAACTTAGCAACTGAATAATAACACGCATTTCCCACCTTTAACCGGGACTTTATTTCTTCCTGGATTTCATTTTTTCTAGTTATAATTGAACCTAAATACTTGAATTTCTCTACGTGTTTAAAAGTATGACCTGATACATCAATATCACCAAGATCGCCACCGTTTCTGCTACTAATGATATATTTCGTCTTACCGGTATTTAATTCCAGTCCCATTTCTTTACCGGTATTTATTAACACACTTGTATTTAGTTGCATGGTTTCCGTGTCTTCCAGAAAGTACCAGATCATCGGCATACCCTAACTTTATAGAATGTTTCCGACAAACACATCTCTACTAGGTTTACTAACTTTCTAGGTATTCCCTGTTCAATCATGATGTTATATAGCTTCTGACTGCAAAAACTGAAAATTACATTAAAAATATATTTTTACAATTTTCTCCTTTAGTTAGAGATCGAATTCGTTCAACTTATATATTTACCTGTTTTTTATCACGGATAACAAGATTTTTTTTTCTAGTATCTACAAAATTAAAGGTACTTTATAGTAAGAAAATTTAAAATGTCGGCATTTTATTTCAATCAGAATAAAACCTACATCACATTAAAGCCCATCAAAAGTTGCCACACACGCAACCCCCTGTTGTTTTAGGGGTTTTCAAATATAAAAATGTATTATTAATTTATCAATTAAGCACATTATTGTCATATGTTACATATGGTTATTAATCTAATTAAGTTAAATCTATCAGATAGCGGTAAGTTACATTGGATAGTCTCCTCTTTCCCTAGTCCTGGGTTCAAATCCCGGCTGTAATAGAATATTATTCATTGTGTTATTTCAGCCGTGAGATGAAACTCAAGAATGTAGACCCTTCTGGGGCACATCCATTCTTTATAAGGTGGCTACCGAAAATTGAAACAAAGCCGAATTACCTGCTTGCTCGGACATTGGCTCAGAAAGAGTACGGTGGTTTGTAGAAGTGCTTTGTAGAAATACTTTTTTTTTTTCAATAAGTATTTTCTAATATGCATTGTTGCACCTTGTTTTATAGAGGTTTTGGAAAAAAAAAAATGTTATTAGTTTATCAATTAAGGATCACAACATAAATGGCTAGTATCTGACGAGTTGAATGAATCAGATCGATTTATATGAGACTGTTGTACAATTACTTAGCAACCGGAGTTATGATTTACTGGCGTACATGAGGACATTATTCATTCCGAGATTAAACGAGCTTGTAAGCCTCTGATATTTATTAATAAACCGGTTTAAAACATTAACTAATTATTTATGGTACTGAATAAGGTAATAATAATCACCTTCAATTGCGCTAAGCTAGAACGTATATTTTCATATAAACCGCCTATCTAATCTGAGATCTATAAAACTTTATTAGTGCATTTTTAACTGATAATTGAAACAACAAGACATTTATATGATAATATTTTTACACATTTTTTTTAAGGACGGAGACGCTGTAGGAACAAAATAATTTTATATGATATAAATGTAAAAAGTATAAAGGATTTAATGATTTGACACTTCTGGTGTAGACACCATTAAGTGCTATAAGAAACAAATTTGCTTAAGCTCTGGCAAAATAAAACGAACAGAAGTGAATGAGGAATATTATTTTCGCCAGACTTATTGCATATGATATACTTATTCTGATATGTTTATTACACTGCCTCACTCATACAGACACACATTTTGCAAGTGTCATGTATTCGGACTATGTAGATCTTAAAATTGTATTTTTAGTGAGAACTCTAGTTCAAAAATTTAATGATCAGTATACTTTCCCTTACTGTATATTTGAAATATGTTTAATGTTTCCGCTATAAATATTGATTAATAAATAAATACATCATCTGTAGTGTAATGCCTAGCCCAACAGCTTGCTATGCCCAAGGTTCTATGTTCAAAACCACAGATGGCCATAGCATTGTTTAATAGGAATACAAAATCCTTAGTTATGCCGTCCTTCGGAATGGACGTAAAAAGGAGTTGCAGGGCATGTGTGACGTCAGGTACTACTAAAGATCCCTATCCTTATTAAACCTGGATAGGCAAAATTTAAGACTCCCATTGTAGTTTCGTCCGAATGGCCATAGTAACGAAGAGACGTTAAATGAATAAACAAACAAACAAACAATCAATAGAAAATATAATTGCAATTAGCAAATGTGAGAAAGGAAATGCTGACGTGTGAGGTACGGAAAAGGATCAGTATATGTTTTTCTTTTTAATTCAAACCAAAATATTTCGCCGAAATTGTTACTTCCGTTTTTGTTTTCCGTCTTTGACATAGAAATCTCAGATCCATGGATCTATTGTAATAATGATAAGAGATTAGAATTATTGAAATAGCAACCATTTGTAAAGTTATAACAAAAAAGTGTCATAAATTCAAAGTAACAAAGCCTTTTCATTTTTTTTTTTTTATGAACAACATTTTAATCATGGAATAATACAAATTTAAAATATCCTAAAAAATAAGTTAAAACTCCTCCGAGATTCCTTGCTTTAGAAGAGACGTAAATTGGTGGGCCCGAACCTGATCGATTTCAGGTACTCATCAAAGAGCCCGATCCTAATTAAACCTTAATCGCCCAAATTTATAATCCCCACTGCAGCTACGTCCAATTAGCCACAATAGTATAAAGTGAAGCTAAATAAATAAACTAACAAAGAATAAAGATTTAAGAAATATATATATTTAAGAAAAATGTTATTTATTCAAATAATTATATGGAAAGAAATTAGAATTTGGAAATATTTTCCTGACTTAAACTATCAGTAAAATAGAAAAGAGGTAGAATGCCACACCACAATTAAATAAAGAACTGTCACAAGAGAAATTCGTAGGTTGTATAATTACAGTGAGAATGGTATCGACAGTTGTGAAGTAGAGCTGCCTTAACCACAAATGTCAATGGCAGAACGATAATTACTTGTGCGGTATTTGATATGCGGTGTCTCTTAGTTTATAGTTGTGGTCTACCTACACAAAGTGATAAATAATAACAGAATGAATTAATAACATATATGTTACTATTTTATTGTTTATTTTTGGGAATAGATATATTTTATCATCCTATCTACTAAAAAAAAATAAAATAAACTTTATTAAAATATTTACATTTTGACAAAATGTTAATAATGATTTTGGATGAGTCATCCTTACAATCAGAAAATATAATTGTTTTTTTTTGTGATTATAGTGCATTAGCCTAAATGGCAAACATATGGTGAAATAAAATTGAGGTTATATTGTGATAGTAGGAAAAATTATACAAAAAACCTACGGGCCTCTTATCTACTTGTTTAAATATTAAGCGAGGTAACCGCACAGGAAAAGTTTCAAAAAAAAAAAAAAAAAAAAAAACTGGTGCGCGCAACACACAACATTCACTTATCTCTGCTGATAAATCAATTTTAGAATATTTTTTAAATAAAGTTGATTTTCAAAAAGAACAAATAATGAACCATATTATCTTTATTAATTCATACTTAGAGAAGGCATAATTTTACACTCAATTACTTCTTTTTTTTTTTTATTTAAAAACACCCTTTGTAACATTTGAACAGCTTTAATGTTTTATTCAAGCAAATCGACAGTATTTTTAATAGTTCATACAGCATTCTTACATCATTATTAAGTCAAGAATGAATTTAATCTATATTGGCTTTTTCTATATTCGTTGTTAGTAATAGGGAAGGTGTATAAATACAGACACACGTTTATGAACACCTAGAAGAGCACACAACATTTAAAGTGTTATTTATGTGAGGAATCTTATTACCGTGATAATGTGAAAACGATAAGACTGGTGGAAAACGAGAGAACTAGCGTTTCCGTTGCATTGACGTCATCCAATGCACTCAGTTACCCCGTAGTCACGACTTAAGAAGTTTTACTTCAATAATGTACTGATTAATTATACAAAAATTTATTATATTTTGTATTATAAGTAATAGGGTTGTGACAAGAACTGATTCGGTTTCTAAAAACATCCTCCTTAAATATCATTTCCCTAAGAAATAATTTTAACAACATCTTGAATAAATAAAGTATAAGTTTCTCCGACGACTGTTCTAAATAAAAAGGTGGAAGGACAATCTCCTTAGCTGGAAGTTGTTTTGCCTTAACAATGGGATTCGTTAGGTCTGGCCCTAATCATAAATATTGTCAGCATTTTATTATAAGATATAAATTTTATTTATATTATTTTGTAATTATATAATTTTCACCCTAAATCTATTCATCCATACTTTAATAAGTATTTAAAAGTCAACTTAACTATTTAATTAAAAACAAAACAAATTTTTTTGGTACCACTTATTTCTCTGTTCCTGCACATCAATCAGACACTTTTGAGTTATTCTAATAAAAACCATGAATACATAAAAAAAATAAATTCTTTCCTAACCGTTGAGAATCGGACTATGGGTCATAACAATTGTTTCGTTTCACTAGAGGTTCAGTATCTGCTTCTAAAATATGACTAGATATTTTTGAGGCACGCAGTAAACAAAAAAAGTTTTTCTAATTTTCTTTTTTTTTATGTATATTGTATCCTCCATTCTTGATTAGCCGGCTTTTTTTTGCATCGTTTCAAAGCTATTTAAATGAAGAATTTTTTTAACTGGTCCAAGCATGAATTTAAGCCTGCATTTAACAAGGCGATTGAAAAGACGATGGCCTCGAGACCTACTGTAATTAAATTGACATTGAAGTGCTACCACTGGGTAGTTTCTTCACTTGACATTATCACACCCATAAGTGTAAATTAGCCCATTTACTTGTTTTATATATTATATGTACAGTTGTAAATATCAATAAAATGTTAAAAAAAAAAAAAAAGAAAAGCCTTTCCAGAAAAAAGTATATCAAAATATATCAAAGCTCTTGCTATACAAAACAATAATTAGGCCGGTTGTGATGTATGGCAGTGAGGAATGGAATTTAACTAAAGAAAACAGAAGAGCTCTACTGGTTTGGGAGAGGAGTATATTGAGAAGGATTTTTGGAGACGTAAAAGAAGAACAGGTGGAGAACCAGAAGCAACCCCGAACTTACAGAATTGTATGGAGAGCCTGATATCCTCTGTACTATTTGGAAGAGCTGGCTGCGATGATTAGGACATGAGGAAAGGATGGAGTCCTGTAGGCTGCCTAAAGTGATGCTAAATGGTGCACCAGGAGTAAAAAGGAAAAGGGACAGACCTAGGCGACGGTGGATTGAGGACTTGGAGGAGGATTTGAGAAGGATGGGAGTTGGAAATTGGCGAAGACTTCTGGAGATCGGAAGGCATGGGGAAGAACACTGGCAGAGGCTCGGGTCCAAAAAGGACTGTATCGCCCAACAGTGAGTGAGTGATAAATTTTGTTATTTTAAAAAATATCATTTTATTTCTAAATTTATTTGTCTATTACTTTAATAAGCATTAAAAATTCAACTTTACAATTCACTTAAAAACGAAAAAATCTAGAGCCTCTAACACATGACCACCATTAACTTCTTTTGCTAAAATCAATTTATAAACTTTTAACTAAAGTTATAGCTGAGAATATGTTAAAGAATGAAATTAAGTTTCCATATAAACACGTGTTTCGTTAAATATTCTATTAAGGGATCACTAGCAGATTGGCCTACGTGGTCCTAGGAAATTTTAATGGGAGTAAAAAATCCTTAGTTATGCCGTCCTTCGGAGGAGACATGAAAAGGTGGTACCGAGCCTGTGGGATGTCAGGTACTCGTTAAAGACCTCTATTCTAATTGAAACTAAATAGGCAAAATTTAGTTATAATAACGTCAAATAAACAAACACAAAACAATTGACTATTAAATTATTATCTACAAGAATCACTTAATTTTATCTGTATTTCATCACCCACCATGATCTTATACAAGATGACATTTTTCTAATTTAATCGTGAATTACAAATAAAAAAATAAAAAAAATGCTTGTTCTTTTCCACTTATGGTAGTCATCAAATTCGTCCAGCTCATATATTTCCTCGTTTTGTCTCAACGCTAACCACCAATGACACCATTATGTTTTCCGAATTTACCAAATTTATCACAATACAATTTAAATAGAAAATTAGAAATATCGCCATTTAAGCTCTGTCCGAACGTTTTAATCACAATAAAACCTACGTGATATAAAAATCCATTAAATTTTACATCCATACAACCAGTTTAATGAAGTTTTTGTGAAAATCCTTTAAAAACTGCTATGTATAAAATGGCTGTTCGATACTTCGATTTTTGTGAGAAAGTTCCATAACATCTCAGGCATAAACAGTTAAAAAATCTTAAATTTCCTTCAAAAACCTTGAGTTAGACTTACCACATACAGACTTTTTTTGGGACTTGCATCAAGGGATCTCTAAAACGTTTATTTACTGTGAAAACTCAAATTCGAAAATTTTCAAGATCAATAATTTCTATTATTTCATTTTTAAAAAAATATAGAAAACACTTTTTTAAATTCGTCTATCATTCCTGTCCAACTGTTCACAACTGACCAGTTTCCTAATTATCTCCAAAACTAATCATTTAAATTATTATGTTTACTTTACTAAATATATAAGCGTATATATAGTTAATTCGTATATATTTTCCAGAAGACGAATTGGTTCAGGTCACGAATACGCCATGTATAGAAAGTGTAGTAGCCAATTGGTTTCATTCTCAGGTTATTTATATTTCCAAATTAATACATCACGAATTTAGATATGTGGTTAAGATTGCTAATCTCGTTTTTTGTATTTCCATATGGATATTATGTAAATCTTATGTAAGTGAAATATACAGGGATCTATGGGAGTTGAGTTGTTTATAAACAATCATCGATTAAAAAGCTATTTTATTGTAAATGACGTTATAAATATAAATCTTTCCGTACTTATTTAATGCATTTAGTTTTAATCTATATTTTTGTATTTTTTTTTTACCCTTATAAGTTTAGTTAATTACCCTCCATCTTATATATTTTTAAAGTGTATTTATTTATATTTTACCATTTGCACGCCTCACAGACATTACAACACCACTTAACACAGTTCCATGACTGAAGCAAACTTTGGAAAATTCGAATTAACCAGGACAAAACCCAAGTTATTACTTTCACTCTTCGACACAACACCTGCCAGCCAGTATATTATGACAACATACAAATTCCACAGACACACACAATAAAATATCTGGGCTTGACATTCGACAGAAGAATGACATGGGGCCCACACATCAAGAACAAACAGATAACGCTAAACAAAAGACCAAAACTTTTATACTCACTACTCTCAAGACGTTCAAAATTAAAACTTAAAAATAAACTAAACACTTACACTTACCTACTGAAGCCTATTTGGACTTACGCCTCACAGATATACGAGGCTGCCAGAAAGACACACATACGCAAATTTCAAATTTTTCAATCCAAAACTCTCAGAACTATTACAAACTCACCAAGGTACGTCAGCAACACTACTTTACATTCAGACCTTCACAGGCCAACAGTCAACGAACAGATTCTGACCCTCTACAAACGTTTTCACAACAACTTACACGGACTTACTAACAATCTAATACGAAGCATGACCACTAGTAACATGCCGGACAATACTCGCAGAAGACTGAAAAGAAGTTGGATGAGGGACCTCTATTGGACATCTTCTCTCCATCATGCCTACCACACCAACTATCATTCCTTCATCATCACATTCGCTGATTGTCAACATTCATTGACAGGTGTGAATGAAAAAAAAAATTTTTGTTTTCTTTTATCTGTTTATGTTATAACACTTTTTTTCTATACTGGATTTTACTTTCCCTTACCTATTATGAAATATATAATAAGGGGAAGTACTGCGATCGTGATTTTTTAAGTCGTGTTTTTACCGGAAATATACGCTTTAGGGTCCCTTGATAACAAATGGCCAAGTCCCGCAAAAAGGTTTGGCTGTATGTGGTAAGTTGAGCTCGAGAATGATAAATTTTCTAAAACTGAAATTTCATATTTGTAAAGCGTATGTACCTAAAGTTTTACAGACAATTTTTTAACAAAATCGGCTGACCAGAAGTGACACTTAATACAATACATTTTGCACTTCTTTTTTTTTTCAAAAGCGGTTTTGATAAGATAGTTTTATCGATGTGAAATATAATGGGTTTTAATGTCATGTAGGTTTTATTCTGATTTAAATAGTCTGTTAGGGCTTAAATGGCGATTTTTTAAAAAAAATTGCTTCCTTTTTAATTACTTGTAATTTGGTATATTCCAAAAAACTAACTATATTGTATACGTCTTCATCTTGTTAGCATTGGTTACAAACAGCTAATCATACAAGTTAGAGGAATTTGAATTTGAAACCAAGAAAAGGAGAAAAAAAAAAGGCAAAACTATTTTTTAAGTAATTATTTTTAAGCATGATAACAGTACAAAATACGGATGTATAATAAACCTGTGATAACAATTTTCAGAAATGCATTATCTAATACACAAAGATTTAAAAGAAAATGGAGAGTGATAAAAAGCATATAAACTGACTGATTGTTGCATACAATAATATAATAGATTATTTAGTGAAACACATGTTTCGGTCGAGAATAAATATAATTCTTTGGTATTTTTTCATCTCTGGCTTTATTAAAAGTTATTGAATTAATTTTAATAATTTTTACTGTTAAATTCTTACCTTCACCTTAATCTAAAAACACTCAATTTCGAATATATATATATATTTTTTTAAATTTCGTAAATCTAGAATTTAACAATCTTCTCCTTGTATCATTATCAACGTTATAGTTCCTATAGGGTACATTGAGTTTTACTATAAAAAATAAAATAATAAATTTTAATATTTTCTTGAACACACAAAATTAAGTCAAGGATTTAGTTAAGTTCGTCGGAAGTTTCCTAATGTTAACTAACCCGAAATTTAGCTATTAACAAATTATCCCCAGTTTATCATTGGGCGACCTAGATTATAATGATACACATTCGGTAAAGAAAAATGTTGGTTCCTTTAATACTAGGACAGATTTCTGCTTGGTCTGAGTTAAGTAAGCATCGGGCGCTTACTACATTTTCAGAAGCGTTTCATAAGGCGGTCATTAGTTATGTAGTTAGGGTAGCTGAGCTCATTTGCTTTCTGCTCTCCTTTATATTGAGAAATTTCGTATAGAGGCACACAAGAATATAGGAGAGGATAGGAGTTGTAACAAGAGTCAAGTACACAGGGTGTCTTACAGATGTCTAGTCGTACTGTGGGAGCAGACCTTAGACTTCAAGAGAAACAAAAAAGTTCATATGAACCATTGTTTGCTTCGACGAATTTCGAGTTTTTTTTGCTGTTATCCATGTTTTTTTAAACATATTTATTGATCTATCTACAACTGTATTAAAAAACAATACATCAAGTAAATATGATGGTAATACAAGAAACTATAATAAAATACATATATATAGACACCAACCAGGAGCAGCACTCTAAAAATATTCCAAACTATGTCTCGTGGCCATCTTCTTTTCAGTCGCCTCGGAGGATTATCAGGGCTCGAAGAGGAATCAAGGATTGAAACTTATGGATTGGATTAAGAATAGAGTTTGTCGTGGAATGATTAATGCCTGGTTCGGGCTAAGTCAGCAACATATGGAATATTGAGGTCTTTATGGATGAGTTTATTTGTGATGAAATAAGGAGCATTGAGGATTTTGGATTGTAAGGATGATCTATAGTTTAAGTCAGAATAACTCAAATGTATCTACTTCATGTGTAAGTACAGAAAAATAAGTGATACAAAATAAAATAATAAAAAATTCCCTAGTAGGTTAAGAAGTCAAACTCTACATATTAGAAAGTATGAGCCTAATAACGGCATGCCGAAAAAAAAAATTTAATATTATTAAAAATATTCAGAAATTTCAAGTAGCTACTTTATTATTTTACTCTTCTATCATTAGTTTGTAAATTTCCCGGACCATAAAAATAAAACTTCATTTAATTAGCTTTAAAATTGTGTAAAACAAGACCTATTCTATTAGTGAATCGAGGATATAAGAAGGTAAGAATTAAAAACAAATATAAGAATTATATACATCAAGTAAATGTGATAGACGTAGTAAACTGATATGAAATACACGTAGAGGCACTACCCAGGGGCAGCACTCTAAAAAATATTCTAATCTAGAAGGTCTCAGGGCCATCTTCTTTTCAGACGCCTCTGAGGATTATCAGTAATCGAGAGGATGGTAGGATAGAAACTAGTGGGTTAGAGTGGGAATGGAGTTTTTCATGGGATGATTGATGTCTGGTTCGGGCTTATTCGTGACAAAGTTAGGGGCGAGGATTTTACGAAGGATTTTGGATTGTAAGAATTGGATACGAAAATAATTTGATAGTTTAGTAGAGCTCCATTGCTCTACTCCGTAAGTCCATATCGGTCGTATGATGGTCATATAAAACAGTCTGTTGTTATTTAGTGGAATGTTGGAGCGTTTGTCCATAAGTGTTGAAGTAGTCAAAAACGTCGGGCAGTTTCTTGTCGTTTTAGTCTTGTATGGGGATTCCAAGTCAGACATTTGTCTAGGTGGAGTCCTAGGTATCGAATCTGTTAACAGGGGCTAATGAAGTGTCATTAAAGGATACTGTAGAGCAGCTTATTAGCTTTTTTGTCCCAATTAAAGTCTATTATCTGTTCCTACTAGGGAGCGGCGTTGTCTAGTGGATAGAGCCCTACAATATGACGAGATATTTTTTATAAAAATACTAAGCGAATTTTTTTTGGGGCCTTTTTTAAAATTATTTTATCCTTATATCTTGATCATTTTTCTTCATCGTTTTTTTCACCATTTATAACATAATTAAATGAAGAATTTTGTTTTGTTTCTATACGAATAATTTATAATTTTAGAATAGCAGAATAATAGCTACTTTTCGAAAATTCTTAGAAATATTAAAATTTAATATTCTGCATGACGTCAGGCGACTCTTATTTTCCTATTTACCCGACTTCTTACTTAACCTTCTGAGAAATTTTCTCTGCTGGCATTTGATTCCAACATCTCATTCTTTAAACTGATTTTAAAATGTAGGTAATACAAAAGTATTGGGTTGTTTCACATGAAATGTCCGTTTTTATAGTTTCTGAAATGCATAAAGGATTTTCCAGGTCTCTGTTGTTTTCTTCCGAATGTTTACATATTTAAAGTAAGCAGTCACTAATCCTCTACCTTTGTATTATAAACGTTTGCTTCCCAATCAATTACCCACTTTTTAGTATACCTCCGAATCAGAACATGGAAACACGCGATTTTCGAGTAATATTTTTGTACGAGTTTGAATGGCCGAGATTCGAGCAGTTGAGGCCGCTAGAAATATTTACAAGGCGTTTGGGGAAGGGAGTGATAATGAACGGACTATTCCTCGTTGGTTTGCTAAGTTTTCAGCTGGGGATACCGACTTGGAAAACTTGCCCCGGGGAAGACCTCCGTCCGTAATAGACAACGATGTCCTCAAACATACAGTAGAAGGAAACCCTTACCAAACAGTTAAAGGACTGTCAGCACAACTAAATGCAAGTGCATCTACCGTTTCCAGACATTTAAAGTGTATTGGGAAAGTAAAAAAGCTGGATACATAAGTACCTCATAATCTCACTGAGCAAGACCCCATGTTTTAAAACATACCGTGCAAAAATTGAAAGAACTGGGCTACGAAGTTTTTTCGCACCCACCATATTGTCTCCAACACATTATCACCTGTTCAGGAATTTAAACAACTTTGTCAAAAGAAAACTTGTCTGAAAATGATGATCAAGTGAAAAGTGCGTTTTCAGAATTGGTTTCTCATCAAAGCTCAGAGGTTTTCAGTTCGGGGATAAAAAAGTTGATGTCACGTTGGGAAAAATGTGTAGAAAAAGAAGGTAAATACTTCGAATAAAATTATCTTGTTTTCATACCGTATTTTTAATAAAAATCCTTTATCTTGAAAACGGATATTTCATGTGACACAACCCAATAGTTTTTTTTTTTCTTTTTCTAATAAAGTTAAGTGATATTTTATACATAATAATAAAAAAACGCAACTTGCATTAATGCTATAGTTTTCTATATGAAATTTAGGGTAAATGAAATCTCCGATACCATTTCGACAAAAATTATAGTTATCAAACTCAAGATTTTCAGCAAAAATTCAGATTTTTGAAGTAAACCGTATCGCGGTACATCATTACTTGCGTATGCTTTCGGCGCAATTCTGACAGTTATGGGTAATTTAAGAGACAGGTAACCGAAAGGAACTTGGGTACCGCTATTAAGAGCTGAAGTTTTGGGTCCTGACAGCTTGTTTTACCTAAATCTCCGCTGTAGAAGATAGATGTGTTTTTGATTATGGGCAATTGGAAGTCTAAGCGGGAATCTCTTTATTATTCCATAAAAGGTGTTCTTTCAAGTATATTAGAAGAACCATATAAATATTTTTGCTTATAGTTTAATTTATGATGGCTGAATCGTCGGCGAAGGTTGCTGTAAGAGTTTCAGGGTGCTGTGAGCAAAAAAAATAAAATAAAGACTATTAAAAAAAACACTTTATCCATAAGGTGGCAATTTTATTATTATTATTTTGTTTTTTACATGGATGCGTTTGTTTTACTGGGACTTTGAAGTTTTTATTCAATTACGTTCTTGAAAATGTAACACGCTTTTGACGATATTTTCCATATCCGAAATTTAAAAAAAAATCTCGTCTTTCCTAAATTTTATAATTGTTAGGGGTTGAGACGAAAAAAAAAAAACCTGGCCTGGTGAAACAATCCATCTCGTAGAAATGATTAAAGTGGGTGAAAAACGGTCCGATAATGTAAATTTAATCTGCGGATTTTACAAAAACTGAATTTTTACTTTTGATACTGTTTTTTTATTTATTTCACTTCCCAATAGGTTTGGTCACCGGGGAAGTTAGACCACCACCTCCGTAAGGATAGGCCTGTAGGGATAACATATTGTAAATATCTTAAGGAACATTAATTATATAGTTTTGTTGTTTTCATTTAACAAGTATATGCATTATTATTATTTTTCACTTAGAATTATATTTTTTTTCAATTATATGAGAACTTTTTATTAGATTATATTAGAAATTATTTTAGAACTAAAAGTAAATATTATAATTTTTAAATGTTATCCTTGCAATAAAGGCTTTATTCATTCATCCATTCATTCATTCATTCATTGTTTATTTATTTAACTCCACTGTATCCTACTTTTGCTAATCGGACGATGCTACATTGGGATTCCTAAATTTTACCTATACAGGTTTATTTAGGATAGAGATCTTTAACGAGTACCCGACATCGCATAGGCTTGAGACCACCATTTTACGTCTCCTCCAAATGACGGTATAACTGAGAATTTGTAACCTAAAAAAAAAAAACCTGTACCGCTAAGCCCATGAAGGGTCTTGGGCTCAGTACATATAGAGATTCGTACTGTTTCTAAGGCAACGGCAGTGCAATGAGGTGATTAGGCCTTAATCACGCTCAGCCGCCAAGTTTTTCCACAACTTTTTTTTCTTGCCAAGAAACCGCGAATAATTATAAAAAGAGAAAAAAATAAAAGAAAAAATTGAAGTTTTACCCATAAATACGTCCATATCTGAGTTATACACTAAGTTATTACAGATAGTTTTTGAGGATAGAAAAAAATGAACTGATGGTTAGGATCAGGACACCGTGAAGATAAATATTTAATTTTATAAACAACTAAAGGAGAAAAGTGTAAACATATTTTTTATGCAATTTTTCAAACATTAAAACAGTAATATAGATGTATAATATACCGTTGGAAAGCTAAATATTTTAGGAAAAACGCTATCATATACACAAAATTGTAAAAGGTAATGGAGAGTGATAAAAAGTCAATAAAACTAACTGATAATAATATAATAGATTATTTAATAAAAGAACTTGAGAATATGTAACTCCCTTTTAAAAATTGTAGTGCCATCTGCCGTGTTTGAACATTGTTCTACACTCTTAAGCTAGTCTCTAGACCATTGGTTTCTCTTGCTCAGTTAGCTTGCTTAGTTAATTAATTCGATCAAAGAATGTATAAGGTTTTTTTTGTTTATTTAGGTAACATTTAAAATATATTACCCAACTTTAGTCTTAGTCTATTATTACATTGCTACATTTTCTATGTATATATGTACATGTCTATGTGAATGCGTGTTTTTTAAACAGGCTGAATTTGTATATCATGGCTTTAATGATATAAAATATCAGAATTCCTTTGAGCAATTAAAGTTATTAACTTAAGAATCAGTGTTCATTCGACGACAAATGTATTTAATTACTAGACTCCATTTTCCAATACCTATTGTGAAATTCAATCTACCGTTGATGAATGAAATACGAACTGTTTTCGGCCTTAAACAGGTGCGAAATGATTATTCCTTGATGGCTGAGGGTGATTAGCCAAATCATGGCATCAGATAATCAATCAATCAGTAATCAAGAGTAATTTATCATCCCAATGTCCTTTTTCATTTCCTTCTATACTTAAAATTACGTATCACAAATCACTACACACGCACATGAAGTAATATCAACAATGTATTGTATGCGTTATTATTCCAACTTTTTTTTGGTGGAAACATCCACCACTTAAAACATTATAATAATATGGAATATTAGTTTATATTGGGTTGTTTCACATGAAATTATAAACATTATCTTCCAAATCAACTACCCACTTTTTAGTATACCTCCAAATATGAACATGGAAGTAATATTTTTGTACGAGTTTAAACTCGGCCATTCAGCAGCTGAGGCCGCTAGAAATATTTACAAGGCGTTTGGGAAAGGGAGTGTTAATGAACGGACCATTCGCTGTTGGTTTGCTAAGTTTTCAGCTGGGGATACCGACTTGGAAAACTTGTCCCGAGGAAGAATTCCGTCCGTAATAGAAAACAAGGTCCTCAAACATACAGTAGAAGGAAACCCCTACAGTTAAAGGACTCTCAGCACAACTAAATGCAAGTGCATCTACCGTTTCCAGAGACATTTAAAGTGAATTGGGAAAGTAAAGGAGCTCGATACATGGGTACCTCATGATCTCACTGAGCGGCAGCAAGACCACATGTTTCAAAACATACCGTGCAAAAATTGAAAGAACTGGGCTACGAAGTTCTTCCGCACCCACCAAATTCTTTTTTCTCGTTTTTCAGTTCGGGGATAAAAAAGTCGGTCTCACGTTGGGAAAAATGTGTAGAAAAAGAATGTAAATACTTCGAATCAAATTATCTTGTTTTCATATAGTATTTTTAATAAAAATTCTTTACCTTGAAAATGGACATTTCATGTGACACAACCCAATATAATTGGCGTGACAGGTATGAATGAAGTCAAATACTAAACAGCAGTAAACATGAACACTAAAAAATGGACTACCACAGACTTCTTTGTCTTTTTTTTTTTTTTTTTTTACTAGTTTTGCAAAAATTAGTTGTGATATCTGGGAGATTTAATATGAAACGTCAATGGAACAGTAAGTACCATGGTATAGTTGTGAAAGAGAAAACGATAATTTGATAGATAAAATATATTATTTTAACCCCGCTTATATTTCTACTGTTAGTCGTTTTTCAAAATAGTGAAGGACAAAAATAGTGACAAGAAACTATAAAAAAGTATTTATTTTTATAAAAGCAAGTTACGACTCACTTACGTGGTCATCACATTAACTCAAAAATGACCACGATTTCGAATGTAAAAATTTTAATGAAGACTCGTCTTACCATCTAGGTGTGCAATAAGCTGGGCATCGGATGATTCGTCCACCAAGTAGTTAAAAAAAAATTTCTGAAACCTTAAAAGATTGTCGCATAACTTTAAATCTCTACTTTACTCCATACTCCACAGGGAAGAGTTTCTCTTCAGATAATACAAGAAGTATTTGTATTTATGTTTCTAACGAATAATGATTTTATAAAACGGATCTTTTTTAAGCTATAACGTTGTTATTGAATAATTTTTTTGATATCTTATTTAATGTTTGATAGAATAAAGTTGTTTTATCACTCAATAATAACATTGAAAGATGTTTTTTTAAATATGTATGATATTCTCTCTAAGCATAAACATATATCAATTAAGTTAGCAGTTAATGATTACTTTTGGCGCTATAGGTCTTTGAGACCCATTACCGCGCAGTATGGTTGACTAAGATTTCACATCCCAATTCTAGATGATATTTTCATACGGTGTCATCACTCAAAATGTCTATTTCTGTGAGCATCCACCAGATGGCTGACGGGTTACCCAGAAGTTAGTGAATCCTTATTTAATTGCATGCACTGGATTTTTTTATTTATATATATAGTAATAATGAATTCTTCATTTATTCTGGAACATTTACCTTCAGTATAATGTTACAGACAAATTAAATTGGAACTTTAATATCTTAGAGTAAAAACAAAAACAAAAAACTACATACATATATATATATATATATATTATATATATATATATATATATATATATATAGACAAATAAATAGATTTCTTGAAAATGGCCAAGGCCAAAACGATAAAGGAAAATAAATACCAAATGTTAAGTAAAGAAAATATGGATCAAAATAATTGATAAACTGATGATTAAGGTAGTAATTTTCAACAAATATTTTAAAAAATCACATGTTTGCCCAGAAATAAGTATGTTGCATAATTCATAGCCATTTTCGAGGAGATCGAAAGTCTATCACATCAAGCGTTCGTCCAAAAAATAAATAAAATAAATCGGTGGAGATCTCTTCAGTCAATGGAGCGGAAGATATCAGGAATCCGCTCTAGAGCAAGGAGCCGATAGCTCACTCTGGAAGAGGGACGATCTATCTGGCTGCGGGGGGAGGGAGGCTGGGAGGGGACAGTCCATTTCGTCGGCGGTGGGGGGGTGTGAGGGTGAAGGTGATTGATGCCCTCAGCAGTTTGATTTGTTCCTTCACAATAAGGCACTTGCCGAATTCTTTCTCACCCTAGATATCTCATGAAGAGTGCCCTGAAGTCCGAATTAGCCTTGATGAAGTCAGGACTTGGGGAGCCAATAATTCTTCATGACGTGGGCCGAAATTGCCTCCATTTCTGAACATTGCGAAATATGCAAATTGAGGTTCAAAATCGTGATAATAGATATAATAAAATTTTAAAACCTCTGGACGTCCGCAGACGATGTACAGGTGGTCCGCTAAATGACATTGGAAAATTGTATTTAAAGATCTTAAGCCTGGCTTGTAACAAGAATCACTCAGGCATCGCACTGACTCAATTAACTGATAGTAAATGGATACCTATATTGTATTTAAAAATTTTATTTATTTACTGAGGAAATTTTTTTATTAGATTGTGGTCGGTTTTTATAGCCTGGCTCCATCATACACTATCTAGAATTATCTTTAACAGTTTATTTATTATTATCTTTATTAGAGTTATCTTTATTATCAGTAGTCCATTATTTCAATAAAAAGGTTACTGTTAGTCGAATACTCTTTAAAATTAATACAATGATTTGGAATAATATATCATTTTGATAAAGGGCCTAGCCGGATAAGCATGTGAAATCTGCCCCCGCGTGTATTAGAACCAAATTTATACCATTGAGTCACACCTATGAGAAACAACCTTACGCAAATTTTTAGCCCCTTAATCCTAACGGGGGAGAAGTTATGGAGGGGAAAGATAAAACAAAAAAAATTGTTTTCTCCTGAACTGCTCAACTGATTTTCACGAAAAAAATATATGTTATGGATTTTATAAATAGCTTTCAAAAAATATATTTTTAAATTTTTTTCCACGAAAATGTTGGTCCCAAAAAATTTTTGAATTTTTCAAAAAAATATTTTTTGGTTATAATGGTTTGGTACACCTCCAATTTTTCGCTACTTTATTTTATTATAGGGTCCTCCATAACATATATTTTTTTCAATTTTATCGGAAGTGTACCCCATGGTGAAAAATAAAAAAAACAATTTTTTCTCCTGAACGAATCAACCGACATTCACGAAAAAAATATATGTTAATGGTTTTCTAATAGAGTTTCAAAAATCATTTTTTTGAATTTTTTATTTCGAAAACGTGAGTCAAAATTTTTATTTTTAATTTTTAAAAAATAAATTTTAAATTATGTTAGATTATTACACCAACAATTTTTTTACTAATTTGATTCATTGGAGGGTCCTGCACAATATTTTTTTTTCAAGTTGGTCTAAAATGTACCCAATAAGGAAAAAAAAAAAAAAACAGCATTTTTTCAGCTCTCTGAGGTCAGGCATGAAGAGCTCTCTATACCTAGCTGTGGGATCGTAATGTCATTAGATATCACTTACACACTATGCACATACATACTATTTATTATACCTATTATTATAAATATCTTATATTGGATCGAATATATTTTTTTTTTTTGTATTTAGTTAATTTTTCTTAATTGGATAACTACTACACAGCACAATATGCTATATTTATATAAAACGTAACTAAAAAGATTTTTTTAATATATATTTTTTCATATTATTATAAGTTAAAAAATCAAAAAAGTTAACAGTCGACAGGCTTTTTGTCGAACACTTCATGCAAGTCTGTCATCATAACTTTTTTGATTAACATATAATAATATGAATAAATATATATATATTAAAAAAATCTTTTTAGTTACGTTTTATATAAATATAGCATATTGTGCTGTGTAGTAGTTATCCAAGTAAGAAAAATTAACTAAATACAAAAAAAAAAAAAATATATTCGATCCAATATAAGATATTTATAATAATAGGTATAATAAATAGTATGTATGTGCATAGTGTGTAAGTGATATCTAATGACATTACGATCCCACAGCTAGGGATAGAGCTCTTCATGCGTGACCTCAGAGGGCTGAAAAAATGCTGTTTTTTTTTATTTTTCCTTATTGGGTACATTTTAGACGAACTTGAAAAAAAAATATTGTGCAGGACCCTCCAATGAATCAAATTAGTAAAAAAATTGTTGGTGTACTAATCTAACATAATTTAAAATTTATTTTTTAAAAATTAAAAATAAAAATTTTGACTCACGTTTTCGAAATAAAAAATTCAAAAAAATGATTTTTGAAACTCTATTAGAAAACCATTAACATATATTTTTTTCGTGAAAGTCGGTTGATTCGTTCAGGAGAAAAAATTGTTTTTTTTTATTTTTCACTATGGGGTACACTTCCGATAAAATTGAAAAAAATATATGTTATGGAGGACCCTATAATGAAATAAAGTAGCGAAAAATTGGAGGTGTACCAAACCATTATTTCGTGGAAAAAAATATTTTTTGAAAGCTATTTATAAAATCCATAACAAATATTTTTTTCGTAAAAATCAGTTGAGCAGTTCAGGAGAAAACAATTTTTTTTGTTTTATCTTTCCCCCTCCATAACTTCTCCCCCGTTAGGATTAAGGGGCTAAAAATTTGCGTAAGGTTGTTTCTCATAGGTGTGACTCAATGGTATAAATTTGGTTCTAATACACGCGGGGGCAGATTTCACATGCTTATCCGGCTAGGCCCTTTCAGTATTTACTTATTTTTGCATTTAAATCTAGATTTAGTTTTTGTTATAGAAGATGTTTGGATGAAATCATACATATGTATGATTATATATATATACATATACGGATTTTGTTTCTTCGTGTATCATTGGAGCTGCACTACGCAATTCAACGGAAAAAATATTCTTTTAAATCATTCTATTATGAAAAAACTACCTGTGTAGTTTACTTTTTACAAGTTTGGAATCAAGAAATCAAACTTAAAATTTGATTCGAAATTTTTTTAGCTATTCATGAAGGTTATTCATTTATTGGTTTATTGATGTAAACCTTAGGTAGACTCAAACTTTTGACCATCGGGGTTTATATATGTATATGCACAATATTTTTGATTTTGGCGGTCCTTGCCACTGCAATGATTGGATAAAGGGGTCCGCGAAAAAAATTTTTAACCATTGTACTAGTTAATAAGAGTTGTTTTTTTAAACGATATTCTGTGCTTAGGAGTTGTTATTATAAAAAAAGATATATATATATATATATATATATATATATATATATATATATATATAGACTATAAGGTAAGGACTGATAAGGTAGACTATCAGCCTTAATTCCAAACACTCTTGTAAACAATATAAATGTATATATAGAGGATTAGAAGACCAAATAAAGTCAGTGTTTGAATAGCCATCAAGCGTGTTGTTTATGCCCCTTTCTTTATTTTTTTTAATTCATATTTCGGACAACGCATAAGTGGTGCCGAAACCCGGGACCTTTAGATAAGTTCGAAACATAATTTTTTTTTCGTACTTGCCTGTTACTCAGCGTACGTGAGTTCATTTATTTTTTTATTTTTTTTTTATTATTTAATCTCTTGCCAGTGAAAAACCGATATCATGGCAGAAAACGTAGTTTTGAGGCCAGCCGTTCTGAATGTCCCACCGGCTGTGCCCCAGCAGGCGGCAGCAGCGGCAGTTGAGTTACCGCCACTACCGGAAGTGTCACTGGCGCAGGCGCATAGGACGACGCTGGAGTGGGTGAAGATCCAAACAGCGACAGCTCAAGAATTGAGGAAGGCTACATCCGACCTTGACAGATTTACTGGAGAGATTGGTGAGCTCAACCACTTTTTAAAAGGGGGCGATCGCTTGATGGTGAGGATTCAGTCTAAGTTGTCCGAAAGACTATTAGACGGGGAAGATGCTGAGGCGTTAAAGGCTGCAGTGGTTTGCAGGGTGAGGAGGAGCATCCTGAACCATATTCAAGCCGACGAGGAGACACCCTGGAGCGTCGTGAAAGAGCGACTTAAGAAGGCCTACGGAGGGGGAAGATGGGCCCCTGAAGAAGATGTGTTTCACCTAATAAGGGAAACTAAGAAGCCGCGGCAGTCTAATGGCCAGTATGCGGGAGAACTTCTCACGAAATTTAATCGGATCACAGAGAAAATGCGAGAGACCGCTAGTGTTGAGGAGGTCCACTTTAGGATGGATTTCTTAGCGATAATTCTGAAGGTGCAGCTGGCGAAGGAAGCCGGTAAAAGAGAAGGGTTCCAGAGGGAGCGCTCGTTCATCGAATGCGCTCAAGAAATGATGGACGCAAGTGCCCGCGAGGAAGAATCTCGGATGGAGACAGAAGAACACGGTTGGACACGGGTCTCGCACCATCAGCCCAGGACCACTCCCGTTTGGAAAAGAAGAGAATTTCGGGAGAATAGGAGAGAGAGGCCTCCGCAAGGTGATCGACGGCCAGCAAAACCGAGAAGCAGCGGGAGGCGGGAGGACCGCAAGTGCCATGGTTGTGGCAAGCTCGGGCATCTGGTGGCCCAATGTCCACGCACTAGGTGCTTTGAGTGCGGAGTGGAGGGACATATGGCAAGACATTGCCCTTACATGTACCGGCGGCGCGATGCGAACCAACCGGAACCCATGGAAGTAAATGCCCAAAGAGTCCGACCGGGACGGTTCCAGAGGAGGCATATAGCATCGGCAAGCGAATCATCCGGAGGGTCTGAGGAAACGGAAACGGAGACTGAGGCGGACGTTCCCGCTCGAGGAGGTGGCCAGAGGAGCAGGAGGAGTGTGTGGAGGCGACCGGAAACGGCAGCGCAGTCATCCCGTGAGGAAATCTGAGGCGGGTATCAGCAGAGTGGCAACCGCACGTTGGTGAGCTACCATGCGAGGGGAGAGAGCGGCGGTCTGCCTATCATCAGCGTGGAGGGAGTCGCATGCCTGGTCGACACCGGAAGCTCGTGCACCATCGCATGCAGAGAGGCGCTAGAGAGGTGGAAGGGTGGAGAGAGGGCATTCCAGGTTAAGGTATGCCAATGTAATTTAATCACCCTGGGAGGGCCCTGTCGTGTGGAGGGGGAAATCGAGCTGGGCTTAAGTACATGGGGGGAAAGGAGCGGAGAGTTTCATGTCCATGTAGTAAGTAAGATGCCAAGGGAGTATCAGGCGATAATCGGTAATGACCTATTAGGGAAAATCGGCGCGCGTATTAGGAACCTGGGGGGCCAATGGGCTATCAGAATTGGAGGTAGAAAGTATACCTGTACTCGCGTAGCTGCGGGCGGCGAGGCGCGTATTGGGGCGCTGAATCAGGTCGATAATTGGAAAACGTCTATCCTGGAAGAATTCAGTGATATATTTTTTAAGGAAGGGGATATCCTTGGGGTTACGGGTCGGACCGTGCATGAAATTCCGCTTAAGCAGGATCGGGTCGTTTATGTCAAGGAAAGACGGTATCCTCAGGCGCTTCGTAGGCATATTCGGGAAGAGCTAGACGATTTACGGCGGCAGGGTATAATCGTGGACAGCACGTCCCCGTATAATAGTCCGTTATGGGCCGTCAAGAAGAAGTGTGCTCCCGGCGAGACAACGGAAAAATATCGGGTCGTCATCGATTACCGTAAGTTAAATGAGAATACGGTTGACGAAAAATATCCTCTTCCGCGCTTCGACGATATTTTGGACCGGTTGGGGGGTGCAAAAATTTTTAGCACTTTGGATCTGAAGGCGGGGTATCATCAGATCGGAATGCATCCTCGGGACCGACACAAGACCGCGTTTACCTTCGAGAGGGGCCATTATGAGTTCACCCGCATGCCGTTTGGCCTAAAGAATGCGCCTATCACTTTCCAGCGGTTGATGGACGAATTTCTTCGGGGTATGGACGAGTCCGTGTGCCAGGTCTACATGGATGACCTCTTGGTCTTCAGTCGGTCGGAACGGGACCACGTTCAGCATCTCCGGGATGTCTTTAGTCGAATGCGGGAGTTTGGCCTCCGTCTTTCTCCTGAGAAGTCGATCTTGGGTCAGCGGGAAATTAGTTTTTTGGGCCATACGATCTCCGCGGAGGGCGTGAAGCCGGATGCTCAGAAGGTGGCGGCCTTACAGCGTATGGCCATCCCGACCGAGGTGAAGGGGATCAGGCGGTTGATGGGCGCTTTGAATTATTATCGCCGTTTTGTTCCAGCTATGGCGGCGTATCTTGTGCCCCTTAATAATTTACTGCGAAAAGGGTGTAAAGTCGTGATGACCCCAGATATTGCGGACCAGGTGCGCCGGTGCATCGAACACTTACAGCGTGATCCGGTGCTCGCGTTTCCGGACTTCGAACGGCCGTTCACTATTACGACTGACGCCAGTGAATACGCTCTTGGGGCAGTGTTATCTCAGGACAGTGACAGGGGGGAACGACCTGTTGCATACGCCAGTCGGCGTCTTACGGATGCGGAGTCTCGTTATAGCGCCTTGGAGCGGGAACTCCTCGGAATTGTATGGGCTGTTGACCATTTCCGGCCGTACGTCTTCGGGAGGCGGTTCCGGGTCCATACAGACCATCGTCCCCTACAATGGGAAGGGAGGTTGAAAGAATCTTCCGCACGGGTCACCCGATGGAAAGAGCTCCTGGGGCAGTACAATATGGAGATTGTATACAAACCGGGCAGGGAGAACGTTGTCGCGGATTGGCTGTCGCGTGCACTCATGGTCAACGCCGTAGAGGAGGAACGGGGCGAGTCTTCTCGCGATGTTCGGCAGTTTCTTAGAGAGTGGACTCCTGGGGAGGAACCCCAGTCTGGCACGGCTGGAGTTTCGGGTGAGGCCGCGTCGTCGGAGGACGAGCGTTCTTCTGAGGGGCGTCCTGTGGACATGGAGGAAATAGACGACATCGTGAACGACAAGCGCCACCAGATTATCTGGAAGACGAGGACGTCGGGGCTCCTTAAGATTGATTTTCAACGCTTCGGCGGGTGTTCGGTCGTCACTGTCTGGTCTCAGCCATCCGTCGGGATGACCAGATTTGTAGGGCGCTGGCGGACGCGTCTAAGCCGGGAAGGACCCACCACCTATTTGTCGGCAACGCCGTAGTATGGGGACGGATCCACCGGTTGTGGCGGGCGGAGCGTATCGGGGTTGACCGGTCGTTTGTCCGTTGTTCCATGCTCGCCGAGACCATCCGTGATGAGGAACGGCAGAGGGAGGTGACGCTCGCTTATCATCAGGGGAAGACGAACCACCGGGGCCTCACCGAGACGTTGCGTGCGTTGCGGCGGCGTTACTATTGGCGGGGGATGAAGCGCACCATTCAGGAGACCATTGGGAATTGCGATGTGTGCCTGCGCGCCAAGTATGATCGTCATCCACCTCGGGCCGTCCAGGAGGACACCCCTACCGCTGATGCGCCTCTGGTTGATCTGCAAATCGATTCCTTTACGTGGAAAAACTATAAGTGGGTCACGGTTTTGGATTTGTTCAGCAAGGTTGCGATTGCGTATCCCGTTCAGGAGCGTACGGCGGAGGCTGTGTTGCGGGCCTTTGGATTTGGTTTCAGTTTTATGGCGTCCCAGAGAAGGTTTCTTCGGATAGTGGTCGCGAATTTGACAACGCCAAAGTCCGGGAGGAGATGAAGGTTTTGGGTGTCACGTGGCATCTTAACACTCCGGGTCATCCAAAAAGTCGCGGAGGTATCGAGCGCCTTCACAGCACGTTGAGTGACCACCTGCGGGTGTTTCAATTAGAGAAGGGGTTGGAGCCGGACGTGGCTATGGAGCGTGCCATCGTCGCGTATAACCATTCCGTCCACTCGGTCACGGAATTTACCCCTTACGAAATCCTTTTCGGGTTGCAGGGTCGCCGGCGTGATTGCCGCGGTGCGGCGGATGATGAAGGGCGAATTGTGAGCAATAGTCTCGCGCTTAAGAAGCTGTGGGTCACGGTTCGCGATCGGATTGAGCGAGAAAAGCGTCGCCGGGTGGAGCGGCATAATCTTGGAGTGCGGGATCTAATGGGACCTGTCAAAATCGGTACGGTGGTCTACCGGCGTGTGGGGACCAACAGAGGGAAGGAACTCCGGCGTTATGAGGGCCCTTTCCGTGTGGTTGTGATCCGTGAACACAATTTGGTCACGATCGAGAGCGTGCGCGAACCCAGGAAGCGGCGTACGGTTCATCTAGAACAATTGAAACTTCCCCCGATGGAGGCATCCTAGGACGCTGGAGTGTCCTCAGCTTTTTGTATTTTTTTTTTTTTTTTTTTGTTTATTGTGAAGTTGTCAGTTTTTTTAGGCAGTGTTCAGTTTGCAGGAAGTGTTGTTCTTTTTTTATCTATTGTATTCTCTTTTCAGGTGTTATTTTATTTCTGAGTTTTGTCATTTTGTTTTTGTATTGTTTTCTTTTATCTCATGGAGGATTTCCATAAATTTTGTTTTGTATATAGTTTACGAGGATTGTTCGTAAACTGGTGGGGGGGAGTTAAGGACTGATAAGGTAGACTATCAGCCTTAATTCCAAACCACCTCTTGTAAACAATATAAATGTATATATAGAGGATTAGAAGACCAAATAAAGTCAGTGTTTGAATAGCCATCAAGCGTGTTGTTTATGCCTCTTTCTTTATTTTTTTTAATTCATATTTCGGACAACGCATAAGTTATATATATATATATATATATATATATATATATATATATATATATATATATATATTATATTTATAATTTACATAATTACTGATTACTTTATTATAACTATAATTAAGTTTGTAAATTTAATAATAAAATTTTAAATAATACAATAACTTTTTATTTTAAAAATGATATTTTAAAATAAGCTGTTTTTTCTCCTTTTTTAAACGGTATTTGGTATGATTTATAGTACACAAATGAAATTTGTTACTATTACTACTACATTTGTTGCAATCCTAACAAAAATAAGCATGTACAATATAAACCTAAATTACTCAATATGGTGAAAACTAATTCAGAATGGCTAATCTCTTCCACAAAAATGCTCAGTAATATATTTTGTACTAATGACACAAAAAGTCTTCTCTACTGAAATAAACCAAGGTCCAAGTTCTATAAACCTCCGATATCTTTAAAATGCACAAACATGGTTAGGATTGCAAGGCACTACTTATACCAATCAAGTGAGAGCAAACAGCTCCTTACCCTAGAAAAGTGATAGGGTAGTTGAGACAAAGTGACCAATTAGATAAGTCTAAAACATTCTCTGATAAGATGCACATTACCCTTGAATACGTAAAGAGCGAAAGAGGTTTTTAAATGCAGGCATTTGTAAGGCAAGGCTGCGACCCAGACGAACGCAATAACCCCATTCACTAGTTCACAACTCTTCTACACTTCCCTCACTGCTATTTAAAAATTTTACTTTCACTTATGTATATTAAAATATATATTTAGGAAAGGTATTGCGATATTGGGTATGCCGATGATTTGGTACTGCTAGGTGAAGACACGGAAACCATACAACTAAATACAAGTGTGGTACTAAAAAAAATAGGACTCGAAATAAATACCGATGACACGAAATATATGATTAGTAGAAGAAAGGGTGGCGATCTTGGTCATATTAATATATCAGAGCATACTTTTGAACACGTAGAGAAATTCAAGTATTTAGGTTCAATGATAATTAAAAAAAAAAAAAAAAAAAAAAAAAAATGAAACCCAGGAAGAAATAAAGTCCCGGTTAAAGATGGGAAATGCGTGTTGTTGTTCAGTTGCTAAATTAGTTAGCTGGCGGCTCCTGTCTAAAAACTCAAAGGTTAGAATTAATAAAACTATTGTTCTTCCGACGGTTTTTACTTATGTGAAACGTGGCTGCTTACTTTAAAGGATGAACAACGGCTTAAGGTTTACGAAAATAAGGAACTGCGTAAAATATTTAGTCCGAAGAGAGATGAGGCCACTGGGGAGTTTAGAAGGTTGCACAACGCGGAATTGCGGAGTTTGTACATTGTGAATATAATTGAGTTGATAGCATCGCGGAAACTCAATTGGGCGCGTAAAGTTGTTGGGCTCGGTGAGGAACGGATTCCGAGAAAGTTGGTATTCGCTGAATCGACTGGTAGGCGTCCGAAACGTAGGCCGAAGCGTCGATGGGAGGATTGCATTAAGGGTGATCTCGGAGGCTTGTGCTTGACCGGCGAACAATGGACGAGTCTGTGCAGGCGAAGCTTGGTGGTATCGGCATCGAACCTTCGGGTTCGGTAAGATTATTATTATTATTGCTATATTGTAAATTTGCGAATCCATTTTTACTTTCACTTACTTATATATGAAATATATAGCAAGGAAAAGTATTGCGATCGTAAAAATTTTCGAATTCCGGTTTTCAACGGAAATACAGGTTTAAGGGTCGCCTGAGTCCAAATAACCGCAAAAAAGTCTGTAGGTGTGGTAACTCCAGGGAAAAAGGAAATGTCCTATGAAACTGAAATTTCATATTAAAGACAATTATACGCCCGAAATGTTACTGTAACTTTTTCCTCAAAATCAGCTGACTGGAAGATCTACTTTACACCATGCATTGTTTGCACCATTACGATTTTCTTAAAAACAGCCCTAACTATTTTGATTAAACTCTATATATCGATGTAAAATTTGATTTGCTTTAATATGATGTAGGTTTCATTCTGATTGAAATATTCTGACAGGGCTTAAATGCCGATATATATTTTTTTTTTTTTTCTCTAAAGTACGTTTAATTTTGTGGATTTCAAAAAAAATGGAATATCATCATATTAGCATTGGTAAATAACGGATAAATCTGGATGTTAAGCGAATTTGATAATCAACTGAAGGATAAAATTGCAAACATATTTTTTTAAGCTAAAAAATTAAAAAAAAAAAAAAAATTATCTGATACACGGAATTTGAAAGTTTAATGGAGACTGATGAAAAGCCGATAAAATGTTTCTATTAAAATTCAAAATAATTAATTCTTTAACAATTTATTTGTATCTTTAAATGTCTCTTAAATTGATTCTAACAACGGAGGTTAGTGAACGTCGTTCACCAGAATTTTGCTAAAAAAAACCATTTTAGGGTCCACCGAGTCCAAATGACTAAGTCCCGTAAATAGGTTTGTGTAGGTGTATATGGCTCGCTCAAAAACGATAAGTTTTATCTAACTGAAATTTCATATTTTAAAATCATATATGCATGAGATGTCAGTCACAATTTTAACGGGATCGGCGAACCAGAAGACCCACTTTATACCATGCCATTTTTACGATTTTGTTAAAAACGCCACTATAGATTTTGAATATGCTCGCTATATTGCATTAAATATTAATACGCCTTAATATCTTTCAAATTTCATTCTGATTGGAATACTCTACATAGCCTAAATATCGTTATTTTAAATTTTCTTTCTCTAATTTTTAACACATTTTTTCTTTATCAGTTAACACAAAATTTTCTCGGTCCCAATACTTTTCCTTACTATATATTTCATACATAGGTAAGTGAAAGTAAAAATTGTCTAACAAATTTGGTAAGATGCTGCTATACCTCAGTTTTCTTTTTAAGATAGATAAAAATAGTTAACTTATATACTATTAGGACATTGATATTAAGGGGAAAAACTTTTGTCTAGTCGCAACTTATAAGACGTCTCATTTCCGAATAAATCTGTTATTTTCAAACATATATGAAACATGCGAAGTTATTCCGGAATCAGGACTAAACATTCTTATTACATATTTATTTGGTGTTAGGTGGGTTACTATATATTAAAAATATAGAAAAAGAATATACGAAATTTTTAAAGAAAATAGTATGTTGATAATTAAAGAAAAGAAAGACAGAAAAAGTGCATTAAAATGCTTTAGGTTATTATTTTCAAGAATGATAATTTGATTTAAAAAAATTAAACAAACAAAATCTGGTGCGGGCAACACACGACTTTCACTTACCTTCGTTTTTAAAATCGATTACAGGATTTTCAAGTACAGAAACAGATAAAAATGAGTGAAACCATTATTTAAAAAAGAATTTCTTCCACAGAATTAATTAAAAAGAATTTCTATAGAAACATGTGTTTTATTAAAAAATCGATTATATAATACTCTAAAATAAGCAGTTAGTTTTATCGGCTGTTCATCACTCTCTATTAAATTTTAAAAGCTTGTGTATAAGATAATATGTCTTCTAAAATCTTTAGCTTTCAAACGGTATATCATGTATGTATATTACTGCTCTTATGTCCAAAAACAAAATATTGCATTAAAAAAATATTTGTTTAGTTTTCTCCTTTATTTTCTTCAAATTCCCACAACTTACATATTTAGCTGTTATTTATCAATGCTAATAAGATAATATGGTTATTTTTATAGGATCTACAAAATTAAAAGTACTTTAGAGAAAGAAAATTTAAAATATAGCCATTTAAGCCCTGTCAGACTATTTTAATCAGACTGAAACTTAAATGACACTAAAGCTCATTAAATTTTACATTGATATAGCCAGTTTAATCAAAATCGTCGGAACCGTTTTTGAGAAAATCGAAAAAAGGTGCAAAATGCATGGTATAAAGTGGCTCTTCTGGTAAACTCATTTTGATGAAAAAGGTTTTGTAACGTCTCAGGCGTATATTTGTCTGAAATATGAAATTTCAGTTTCATAGGTATTTTCATTTCCGCCCAGGAGTTACCACACACACACACAGACCTTTTTGCGGGACTTGGTTATTTGGACTCAGGTAACCCAAAAACGTGTATTTCCGTTGAAAACTGGAATTAGAAAATTCTCACGATAGCAATACTTTCCCTAACTATATATAGTAAGTGAAAGTAAAAAGTCGTAATAATGGATATTTGGATGATTGATACAAAATATATTTTATTTAAGTAGTAACAACAGATCAAAGCATTTACTAAGGGTTTGGAATGAAACGATAAAAGTTTATTAATTCAAAATACTTCTTTTTTTTGGTGGGAATGGGGTTCTTATATATATATGTAATAATTGCAGTCAAGAGACTGCACCTAAATAGTTTCAACGTCATTACCAATACAACATCTGATGATCTGTTTCCAATAATACTGGATATTATTGTTTATGTTATCATATTAATTAGTTGTTACTACTAAAATGAGGTATATAAAATTACCATATCATCAATCGATACATTAGGGGTACTCATGACGTTTGCTATAGCAAGCTTTTTGTGCTATTTTGCTAAACCCGTCGAGTTTCTACAAAAGCATGCAATGGGCTGTGCTATAGTGCTATTGGCCGCCATTTTATCTATGGCTTTGATTTATAAAAACCTAAACCTCGCAACACGTATCTGTGTTTTTAATGATTTTCTCATTTCCTCAAATTCACCAAGATGTTAACAAAGCAGAATAAGGACTAAACATAAGATAAATAGTTCAAATGAAGACATTCAACTTTTGTTGCAAGAAAATGATAGAAAACGGAGACAAAATTGAGGTTAGTAACTTTTTACTTGAAGTCAATAAGCATTTTATATGAAAATTAATTGATTATCTTGCACTACATGAGTTATTTTAAACTAAATTAGGATAGTAAACTCTGATAATGTGAGATAAGGAGACATTTTTTTTCTTATTTCGTTATACCTTGTGTATTTGTCGTTTTTATAATAAGTATACCAACATCCCTTTTTTACTTATGAGTTTATGAGAAAAACTGACGTATCAATGATAATATTTCCTCTTTAGAATAGGAATACAAAAATTATTAATATGTAATTTAAAAACTTTATTAATTAATTCAATCTATCCAGATAAATTTATCTGTAGTGCAAGGTAAACTCAAATTACAATTTCTGTCAGTAATCGAACTAATTTTATGTTTTTTATAGTTCTAGAAACCTTCAGAGCAAATTTTTTGTAGAAAACTGGTAGAAGAGAAACCCATCCTCATGGAATTGTAACTTAAAAAGGTTTAAACTAGAAAAAACGAAATAAAAAATATAAATTGTCTATAAAATACAACCTTAATAATTGAGCAATATTTTTATTTTGTATTCTTGTAATATTTACGTATTTATTTACTATCAAGGTTTGATTACCTTTCTGTATTTTTATTTCATAATACTATTTCTAAGTTTTTAGTAAATACAATGATAATTATTAAGTTAGAAAAGAAATTCTCTCAACTACTGAAAGTTTCTTTTAAAATAAATAGTTTTTTCTTCTTTAAGAGGCTGATAGAGAACAATGATGTATTATTTTGTGAATTTTATCGACATCTTCATAGGGAGGGATGGTTTATAATTATTTCAACGAGAATAACATCTTTTAAACGAGAATGATTAAAAAAAAAAAAAAAAGAGTCTAATATGTGAAAATAACGATTGCATAAGTTAGAAATGTGGTGGCCAATAGCACAATAGCACTCTTCTGTAGCATAGACTGAGGTCTGCTACTCAGAATTGCTATTGCTATTGTTGTGCCAGTGCCCCATCAAACTAAAATTCTTTCATTTAACTGGAAACTCCTCTAGATGGAAAATTCCAGCGGTGTGCTGCTGACGTGTCAATTAAGTGAACTAAGCTACCTACAAAACCTCCAACTTTTAAGGAAGGTTTTGCTAGGTTGCGATCCTATATAGATATTTGTTTCTTTAAGTTAAGTTGTTCATGAGTGTCTGGTGTTTTAAACAATTTAAAAACAAGTGAAATCAAGGTAGGTAAGATTTATGATTCGATATTTATCATAAAGATGAAGATTTTTAATAAGTGAGTCACAATTACCAGAGCAAATAGTTAAGTCCTTTTCAAATTATTGTACACCTTAAGTTATAGTGGTTCTGTTTGCTACAATCTTCTGATAAGAATAATAGACGGGATATTTACTTTAATGTCCCTTTTCTGGATATACATTTATCAATAGTTAAGGGTTAATTTTCATTTTTAAAAAGCAACTCTATTAATAGTCGACATAATCATACTCCACTCTTTCATATTTATCCTTTCAGAGATAAACATAAACAATAATTATCAAAGCTTTAATTTTTCCTATTTTAATTTCTGGTAAAGGAAGAGACACATTAAGTTATAAAATTATATGCCTTATCACTTTTGTCTATTCTTTCCTTGGTCACAAGAAAAGATGCATATTTCTCATAATATAAGATACAAAACAACAAAGAGATGAACATAAACTTCGGTGTAAGCTGCAAAGATTGATATACCAGAAGTATAAGGATGAACTAGTACTCCAATGGGACAGGGGAAAAAAGGATTTGTTTTTTAAAGAGCATTTAACGAGGAAGGAACAATCCCTTTGTTAAGTGAATAAAACAAAATTAATATTAATAACTTATTATATCCAGTTTGGCCTAAACCCATCACAGTTCTTTATTTCAATAGTTCTGTTGTTTATGATTATAAAATTAATATGAATTTACTTATTTTATATCATATATGTATTGACCTAAATATTTAGTAGTAACTGGTAACTCAAAAATATATACTCTGACTGTCCATAAGAAACAATTGCAGTAAATTTATTTATTATTTATTAAAAACAAGAAATTTGACTTAAAATTTAATTTGCCATCTGCATTTCCTTTGCAATAAGGAAATTTGTGGACTGCTGAAGCAGCGGCTTAGCATTCAGTAAATTTAAAATTAATAATTGAACAGAATTTGCAAGTCCTTTTTCATTTTACATTTCATCTTGTATAGTGATTCACTTATTTAAAACCAACTACTTTATGTTAAATGTAAAATGATAAGTCTTACCTTATTTAGAATATATTCAATAAAACACAAGTTCGGACTCCGTTACTACTCTATGTGTTCAACATGATGTAATATTAGTATACAATAGTGTGAAGTTATCTTTAATACTGTTTAAATTATTATTTTATATAAATAAAGAAGTTTTAATCCTGTGTTTGTGTTTAATTTCCTAGTTCTGTCAATTTACCCTATATTAATAATTATAAAACTAGTTTGGTACAAATTAAAAAAAAAAAACATATGAGGCTATCACTTCATTATCATTGTCTTGTATTAAGATTTACACATGAATACAGCAAATCTCTCTTCTTGAAGTTATTTATTTGTGTCACAAATGTAAATAACTTAAACATCATCAAATATATGTCTTATGCTGGATAAATTAGGTCAAGAACCGATTCAATTAAAAAAAAAAAAGAAGGTATTTATTTATTATTACAGAACTTTATTAAGAGTTTGCAATTGCATCTAAAATAATTATAGTTATTGCCAGTATTAACAGGTCAAAGATTTCATAAACTTCCAATCCGTACAAGGTTTTAAGTATTCTTCATTATTTAACTGTGTGAATTCTGCACTGAATCACTTGTATAATATAAAATAATAACAATATAATTGCAACTTTTTTCATTTTAACTACATTTTGTTCTAAATTATAATTTCCTATCAAAACTTAATTATAAAATTTATAACAAACCTACATGTTATAGTAAATTATAGAATTTAAATAGTGCCTAGAATTAAACTCTAATTTAACTTTTTTTTTTATGGAGCATTGGCAAACGATAGTAAATAAAGGAAATACTTTTTAAAAAAAAGTTTATTAACAAAAATAATAAAATTAATTAAATATATTATATCAAAAG
Organism: Piezodorus guildinii; assembly: GCA_023052935.1. NCBI lineage: Eukaryota > Metazoa > Arthropoda > Insecta > Hemiptera > Pentatomidae > Piezodorus > Piezodorus guildinii. The sequence goes on along the minus strand of CM041297.1, from coordinate 130,581,121 downwards.
TACATGTATAATCTGTATAAGGAAGTGTTGCTGATCTAACTTTGCGTTATATATCTATACACACAGAACAGAAATGAAAATGCAAGTAACAATAATTTACTTTTATTAATTTTAAATTGAATGTTTAAAGAGTAATAAATATTTATTTGTTAAATTAAAATTTATATTTTAATGGGTATTAAAAGTTGTAATTACAGGGCCAATTTAATCTGTTGGTTTGGAAAGATAACAAAAACAAAAAGGGTCTCCTATTTCTTCATGTTTACATTCACTTTCACTAAGCCAAAAAGGATATTTACTTTTTTTCTTTCATAATTGCTTAAAATACACGTCTAGTGTCTTTACTAATTTTGTCTCCATCAATAACATCAAACAATTGGCAATTTTAGAATGAACACTTGGGCGTCTTCAATATATTATTAAATGGTGAATGAAATTCACTTGTAAGAGTGCTTTAAACAAAATGTCATCTAAATTTGGTAAAACTGAATTTTACATATCTTTAAATTTTAATATAGAGCCAATTCGAAAGGTAAAGAAGACCTAAAGCATAATATTCTCTACACAGTCTTCTATAATCTCATTCTTTACTTCTACCAAATCACAATCTAAAAGTTCTACTGAGCAATCATATGCCAAAAGTTCAATAATCTTTTTTCTTGACAACTTTTAGACATAATAAGTGAAATAAACTATTGAAAAATAAGCAAATAGAAGGTTAACACTACTTTATAAGTTATCAACCAACAGGTTACAAACAAACGAGGTTACAAAAATAAAATGTCTTCCGACTGCGCATGCCCAGCAGTAGAAAAATACTAGGTATAGTTCTTGTACAATTAAATTACTAGGTATATTTGTATATACTTTATACAAACGTATAAAGTTGCCAAATACCACCTGTAGGTAACGGGCTTGTCTCTTTAGCAATATACAATAGTCTTATAATAGGGTTATCGTGAACGATGGAACTTGGCTTTCATGCTACAAAAAATCGCAATAGCAAACGTAGTGAGTACCCCTAGAAAAGAAGTTGTAGAAACTCGACGGGTTTAGCAAAATAGCACAAAAAGCTTGCTATAGCAAACGTCATGAGTACCCCTATTATAATAATATGAAAATGTATAATATAAACCTTGATAACTAGCATTTGTATTTGTACATAAATGTGTTATAATGAAGTAAATTGGTGATATTATTATTAAATACAGAAAAAAGAATTGCTACAGTTATACAGGTAAACATAAAGCAACATTATAGTAATATATTTTTAAACAATGTATAAATACAATAAAACACTGTAAATTAATCTATTCAGTTTTAAGATAAGCTTAATTAAATTAAATAATACTGTAGGAACATGGGCTCCAGTTTACGTGACAATCACAGGACACCACAATCAAATAAAGTGATGTACTTAAGATTTATTTTTTAAAAATTAGTGACATAGTGGTCACCACAAACTTGATTTGTTTTATTTATCATATTGTTTTTCTACGTTATCTGTATTTTTACTTAATAAGGTATCAAAGAGCTTATTTACTTTATTCTGTACCGGTGCAACTACTAACGATTCAAAGTCAACCAATCCAAATGCATACATGTTACCTTTCCGCTTCGAGGACAATCCTGCCCTCCAGATTACTAAAACTTTACTCCGCTCTCTTTTTCAGACACAGTCGCATATCTAGGCTTCTTTCTTGACAAAAGACTAATTTGGAACCCGCATACTAGACCTAAATAACAAAAACATAACCGACGTTTTAACCAATTATACAGAATGTTAATCAGAAATATTAACCACTCTCTATTAAAAACAAAGTTCTAATTTACAAGAGAGTACTGAAACCTATCTGTACCTATGGACTTGAACTTTTGGCAAGAGCCAAATTTTCTAACATCAAACGCATTTAATCCTTTCAATCCAAAGTCCTCCGAACAAAAGTTAATGCTCCTTATTATATTAACAAACATACCTTACACCATGATCTTGATAATACATTTATTCTAGACCTTATTCTATCAAAGTTCTCCAAATTCTATCAAAACCTTATTCATCTCCCCAGTCCTCTAGCTCAATTCCTTTCCAGCTCCACGCACCCTTACTATCCCTCTAGAAGGTTGAAACGGCAGTGGCCCCGTGAGCTCTTGTTAATATGTATATTGGAGTTCTAGCACTGGCTAGATTCTCCATTCAATATGCTGTATGTATGACTTGTATATAGGTATGGGTGATTCCTAGATTTATAGAGTTTGTATAAATTGTATTGCTACCTTATTGTATTTATATTTTATTGTAATTTATATTGGTGTGTAAATATTGTATGAATGTTGTATTTCATCACTATTATTATTGTCCAAATTACATATTGTAATATTACTCAATAAAAAAAAAAGACTGTACTCTGTATTATTCTAAAGGGACTTTTACCAGAATGAATTAAGAAATTATTATTATATATTTTATAATATATGTAAAATCAAGAATTTTATGATTCTTGATTTCATTATCATCAGGGAATACTTCATTAAGGGAGGTTATATCTCAGTTATATCAGTTAAATGTTTTAAGTAAAGGGCAGTTAAACAATTCTTTATTTTAGGTAAGTTCATTATAAATTATATTTGTAATTCAATTAATTCTTTTAAGTCCAACAAATTGTAATTAATAAATCTTTATTTTAGCATCGTTTAACTACTAATAAATTTAACTAAGAAGAATAATCAAATATATATTATATAGTTACATTATATTATATAATTATATTACGTTATATTATTGAATATAGTTGTATAATCATGAAGATAGGGAATAGTCCCGAATTATATTGTAACAAATAAACTAAATGCACGTATATATTTAAAACAATAAATTGCATATATTATTCAATACGCAACACATTATTTTAGAAATATTGATATTTTTGGATTCCATTATTGATTATATTTTATAGTTAACTATATTACGATTATATTTAAAAAAATATTTTGTTTTTAAATAATCAAAATTAAACATATTCAGAACAAAACAGTAATTTAAACGGCAAAAGATAATCCACCCACGCAGTAATGAAATTCTTTACACCTGATATCGAATGGTAGGAGGGAGTCAAAAACTTTTATTTCCAGTTGCCTAATAAAAATTTATGAAACGTATGAATAAATCATATCACCTTCTATATAAAGCAAAAGGTTTTATGTTTTATTTATGAGGTGACATAAAGCTGAACTGATTGAAGAATTTATTTCTGATATATCAGAAGCTATTAGTAATAGTACTGGTGATAAAGTTGTCAGTTTTAGAAACCTTTATTAGAAATTAAAATAATATATCTTTTCTTATTATCACTTATGGGTAATTAATTTTAGTTTTTTTGGTATAAAAACATTGTAAACAGTTAGTAATCACCTGAAGTGTAGTGGTCAGCATAAAAACTTGTTATGCCTACGATGGCAGATTCAGTTCTGGGGATAGTTAAAGACAGTAAAACATCCTTGGTTAAGCATTATTTCGGAGGAGGCGTAAAATGGTAGTACCGACCCTGAGCTATGTCATGGGTTCAATAAAGATCCCCATACAAACTAATGAATAAGGATCTTAGTTTCAGTAGTATATAGATTAGAACTGTTTGTAGACTAACACCGTCGTTCAAGAAGTTTAGGCGGGGAATACGATAAGCAGCCAGATTCGTTCTCCTATTTTCGGTACCCACTTTACAGAGGCTGGATGATCCCTAGAAAGGTCTCCATACGCCTGAAAGAACAGAATAGGTGAGATCACTTATGTCAGTGATTACCAAGAAATTTTCGAGAACCCCTTCATTCAATCACTTTATTGGCAAGGACCCACTAAATGTGAATAATTTATTTAAATATATATATAGCATTTCCAAGTCAAATTCAACCTTTTCCAAGTCAAATTCAACCTTTTCCAAGTCAAATTCAACCTTTTCCAAGTCAAATTCAACCTTTTCCAAGTCAAATTCAACCTTTTCCAAGTCAAATTCAACTTTTCCAAGTCAAATTCAACCTTTTCCATTTCAAATTCAACCTTTTTCGATTTCAATAAAATAATAAAAATCAAATTAACATGATTTTATGTTTTAATGGTTATTTTAATTACACCTTGTGTTTTTAACCCTTGTGGCTTGTTAAATGTTCCCAGGGGCCTTTCTACATATAAGTAGTCACGAATATAATAATAAGTATACTTTTAATTTTAAGACATTTGCGATACAAGGTCTGGTAGTCGGATTAGCGGGATTCGTTTTATTTTAGTTTTATAATCGCGGGCGAAAATATTATCAATAGAGGTTTATTGATTTTTTTCGTATTTATTGGATAGTAGGCTCAGCAGATGCGTTCCCAAAGGTTCGTTACCGATTATACTATTAATTTTAATCGCGCTCGCTCAAATATGGGTTTATTATAACTTTTTCGTATTTATTGGATACAAGGCTCAGTAGCTGCGTTCCCAAAGGTTCGTTACCGACTACACTATTAATTTCAATAGCGCTCGCTCAAATATGGGTTTATTATAACTTTTGCGTATTTATTGGATCCAAGGCTCAGTAGCTGCGTTCCCAAAGGTTTGTTACCGACTACACTATTAATTTTAATCGCGCTCGCTCAAATATGGTTTTATTATGACTTTTTCGTATTTATTGGATACAAGGCTCAGTAGCTGCGTTCCCAAAGGTTCGTTACCGACTACACTATTAATTTTAATCGCGCTCGCTCAAATATGGTTTTATTATGACTTTTTCGTATTTATTGGAGGCAAGGCTCAGTAGCTGCGTTCCCAAAGGTTCGTTACCGATTACACTATTAATTTTAATCGCGCTTGCTCAAATATGGTTTTATTATGACTTTTTCGTATTTATTGGATGCAAGGCTCAGTAGCTGCGTTCCCAAAGGTTCGTTACCGATTACACTCTTAATTTTAATCGCGCTCCCTCAAATATCGGTTTATTATTACTTTTTCGTATTTATTGGATACTAGGCACAGTAGCTGCGTTACGGGGGGTTCTTTCCCGACCAGTCTATTAATTATTCGTGCGCTCAGTCAAATATGGGTTTATTATAACTTTTTCGTATTTATTGGATACTAGGCTCAGTTGCTACGTTACGTGGGGTTCTTTCCCGACCAGTCTATTAATTATTCGTGCGCTCACTCAAATATGGGTTTATTATAACTTTTTCGTATTTATTGGATACTAGGCTCAGTTGCTGCGTTACGGGGGGTTCATTTCCCGACCATTCTATTAATTATTCGTGCGCTCGCTCAAATATGGATTTATTATAACTGTTTCGTATTTATTGGATACTAGGCTCAGTAGCTGCCTTTCCCAAGGTTCGTTACCGATTACACTATTAATTTTTATCGCGCTCGCTCAATTATTGGTTTATTATAAATTCGTGTTTCTTTTCTATGCTAATTTCTGTATTTATTTCTTGGGAGTTTTGTTAGTGAATGTGTTAATGTATTTTTAGTCAGTTGGTCTAATTTATGTTTATTTCGTGTTTTTTGTAACTTTTCATGTATTGGGTTACCGCTTATCCTTTTTTTCAGGATAGTAAGTTATCTTTTTGGTTAAAATTTTGGAGTTTGATAATAATCAGCTAAACAGAACGATTTTATAAGTACAATCTCATTTGATAAACCTCTACTTGAGTTACCAATAAATACGAAAAATTTATAATAAACCCATATTTGAGCGAGCGTACGAATAATTAATAGAATGATCGGGAAGAACCCCCCGTAACGCAGCAACTGAGCCTAGTATCCAATAAATACGAAAAAGTTATAATAAACCCGTATTTGACTGCGCGCACGAATAATTAATAGACTGGACGGGAAAGAACCCCCCGTAACGCGGCTACTGTGCCTAGTATCCAATAAATACGAAAAAGTAATAATAAACCGATTTTTGAGGGAGCGCGATTAAAATTAAGAGTGTAATCGGCAACGAACCTTTGGGAACGCAGCTACTGAGCCTTGTATCCAATAAATACGAAAAAGTTATAATAAACCCATATTTGAGCGAGCGTACGAATAATTAATAGAATGATCGGGAAAGAACCCCCCGCAACGCAGCAACTGAGCCTAGTATCCAATAAATACGAAAAAGTTATAATAAACCCATATTTGACTGCGCGCACGAATAATTAATAGACTGGTCGGGAAAGAACTCCCCGTAACGCGGCTACTGTGCCTAGTATCCAATAAATACGAAAAAGTAATAATAAACCGATATTTGAGGGAGCGCGATTAAAATTAAGAGTGTAATCGGCAACGAACCTTTGGGAACGCAGCTACTGAGCCTTGTATCCAATAAATACGAAAAAGTTATAATAAACCCATATTTGAGCGAGCGTACGAATAATTAATAGAATGATCGGGAAAGAACCCCCCGTAACGCAGCAACTGAGCCTAGTATCCAATAAATACGAAAAAGTTATAATAAACCCATATTTGACTGAGCGCACGAATAATTAATAGACTGGTCGGGAAAGAACCCCCCGTAACGCAGCTACTGTGCCTAGTATCCAATAAATACGAAAAAGTAATAATAAACCGATATTTGAGGGAGCGCGATTAAAATTAAGAGTGTAATCGGTAACGAACCTTTGGGAACGCATCTACTGAGCCTTGCATCCAATAAATACGAAAAAGTCATAATTAAACCATATTTGAGCGAGCGCGATTAAAATTAATATTGTAATCGGTAACGAACCTTTGGGAACGCAGCTACTGAGCCTTGTATCCAATAAATACGAAAAAGTCATAATAAAACCATATTTGAGCGAGCGCGATTAAAATTAATAGTGTAATCGGTAACGAACCTTTGGGAACGCAGCTACTGAGCCTTGCATCCAATAAATACGAAAAAGTCATAATTAAACCATATTTGAGCGAGCGCGATTAAAATTAATATTGTAATCGGTAACGAACCTTTGGGAACGCAGCTACTGAGCCTTGTATCCAATAAATACGAAAAAGTCATAATAAAACCATATTTGAGCGAGCGCGATTAAAATTAATAGTGTAATCGGTAACGAACCTTTGGGAACGCAGCTACTGAGCGTTGTATCCAATAAATACGAAAAAGTTATAATAAATCCATATTTGAGCGAGCGCAATTAAAATTAATAGTGTAGTCGGTAACGAACCTTTGGGAACGCAGCTACTGAGCCTTGTATCCAATAAATACAAAAAAGTTATAATAATCCCATATTTGAGCGAGCGCGATTAAAATTAATAGTATAATCGGTAACGAACCTTTGGGAACGCATCTGCTGAGCCTACTATCCAATAAATACGAAAAAGTTAAAATAAACCTACCTCTATTGATAATATTTTCGCCCGCGATTATAAAACTAAAATAAAACGAATCCCGCTAATCCGACTACCAGACCTTGTATCGCAAATGTCTTAAAATTAAAAGTATACTTATTATTATATTCGTGACTACTTATATGTAGAAAGGCCCCTGGGAACATTTAACAAGCCACAAGGGTTAAAAACACAAGGTGTAATTAAAATAACCATTAAAACATAAAATCATGTTAATTTGATTTTTATTATTTTATTGAAATCGAAAAAGGTTGAATTTGAAATGGAAAAGGTTGAATTTGACTTGGAAAAGGTTGAATTTGACTTGGAAAAGGTTGAATTTGACTTGGAAAAGGTTGAATTTGACTTGGAAAAGGTTGAATTTGACTTGGAAAAGGTTGAATTTGACTTGGAAATGCTATATATATATATATATATATATATATATATATATATATATATATATATATATATATATATAAATGAATCCCCTTATTCCTTGGTGATCGCATAACGCATGAACGGCTTACCCGATTTCGCGCATTCTTAGTCATAAAAAGGAGCTTACGAATGAAAAAAAGAGAAAAACTACCATAGCAGTTATGTTTTTTACTTTCACTTACCTATGTATGAAATATATAGTAAGGGAAAGTATTGCGAATCGTGAAAATTTCCGAATACTAGTTTTCAACAGAAATACACGTTTTATTGTCCACATAGTCCAAATAACTAAGTCTCAGAAAAAGGTATTTGTGTGTGTGTAGTAAAACAAGGGCAAAAACAAAAATTCGTAAAAATGAAATTGTATATTTAAGGCAAATATACGCGCGAGATGTTACATAAACTTTTTCATTAAAATCAACTAATCAGAACAGCTACTTTATACCATGCATTTTGCCCCTTTTTACAATTTTCTCAAAAACTATGCCAATGATTTGGATGGAACTCGCCATATTCATGTAAAATTAAATATGATTTGATATAATGTAGGTTTTATTCAGATGAAAATAGTCTGACAGAGCCTAAATGCCTCTATTTTCTAAATGTTCTTTCTCTAAAGTACCTTTAAGTTGAAGATTAAAAAAAAAAAAAAAGGCCCATATAATCTTGTTAGGATTGATAAAAGGTGGTTAAATATTAAAGTTTAAAAAAATGATTACCAACTAAAGATGAAAAAAAGGAAAAATATTTTTTTAATGTAATTTTTGTTATTTAGATAAACTTTAAAAATTTTAAATTTAAGTTTATTTAATTGTTATTAAACGGCTTTTGACAGCCGGGGTAAGTGAAAATCCTGTGTTTCCCACTCCAGATTTTTTTTTCTTTTTTAAGTTATCTCCTTATCAATCTCTCTCTCTCTCTCTTGAGCGATTTCGCTAAGTTTTATTTAAGACAGGACATCGTCTGTTGGGTCAGCTAGTTAAAAACAATTTCCCGATGACATCTCGCGGAACCCAAGGACATCGTCAGTGGAGCACTAGTTGGCAACCCCAGACTTATGGTATGGAAGCGTTCTATGGAGAGAGTCGCAACAGTTTCGAACCCGGCAGATCGCATTAGGATTTTTAAAGAAAGTGAAAAGTCTTTGTTATGCCGTCCTTCTGAGAAAACGTAAAATGTTGGTCCTGACCCCTCAGGGATTCGTTCGTACAATTAACTACAATAGTGACTTTAAATGGATAATCAGGTAAAGGTATGGTGTCAGAATTGGTGAATTAAAATCAAATCTCACCAAATAACCTTTACCCTTCGTCGAAAACCTATGACATCCTGTCCTACAGTATTCTTTAATAATCCAGTGGACCAAATCCGCTACCTAGGAATTCTACTTGACGAACGAGTAACATGGAATCCGCACACAAGACTGAAACGACAAGAAACTGCCCGCCGCTTTCGCATACTTCAACACTTACTAGACAGACGCTCTAACCTTCCACTTATCTACAAAAGACTTATCTATATCACCATCTTAAGGCCTATCTGGACTTACGGAGTTGAGCTTTGGGGCTCTAATAAACCATCAATTTTTTTCGGTATTCAATCTATATAATCCAAAATCCTTTACAAAATCCTCGAAGCTCCTCACGAATAAAATCGTCCACAAAGACTTTCACATCCCATATGTTGCTGATTTAGTGCGAACCAGGTATCAATCCTTCCATGACAAACTCCATTCCAAAAGATGGCCTCGAGACCTTCTAGTTTAGATGACTAGTGGAGTGATGCCAATGGGCATTTTCTCTTAATGTATATTATCTGATAGCTAATTTGCTTATAAAGTTGTAAATCTCAATAAATGAAAAAAATAAATGGATAATCAAACAAAATAATTCGTATTTATGTAAGTGAATGTAAAATATAAGTTTTTTTTTTTTTTTTTTTGTCTATATCCTTTCTTTGGCAATATTTCCTGCGTTCGAGATACTGAACCCTAATACACCGAGATATATCTATATATAATGGATCAAGGTTTGCTAACTACTGTGACAGAAAGTGGAGCATTGACTAATTCAGTGAAACCCTTGAGAGGAGAGGTAACTAATTCTCAAAACTTTTACATAATTAATGGTCGGTTCTCTGCAAGCCATTCAGTTTGAAATAGCCTCAATTAGAGTGGATGGCAGGTAGGGTAATATGACGTCAACGGCCCTTATCTCACATCGGACATTTAATATCGGTTATTATTTAATATGCTGTATATCAAACTTTTAATCTTGAAAAAAAAAAATAATATGCCTCTAAATATCATAATTCGTTGTAAATTCTACATTCGTAACTTATGAATTCTTATATTAGTTCTGTATCTTTAGAATTCTTTAGAAAACAACGAGTTTTTTACAATTTTACTTTTATATTTTAGTTGTGAACAGTAGTTTTTACCTAATAAATCAACATCCTGCATCACTAAAAAATCTTTAGAATCTCTAAAACTAATAACTATAAAATTATCAACGTCGAAAACGTAATAAAATGAATAACTTATATATAATTCCTATATCAAGTGCACACGTCATCCTGATTTCACTTAGCTCTCCACTCAGAACAAATTTGACAAAACAAAACAAAAAACTTCCTTATACCAATTATGTACGCTATCCAGGACTGATATTCAACAGGCCCACATGTCAAGATGAAGAGAAAGACTCTGAAACAGCGACTGAAAGTACTATAATCTATTCTATCCAAATCATCAAAACTGAAAAATTAGACATAAACTGAAAATATAAACGGTATGTCAATAGTTGAAATGCCTGTTAGAGGAAGACAAAAAACAAGCTGGATGAATGACCTCCTCCGCTAAATTAAAGCGAAATTAGGAAGGGGTGCTGCTGGTGACTTTTCTTCGCCTACTGCTGAAGTTTTATACAGCACATTTGCTGTAAGGACAATTTTCTAATGTCCCTTGTCAATTTTAAAAATTAAGGATAACACCAAGTGGTAGTGTTTTATATTTGTGTGTGGTTGTCTAGATATTTTAAGGGTTCGAGATGAAAATTTTTGTTTTTTTTCTAATTTTGTTCACTACAAGAGGAAAAAAAACCCTAAATAAGACAAAAATTAGTAAATAAGACAAAAAATAGCTTAAACGAATTACCACACTTTCCATTGCTTTGAATTAAAGAAATAATTCTAGAGATATAATATGAAAAAAATTGATAAATATCTTTTCTTAAAAATACAATTAAATAATATTTTTAATAATTTAGTAAATTTACCAAGCCGAAGCAACTTGCGACACAAACCTGTCCATATATCACATTTGCTAATTAATAACACGTTTCTGTTTGTTTTAATTTGAGTAATGAACATTAATCTCCAATTTTTTCATGTGAAAATTCGGAATTCTTTTTAACTAAGTCATTTATTACAACAAGAAATCGCGTTGGAATGGTTGTTTAATTGATCCCTGGAGAAAAAAATTAATAAATTAATTCATTTTTTTAACAATTTAACGATCCGAAAGGCAGTTTGAGACTTGCTCAGTAACGAACCGGGCGCGATAAATTCCTAAAGAGAACTGGTTTCCATTCCATTTTACCCGGTAATAGTTATTTATATCATTTAGAAATAAGGCTGCAGTTAGTTAAACTGTTCATTATCACCAATCGTCGCCTGTTAAAATTATATTTAAAAAATATATAGAACTCTACAGACTTAATAAGTTAGATGATAATTCAATAATTTAATAATCATAAATCAACTACAGTTATCTATTCTAATATATCTAATAAGACTAATAATAAGGTATAAGACTAGTTAAGTATTGAATATTCCATAAATAACCAACTAATAGAAAGAGTTCAGGCATATACTTATCTCGGGACCAAAATATAAGTAACGTGGAATCACTCAAAATTGTTCATATGCCATGATCTATCACTGCTAACTAAGATCAGACTATTTAAGTGTTATGTCTTCCCAGTGCTGCTCTACGGGGTCAAATCTTGGACTCTAACTGAAGCTTCCTGTGCAAAACTTGAGTCGTTTGCGATGTTGTTATACCGACGTGTTTTAAGAATCTCATGGAAAGTCACCAATCTTAGGATCTTAGAAAGAATGGGTATAGAAAAGGAGCTGCTGTTTTTAATGCAATCTATTAAGCTGAAATATTTTGGACATATAAAGAGAAACAGTCAGCGGTATTACTTGTTGCAAGGTGGAGGGCAGGAGGAGGCCTGGTAGGCGAAGGATATACTGGTTGAAAAACTTACGAAAATGGTATAATACAACAAAAATAGGCCTTTTTCGTGCAGCAGTGGATAAGGTAAGCATTGCCTTGATGATCGCCAACGTCCGTAACGAATAGGCACCACAAGAAGAAGAAGAAAATAACGTCGAACTATATTATATTGTTTCAGTATTATTTTGTTTAAAACAATTATTTATTATTTAATCTGAAGTATGTTTTTCTTGTTTTGAAAGCGTTATATTTGATTGAAAACTATTCATACGAGTTACAGGGTGGTGTGTTGTAAGTCAGTTTTTGTTATACATGTATTTTGGCTAGGGTTCTGTAAATATCATCGTGTAGCGTTTTCAATTTCACTTACATGTATATGAAATATATATTAAGATAAAGTATTGCTATCGTGAACATTTTTCGAATCCCAGTTTTCACAGAAGTGGGTGGTAAATCTAGCACGACAATGAACAGTCGTACAGAACTGAAATGTTACAGCAACTTTTTTTATCAACAACAGCTAAACTGAAGCCACAGTATACCATGCGTTTTGCGCCTTTTTACGAGTTTCTCAAAAACAGCTCTAACGATTTCGATTAAACTCGCTAGATGGATGTAAGTTTTAATGGGCATTTAGGTGCCATGTTATGGGTTTAATATGATGTAGGCTTCATTCTGGTTGAAATAGTCTTCCAGATCTTAAATGCCGATATTTTAAATTTTCTTCCTCTAAACTACCTTAATTTTAGTAGAATATATAAAATCTACTATATCATCTATTTAGCACTGATAAAATATATATATTTATAAGCATTTAAAAAAGCACACACTGCCTTCCATTCCTCACCCAATCACTTTATTTCACAAGTCTTTTATCATTTTTTTATGCTAGTCGACGTTTCGGGGCTGTTTCCCCATTTTCAAGACTGAAACAATTTTTTATACTTTCATTAGTGAATAAAATTACATTATTTAAATGTTTGTCTTTGAAAAATGAAGCTCAGCAATTTGTCATAATTATTTTAAAACTAACTAACATTAATTACCTTATTCCTTTTTCATTATACAATTGCTACATCGTTTTTCACCCTTCATTCCATCTCATAGCACACTATGTTATGAGTTTAATATGATGTAGGCTTCATTCCAGATCTTAAATGCCGATATTTTAAATTTTCTTCCTCTAAACTACCTTTATTTTAGTATAATATATAAAATCTACTATATCATCTATTTAGCACTGATAAAATATATATATTTATGTATATATATATATATATATATATATATATATATATATATATATATATATATAAAATATATATAAAATTTAAACAAATACGATATACAACTAAAAACCCTGTAAATCATTACACAATGGTTTATTATTTCCAAATAAAAATAATAGGGTATAACAGTTTATATAGCTGTTTATAGGAAATTAAGTAATTTGAAAAGCAATAATTCCAAGGATAATATCATGTGACTAAAGCTGATTTCAGAACGCAATATCTCTGCTAGTAGTTAACCAATTTTAATGATTCCTTTTTAATTTTGTCGAAAATTTAATTCTCCATTTTTGGTATTTATTTATTTAGTAATTAAGAGAAACGGATATATTTTTTTTTTTTTATTCGCTATTCGAATTCTAAGCATCTTGAAACGTAAGCTCTCAAATTTTGACGTGGGTTCCTTTTTCTTTTTGGTTCTATTACAAAGGTTCATTTTATTTATTTATTCTGTGATTGGTCCTACCTTATTTAATCTCATTCGCAAGTGTCCATCAATTTATCTGTTACCCAGGATTTTTCATAATATCCTGCGCTCTCTTTTTTCTTGTTGGTCAGCCTGACTTTTTTTGCCCATGGTCAATGATTGTAAATTTTGATGGTTTACTTTACTTTTCGATAAAAAAATCTTTGGAACAAACACATCTATCCACCACAATATCACACGATAGCCCTTTTTATGGTCTTATTTAATGAACACATTAGCAATTTCTTCTGTGGACTGATTCATGATTATGGGCGAAATGGTTATGACAACGGCGTTTTTGATTCAAACGATTTCTCGAAAATCGGATGTCATCCGCACACCTGCAGAAGGTAGATCTTTCAGTAATTATACACTTGAAGTGAAGAGTGATCAGAACTAATCTAAGCTCGGAGCAGAGGCTAGGAACATCAATCAGCGCCTGCAACCTGCTCTGATCTCGTTACTATTAACGTCTTTGCAAATCGACCCACATTTCCAGTCTGGCTTGTTAGTCACGGGCTGGAAGTGTGTCTTGTGCAAAGCTAAGTAACATGTATACATATTATCATAATCTAGAAAGTTAGGGTTTTTATCAAAATTTATTCCCAGATTTATATATTTTTTGTTTATTATTTTAAATAATGAAATTATTGGTTTGTTTCACATGAAATGTCCGTTTTTATAGTTTCTGAAATACATAAACGGTTTTGCAGGTCTCTGTTGTTTTTTTCCAAATATTTAAAGTAAACAGTTACTAATCCTCTACCTTTGTATTATAAACATTAGCTCCCCAATCAATTACCCACTTTTTAGTATACTTCCAAATATGAACATGGAAACACGCGATTTTCAAGTAATATTTTTGTACGAGTTCAAACTCGGCCATTCAGCAGCTGAAGCCGCTAGAAATATTTGCAGGGAGTGTTAATGAACGGACCATTCGCCGTTGGTTGATTGGGAAAGTAAAAAAGCTCGATACATGGGTACCTCATGATCTCACTTGACTATGACCCGATGTTTCAAAACATACCGTACAAAAATTGAAAGAACTGAGCTACAAAGTTCTTCCGCACCCACCAAATTCTCCAACTTGGTTACCACCTGTTTAGGAATTTAGACAACTTCGTCAAAGGAAAACGTTTTGAAAATGATGATCAAGGGAAAATTACGTTTTCAGATTTTTTTTTATTGAAGGAATTAGTCCGGGTGGCGGTCAATTAATGAAACAACTGAATAGTTTCAACTATTTTATTGTTTACCAACGTTTCGACCCCCATTGTGGATCATCATCAGGGCGTCTGGTAGGCGAGTGGAAACTATCCTTCAATAATTCTCAACGGTCAACTAATTATATCCACAGTTTTCAGATTTTGTTTCACTTCAAAGCTCAGAGTTTTTCAGTTCGGGGATAAAAAAGTTGGTGTTATGTTGGGAAAAATGTGTAGAAAAAGAAGGTAAATAATTCGAATAAAATTATCTTGTTTTCATATTGTATATTTAATAAAAATCCTTTACTTTGAAAACGGACATTTCATGTGACACAACCCAATATGTAAAAAAAAAAAAAAAAAAAATGTTGCCCACCCTTCAATATTTTAATAACGTATAAAAACAAAATCCGTTTGTCCGTCGTCTAATTATCTACTAGATTTTTTTCAATTGGCACAAAAATACTAAGACATCATCAGGATCATCTCTAGATCCTAATACCTAGAAGTTGTTATCAGTCGATTATTTTTAAAATACCGGCCTATTGCAAATAATTTAATTCAATACATCAGTATTTTGTTTAGAGATTAAGAACAATATTATTAGAGTTTTCTTGCTGACAAACCGCGAATAATTATAGAAAGTGAAAAAAGAAAAGAAAAAATTGAAGTTTTACTCATAAATACGACCATAACTGAGTTATACATTGAGTTATTACAGATAGTTTTTGAGGATAGAAAAAATGAACTTATGTTTAGGATCAGGACACCGTGAAGATAATCATTTAATTTTATAAACAACTAAAGGAGAGAAGTACAAACAATTTTTTATGCAATTTGTTTTAACATTAAAACAGTAATTAAATGTATAAAATATCGTTTGAAAGCTAAAGATTTTAGGAAAAACGCTATCATATACATAAAATTAATTTAGAGTGATGAAAAGTCAATAAAACTAACTGATTGTCGTAGATAATAATATAATAGATTATTTAATAAAAGAAATGTTTCTATTGAAACTAAACGTAATTAATTCTTTAGAAATTTATTTTGTTCTAACAATTTTTTAAAAAATACTTTAATTGATTATAACATCCTAGGTAAGTAAAAGTCGTGTGTGCGCGCACCAGATTTTTAAAATTAATCTTTGTAATTGAAAAAAAAAATCCCTCGTCCATCAAAATTTGGTAGCTTTCGATTCAAGATACGTAAAAACCGAATAACGAATAAAAAATCGTTGTCCGCATTACGAACTAATATATAATTAAGTAAAATAAGTACGGTTGTTCGTGCTATTGTATAGAAAATAAATTTCCTAAAAAACGAAAAAAATAATCATTCATATCGGTTCAGAAATAGCTTATTTATTGCTTTCCATTTTTCTTAATTGCTTATAAACAGTTATATCCTAATATATTTATTAGGAAATAACAAACCACAGTGTTTTTTTCCGTTGCGCGACAGGCCGTGTAGGCCCTGGGCCTCGCGGTGTAATCTCCTGGGATGTTACACTCACATTTCGTGATGTATTTTCTAGTGTAGGGTCATCACTCCCTACGCCTAATTTTGTGAGTGGCCACCATTTGTGGCTGACGGGTCTCACATACCTAGGGGAGAGTCTTTGAGTGAATCCCCATTTAATTACATTCTTATAAAAGCCACGTTAGGACTGGGATTCGAACTCACAACTTTAGCATGAGAGACTAGCGCGCTAGCCACTCAGCCACGGGCTCCCCAAACCATTGTGTAATAATAAACCAAAAAAATAAATACAAACATTAATTTGTTATATTCATTTTTATATCTGTCTTTTTTTTTTGGTACAAAATAAATTTTAGAGAATCACACTGCCTAGTTTAAAAAAAAAATAGGTTAGAATATTCTCAAGACGAAGGTACACGTATTTACCTAAAAGAAAAATATAGTTGCGAAGAAGAATATCGAGCCTTGAACTAGTAGCTAAAAGTGTCAGACAGTTTTCAATCCAACCAAGTCCAACTTGATCCAGTTCTAGCGCCGTAAATTCTTGTTATTACGAGCAGTAAAGTGACCTCAGCAGCACTTTCCTTAAGGTTTCAGAGGGCATTTTATCTACTCATAAATAATTAATGTGTATTGAAGGTTCGGTATCACCGCGATATTTCTTGGAGTTAACACTCATATTTCTTACTTTTAATATGAACTATTAAAAATTGTTTACATCTCCCCGATAAGCTTTTTTACTTTAACTCCAATGGTTCCAAATGATTGCCTAAGGACTTCTTAATGTCATAAACAGGTTTGATTTCTAATAAACTTCAATATACATAAGAAAAATGTATTTAACAAAATTTCACACTATAATCAATTTATTTCGGTCTATATCGTGCTTATGTGATATATTATGTTTTTCGTGATCAGGGTCCTGAATAATGAATTCCAATAGCTAATTAGTTGATTAGATCTCTCGACCATCCTCTCTGCGGTTGGGCTGGTAACAGGGAATGAGAAAGTGAAAAAACAACTCTATTTGGGTGGTTCTGTATCGATGACTGAAACGTGTTATATTTGTCATGAATGTATATATATATATATATATATAATATATATATATATATATATATTATATTTAGATCTATTAATTGTTGCTATATCTCAAGTAATTTTTTAATTCCGTCTTCTCAGAAGGTTAAAGAACGACCCGAGCGCTACGCGTCTTCCAATTCAAAATTACCGATTCTGAACCGAGCAAACCCCTTGCGGGCGTTGCTTTCTGCCTATCATCGCCATACACACTGAAAATTTCGTCAACCCTGTGTGCAGCGGATTTTCTTTGATGCGCTATGTTTTTGAACGGCTCCTTATCTATATTACAAGATTCAATTAATACATTATTATAATTATTAACTTACACATATCCATTATATTAATACATTACTTAGAACTTTTATTGAGAATACTGAGGGACATTTTTAATACTACCTTTGCCAGACAATATATCAAAAAGAAATACCTTTACAACACTTTGTCGGCTAGCGAAGGTGGAATCATCTCTGCTTCATCCTCCAGCTGCTCACTGACCCCAGACGGACATCTCTTTTTCTAGATGGAACCCGAATCACATCTTCTTGAGGATGGAATAAGACTGCCTCTTCTTGAGGATAAAACTTGACTAAGTTTTTCGAATCTTCTCCTCATCGTCGTCACCTCGGGCGGGGCTAATCTGGGAAGTGCCACACGCCGGGGGTCCTTTGTCCTAGTGTCTAGGAAGTTTCTAGAGGTACATATTGCTGGGAGGCCCCATAGCGGTAAACGCCTTATGATGTTTTGCCGACAAAGGTTCATTATCTTTAATTATTTAATATTAAAATTATATAATAATGAACTCCCCTCAGTATCCTCAATACATTACAGATGGAAGGAAACAAATCATTAAATGGCGGAAACGATTTTTTTCTCTGCAATTTCGAGCTAGCAAAATACCACTTAAATATAAAGCATCTCGGTCGAAACTTACTTCATAGAAGCACCTTAACTGATCTTTTTTGTTAAAAATATGTAAACATTATTGATCAAGTAAACATAATTTTATAAACACAGAGAGGATTAAACTGAAATATTGACAAAACTCAACAAACTTCTTTTGCAACCAAATACTTGATGACTTTAGTTTTACTAACAGTCTTAAAAAAGTTGGACATTTTTTTGTTTTTTTGCTGTTTTTTCATCTAAAGGAGTAACTCAAAAACTTTCTGACCACTTCTTCCAGACAGTTTCTTTAACACTAAAGTTTTTACGAAGTTATAAAAGAAAAACAACAGAAAGGTAAAAAGGATAACCTTGTTTTCTCAAACTAAGAAAAAAAAAATTATGTTTCATTTATGTTCTATAAGTCATTTCTCAAAGGTTAAAAGAATAATAGAAAAATAAATAATGACAAGGAAAACTAGCTAAGAAGCTATTAATAAAATAAAATAAGAACATGAGAAATGGCAACTTTCTTTCAAATAATTATCATGATATTTAAGTTCTTTTAGATCAATATTATATACATATAATATGTAATTTAGGAGTGTTTTTTTCATCATCGGGCTTGTTTTCTCATGTAGCAGATAACTTTGTAAATAAATCACATTTGGCTTCACATAGAGTTCGGGAAATTCAAGTCAAGATCAGACTCACTTGCTACTGAGTTCAAATTGCTAAATTCCATGGTAAATTCTGTTCTTTTATACTCTTCGGAAGTCTGGACCCCATTACATTGTCAAAAATTAGAGCAGGTTGCTTTAAGTTATTTTAAAGCAATATATCATTGGCCACGGAATACACCTAACCATTATGTTCGTATAGAAACTGGTCTTAAATAAATAGAAACAGATGTTCTAAAAAGAATGATTCGCTGGTACCGAAAGGTAGACTTAATGAAAGAGGATCAGTTACCGAAAATATGTTTAAACATTTTAAAAAAAATATTCCTTGAACCAGAGGGTCGATGTGAGGTACAATTGGTATAGGCAACTTACTAATAAATTGTTAATTATAGACGCGGCTGACATATTAAATATCAAAAGTAAAGCCTTATTTGAATGATAATTAAATAACGCTATTGAAAAATTCAGTAATCATAATATTTCCCTAGATATTCAGGCTATTTTGCAGTCAAAGTTTAATCCTAATTTTAGGAAAATTAGTAGCTTAAATATGGGGGAATATTATTTGAAATTAAAGGGACCTATGAGGAAACATAGATTGATCACTCAACTAAGACTATGTCAACCCAATAAACTGAAAGTTACCAGTCACGGATTCCAAAATGGTTATTCAGATAGTAGCGTTGAATGCCCTATTTGTAATTCAGGCGAACCAGAAGAATTAAATCATTTTTTGTTGCAATGCCCTGTTTACCCCCGTCCAGAAATAAGTACTTGAAGACATATATTGGAAATATTTCTGACAATGACCTCATAGTACAACTTTTGTCGCAAATAGAAAATAAAAAGCAATTTGAAAATTTATTTTATTATGTAACAGAGTGTTTAAAGCTAAGAAATTTGTATCTGTCTATTCAAGAATAATTTAAGCACATTACTAAAATAACAATAATTGAATTTGTTAAACTATTTATGATTAATTTATTTGTTTAATATTTATACAGTTACAATTTATTTTGCCTTTTATTATGTATTTGTTTTTGAAGCGTATTTTGTTTAGTACAGTTGTAATAGATTTCTTTGATTTATGTTTAACTGTTTTGTACAACTCAACTCCATTTGTATGGGCTAGCCCGAAAACAAATAAAGAGATTCATTTATTTATTTATTATTATACATATAATATGTTATGTTAATATATTAAATGAAAATGTTATAGAATTAATCACATTATGTACGATAGAAACATGGGTTTTATTAAATAATCTGTTATATTATTACCTAAGACAATCAGTTAGTTGTATCTCCTGTTTATCACTCTTTATTGCCTTTTTCAACTCTGCGTATAAGATATTTTTTTCTTATAAAATCTTTCTCTTTCCAACGGTATGTTATACATCTATATTACTGTACTTATAATTAATAAATCAAAAATTACATTTTACGGAAATTCTCTCTTCTCCTTTAAGTTGGATATCGAATTTGTTCGATTATATACTTATCTATTGTTTATCAATGCTTACAAGATGACGTTATTATTTTTTTTGGAATTTACAAAATTAAAGGTACTTTTTAGAAAGAAAATTTAAAATACTAGCAATCAATGCGAAAAGAACTTACATGATATTATGGTTATCGCTTCAGTGTTCTGACGCTCTCCTTCATACGCCCTGAAGAAGTCACATAATTTTGGCCGAAACGTCAGCACCAGATTATTAGTTTTTTATCTGAATTGTGTGTTTTTTTGACTGGGCCCTGAACTAACTTCTCCTACTTACTCATACAGTCAACCACTCTCACTATACGATAAAAATGTTAATCTTTAAAAATTATGATGCTGAAAGATAACTCCTAAATGAGAAACCTCAAACTTCCGTAGGATAAGGAAATAAAATATTAGAAGGAAAATAAGAGGCTAGGAAAAAAAAAATTATAAAAAATATTTTTATCATTCCTCCTTAAATTTACATGAACACAATAGTTAATTCATGTAAATAATCATTCAGAGGTTAATAAAAGGCGATACAAGTAATTTAAAAAAATAAATTAAAAAGTGATTTTTAAAGAAGATCAAACTTCCTACATTTTTTATCTTAACTATTTAGTTAATTATATCTAATTGATTATCACCTGTTGTTATGTGTAATAAAAAATATTTACACCAAACATCAGTGGATAAACTTTATCATTGACTAAAGTATAATTTTTTATCTTATTTTAATAAAAGGCCTTTGACCGAGTCTGCTTTACAAACTCCGAAAATTCCTCCCTCCAACATACTTCCTCATCATCCAGTCCTATCTCACTGACAGATCCTTCAAAATAAATCATAATAGTTCCTATTCATCTTTTTTTGTTCAGTCCGCTGGCGTCCCACAAGGCAGTATCCTCGGATCCATTCTCTTCACAGTCTATACAGCTGACATCCCAACCAATCATAACACTTTCCTTTCCACGTATACTGATGACATTTGTGTGTTATCAGTCAATAACGATCCTACTATTGCCTCTCGAACCCTACAATCCCACATCAGAGACCTCCAGGTATGGTGTCAGAATTGGAGAATGAAAATAAATTCAGACAAATCCCACCCAATAACCTTTACCCTCCGTCGTAAATCTATGACATCCTGTCATACAGTATTCTTTAATAATATTCCGCTTGTCCCGGCTGAACGGATCCGCTATCTAGGTCTCCTCCTTGACAAACGTCTCACATGGAATCCGCACACATGACTGAAACAACAAGAAACTGCTCGCCGATTTCGATTACTTCAACACTTACTTGACAAACGCTCTAACCTCCCACTTAACTACAAAAGACTCCTCTACATGACTATCATAAGGCCTACATGGACTTACGGAGTTGAGCTTTGGGGATCGACTAAACCATCAAATTCTTCCCGTATCCAATCCTTACCAAATTTATCCAAGTTATCCAAAATCCTTCGTAAAATTCTCAACGCTCCTTACTTTATCACAAACAAACTCATCCATTAAGACCTAAATGTTCCATTTGTAACTGATCTGACTCGAACCAGATATTACTCCTTCCATGAAAAACTCCACTTCCACTCTAACCTACTAGGTTTAATCCTAGCTTCTTCTTCGATTCCAGACAATCCTCCAAGGAGTCTGAAAAGAAGATGGCCTCGAGACCCTCTAGTTTAGAATAGTTACAGGAGTGCTACCATTGGGTAGTTCTACTACAAGTCTTTTTCATGTCATTTTTCCTTTATCATATTTACTTGTATTATTCATTACAGTTGTAAATTTCAATAAATTATGTTTAAAAAAAAATTAATGTAACGTTTTTTGGAGATTTAAAAAAACAAGCCTTTTTTTTCTGCCTTACAATATAATCCTATATCAATCAACATAAAATTTATTTAAGATTGTTTAAATAGATCTTAAGAAGGGAGGTAAGTGATAGATGGTTTTTAAAGGACCAGACTTTTTTTTTTATGATTGTCAGATAAAGAATAAGTTTAAACTTATCCAAAGTAGGTTCCAAAAGAGGAGAAGGAAATTCCAAACAAAGGTGTAACCCCCTGATTCTTGATCAACCGTTCCGAGAAAGAAAGTTGTTTCATTTCCTCACTCTGGACCAGTCGCTGATTGGCTCCGAGCTGGTCAGAACCTCCATCATAGTCTCATTAATGTGATAATGTTCTTGTTTATCCAAGTCTCATGGTCGTTTATCATTATTTTGTCATGATAGTTTTCATCAGGATCAACAAAATAGCTAACTGATTTCATGTAATGCTTTTCGATTCATATGATTGCAAGGGCCAAATGAGCATATGTTGGGATAATTTGGGAGTTTGATTCTACGATTCCAAATTTATATTGGGAAAGTAGTTTTATAAAAAGTATCTATATGATACGTCCAATCGAAGGAAATGTTTTCAACCTGGCAATCTAAAAAGTTGTCTACAACGAAGAAATGCAATATAATCAGTTAATACAAGTCTAGTCTAAACAAAATGTAAATTATTGTGTAACATGAAATGTCCGTTTTCAAGGTAAAGGATTTTTATAAAAAATACGATATGAAAGCAAGATAATTTTATTCGAATTATTTACCTTCTTTTTCTACACACTTTTTTATCCCCGAACTGAAAAAGCTCTGATTTTTGAAGTGAAACAAAATCTGAAAACGCACTTTTCACTTGATCATCATTTTCAAAAAGTTTTCCTTTGACGAAGATGTCTAAATTCCAGAACAGGTGTTAATCTGTTGGAAACAAGTCGGGAGAATATAGTGGGTGCGGAAGAACTTCGTAGCCCAGTTCTTTCAATTTTTGTACGGTATGTTTTGAAACATGGGGTCTGGCTGCCGCTCAGTGAGATCATGACGTACCCATGTATCGAGCTTTTTTACTTTCCCAATATACTTTAAATGTCTGAAAACGGTAAATGCACTTGCATTTAGTTGTGCTGAGAGTCCTTTAATTGTTTGGTAGGGGTTTCCTTCCAATGTATGTTTGAGGACATCGTTGTCTATTACGGGGCAAATTTTCCAAGTCGGTACCACAGCTGAAAACTTAACAAACCAACGGCGAATGATCCGTTCATTAACACTCCCTTCCCCAAACGCCTTGCAAATATTTCTAGCGGCCTCAGCTGCTGAATGGCCGAGTTTAAACTCGTAGAAAAATATTACTCGAAAATCGCGTGTTTCCATGTTCATATTTGGAGGTATACTAAAAAGGAAGATAATGTTGATAATACAAAGGTAGAGGATTAGTAACTGTTTACTTTAAATATGTAAACATTCGAAAGAAAACAACATAGACCTGCAAAATCCTTTATGTATTTCAGAAACTATAAAAACGGGCATTTCATGTGAAACAACCCAATATAATAAAACATATTTCCCATTAAATTTCTGATTAGAAAACTGTCAAAAAATCTCCCTTCATCCTTCTATGCCTTCTATGAGTTTCACTCATTTTCATCTTTTCCTGTATTTGAAAATTGTTTTATCGATTTTAAGAACGATTGTAAAGCCTGCACCACATTTTTAGTTTACTTGTATCAAATCAATAATTTTAATCAATTTTTAAAATATAAAGTAATTTTATTCTTCATCGCAGCTCGTATAAGAACAAGGATAAATCTTCAAAGCATCATTAAATTGATTTAAATCACTAAATTATGCACCGACGCAGGTGCAATCAACTTATTTAAATTCCCTCTATCGAAACTGAATTTCCCAATAGCCTACAGCCGATTTCTTATAATTTGAATTGAAATTTTTCCAAGAATTAGCAATTAGATTGAAATTCTTTTCACCTCCTTCCCAATTATGAATGAGCTCGTATCGGCTCATATGCCCCAATTTCAGGTTATAATTATTGACTATCAAAATCGGCCATCGTCGGAAATTACCTGCCTTTCTTATCGGTTACGATTTTCTTAATCACACCTCCTGCCAAGGTGTTGAAGCCTTTCATTTGCTACGGTTCATCAGTGCATGGTCATCGGTTGCTTAGTCATTCTTAAAAAATGAAAATATGTTTCAATATCTATAAGAAACGAAAATGGTAAATATTTCTACTTGCTCACATTGTTTACAGGACATTTGTAGGAAGGGTTGTTACATATGAGAATAGAATAGAAAACAAAATTATTCTGGGACTGGGTCCCTTAAGAATAACAAATTGTAAATTGAAATATGAAATAATATAATAAGTCTGGTCAACAGACAAAATTAACATAGTTATGATTTAAAATAAGAAATATTATGCAACAAAAAAAATAAAAAAATCTGGTGCGGACAACACACGACTTTCACTTACCTCCATTTTTAAAATAAATGAAAGCATTTTCAAATACAGTCAGAGATAAAAATACGTGAAACTATTAAATAATTAATTCAATTGATTTTATATAGAAACATGTGTATTATTAAAAAATCTATTATATTATTATCTAAAATAATCAGTTAGTTTTATCGGCTTTTCATCATTCTCTATTAACTTTTAAAAGCATGAGTATAAGATAATAATTTTTCTAAAATCTTTAGCTTTCCAACGGTATATCATACATGTATATTACTGCTCCTATGTTCAAAAACGAAAAATTGCATAAAAAAAATATTTTTTTTCTTGTTTTCTCCTTTAGTTGGGTATCAAATTCATTAAATTTATATATTTAGCTGTTTTTTATCAGTGGTAACAAGATAATATAGTTATTTTTATAGAACCAACAAAATCAAAGGTACTTTACTAGAAAATGCAAAATATCGGCATTAAAGCCCTGTCAAACAACTTCAACCACAATAAAAACTACATAATATTAAAGCCCATTAAATTTTACATCGATATAGCGAGTTAAATCAATATCGTCGGAACCGTTTTAAAGAAAATCGGAAAAAGGTGCAAAATGCATGGTATAAAGTGGTTCCTCTGGTTAGCTCATTTTTATGAAAAATGTTTTGTAACGTCTCGGGCGTATAATTGTCTTAAATATGAAATTTCAGTTTCATAGGACTTTTCGTTTCCGCCTGGGAGTTAACACACACACACACACCTTTTGGTTATTTCGACTCAGTGGACCCTAAAACGTGTATTTCCGTTGAAAACCGGAATTCGAAAATTTTCACGATCCCAATACTTCCCCTTACTATATATTGAAAGTGAAAGTAACAACAAATAAACAAAATTTCACTTTGAAGATAAACTAAATAGAAAATGTTCTAGGATAAACAATTTAGATCTTTTTGAACTCCCATCATTTAATAGTACACTTTATGTAACTTATCTAAACTATGGATATTCATTATAGCATGGATTCTTTGTGAGCCGGGCAGCGAAGGAGACTGCGGTAAATAAGTCATGTTAACTCAGCATAAAAAACTAAAAAAAAATATTTTTCTTCCATTTTAATTATAATCGATTAAGAATAAATGGTTAAAATTTATATTGTTTTTTATTTATTTAACGTCACTTTATGCTACAGTGGCAGTCCTAAATTTTGCCTAATTTTTACTACCTTATTACGTCGTGCAGGCTCGGGACTACCATTTTACGCCCACTCCGAAGGACAGCAAGACTAAGGATTTTTTATTTCCATTTAAAAACGCTAGGGACACCTGCTGGTTTGAATCGTGACCTTGGGCATAGAATGCTGTTATGTCAGCCTATATGCACAATGTACTATACAGGGGATCCCGCTTAAAATGTATAAAACACACGTTATTAAGTTCAATTTCTAATTTAGAGGCCTAGTAAGGCATAATGTTTTCTGGATAATATAGTAATAAAAACCACATGCCAAGAACCGTTTTTTCTTCAAATAAGGGAGGCCAATTACTCCATAATAAGTTATAAATAATTGACTATTCTTAAAATCTTAATGATAATAATACAAGGTATTGAATATAATGAACCATTAAATGGATATAAAGGGGATTAAAAAGAATTTAAAGTTCCTAAGTACCGTAATCACAATCCATTATCTCTCCAATTTCACGAAGGAACTAGAAACGAAGATAAGATTTATATAAGAAGGGATTGGTGCGTTTTTTTAATAGCGGGAGAATTTGGAAGGATGGCCCAGGAAGCGCTCTCATAGTTACATAAATCTCTCCGAAGACTTTCCTCTCTCGCTCTCCCCGAAAATCTTAGAAAGTCCTGGGCAGTGAAAAATATTTAGAGGGTAATTAGGGATAATCCTCAGAATCGGGCGGAACCTAAATTGAATCCTACCTTCGGCAATCTGTTGGGGCAGGTGGAACATCTGCTTCACCAACTCCCTTAACTACGTTTCAACTTTAAGCCGGGAAGGGACCCGTGTATTTAAACATTCAGGTACGTGATTCACGGAAATTTCTGTACACGACATTCATGCTTAAAAAATTATATTTTGAAAGTTACCAATAATTATAATAATAGTTCTTTTTTTTTGTTTATCCACCTCTATCCTTAAGTGTGGAAGGCGTTATAAATTTTTTTTTCCACTTAGCAATATGAATATATGAAAATTAAAATTGGTGAAAAAACACTAAGCAATATATGAAACTAGTGGACACGCCCAACGCATGTGATTTGAATCAGGTGTCATATATAATTCAAAAATCTTACTAATTTAGAGTTGATCGCTATAGGAGTTTTAGTTTATTGTAACGAAAAGTGCATATGTTTATTTTATATCGTCTATTTATTATTATTATTTATCGACTCGATAGGCGCCTGAAGCTGCCCTGGGCCCTCTCAACTGCCCTTTCCCAATCACTTCGGTCAGCAGCATGTCTGCTGGATACTCCTACCATCCTCAAGTTGTAACTCTCGTCTCATAGATTGCCCACACTCAGTGGAGAAGGGTGTGGGTTCAAATTTGTCCTGGTCTATTATTCAGGGCGCCACGTTTTTTTTTAATGTAAATAACGAAAACATTATACTTAAACTTTAAAGTAAAACAAGTCATTATTTTAGGTTATAAAAAAGTAAATAAATTAAATTCTGGCTGTACCTTTACACATAAAATAAATAAACAAACATAAAATTCCCCGTATAATAAAGATATAAAAACATGTATATTTGATTAAAGGATAAAATAAAAAAACAATTCACACATACAAAATATACTTACATCAACCAAAATAAAAAAAAATACTCTAGAATATTATAAATATACTTAATTAAAGAAAACCCTGTAAACAAAACTCAACTTTACATACACAAATTATATTTTTATAAACAAATTAAAAATAAAAAACCCATAATGTATCCTCTATTAAATCTATTATATACATTGCTTAGTTATATAGTCCTTATTCCTCTGGCCAGTAGGATTATTCACAACACAACACAGGGAGGCCTGTTAATAGTGCTCTCCCAATTACCGTAAGTCCTCGTGTGACAGTTCTCCTTCCTCCGATCTCCTTTCCGGAAAAATCTCCCGGCTTCCTCACGAAGTCGTCGGGATGTGTAGTGGAGGAGAACAAATCCAGCGTAGCTGCCTGTCACTCGGGTGTCTTCCTACTCCCACTCCGTGCGCCTCTCAGTCTTATCGCATGTGAGATGCGCATGCACCTTCTGCGCCTCCCCACCACTACTTACTTGCGTATTTAGGTACGGTCAGAATATATAACTAATATTATTTAAATATACCGGTGCTATTAATATTACTACCGTAACAAAGTCCCCAGCCACGGAGTCCTTCCACCTTCCCTTCGGTCTTTCACGTGGTCTGACTCCATCCGGGGTCCCATAATATAATTTTCTTGCGGTTCTACCTTCATCCATCCTGATAACATATCTCAGCCATTTTAAGCGCTGAATTCGCACAAAATGAGAAACTCGGAGATCGTCGAAAAGGTCGTAGATCTCTTTCTTCTTCCTTAGGCGATATGTACCATTCTCTCTAACGCCATAAGATACGCCTCAACAACGCCTTTCCTTTCAAATCTATCGATCTTTTCAACCAGACTTTTACGTAGGGTCCAGGTTGCACTGGCATAGGTCAGTACAGGTTGGACGATTGTTTTGTATATAATCATTTTGGTCCTCCTACTTTGAAGCTTACTTCGTCTATTTATTATTATATTTAATTATCGCACAATGGAAAATATGGCCTCTTTAGGTGGGCAAAATTCTGAAACTTGTCTTTATTTAACCTTTGGGATCCAGATTACGGAATAAAATTATAAAAACTAAATAATTTTTTGACACGATTGGCGAGTGCACAGTGGTTAAACATAAAATTTATTTGCTAAAATCTAAAAGTTCCCTACATTTTACGTTTGAAGTATAAGAACAGGGGAAAAACAAAACAAAAAATCTAATTATGGCTCGGAGTTGCTAAAACCTGCTAATTATAGTTTTAACTAACTATTTAAATTACATTATTTCACATTAAAACATTTGCTTTCATGAAATAGTATTAACTTTGAAATAATTAATAACAATGTTAATTTATAGATTTATAACAACTTATCATTTATGCTAACAATTTAGTTACGATTCGGTAAGTAATATAATAATAATAATAATAATAATAGGTTTAACGAACCCGAAGGTTCGATGCCGATACCACCAAAGTCTGCCTGCACAGACTTGTCCAATGTTCACCGTTCAAGCCCAAGCCCCCCGAGGTCAGCAGGGTGCTTAAGGCAATCCTCCCATCGACGCTTCGTCCTGCCTTTTGGACGCTTACCAGTCGGTTCAGCGAGTACCAACTTTCTTGGAATCTGTTCCTCACCGAGCCCAACCACTTTACGCGCCCATTTGAGTCTCCGCAATGCTATCAACTCAATTATATTCACAGGATACAAGCTCCGCAATTCTGCGTTGTGCAACCTTCTAAACTCCCCAGTGGCCTCATCTCTCTTCGGACCAAATATTTTACGCAGTACCTTATTTTCGAAAACCTCAAGCCGCTGTTCATCCTTCAAAGTAAGCAGCCACGTTTCACATCCGTAAATAACCGTCTGAAGAATAATAGTTTTATAAATTCTAACCTTTAAGATTTTAGATAGAAGCCCCGAACTAAGTAACTTAGGCACTGACAAATAACACGCATTTCCCACCCTTAACCGGGACTTTATTTCTTCCTGGATTACATTTTTTCTTGTTATTATTGAACCTAAATATTTGAATTTCTTTACGTGTTCAAAAGTATGCCCTGATATATCAATATCACCAAGATCGCCACCGTTTCTGCGGCTAATTATATATTTCGTCTTATCGGTATTTAATTCGAGTCATATTTCTTTGCCGGTTTTTATTAACACACTTGTATTTAGTTGTATGGTTTCCGTGTCTTCACCTAGCAGTACCAAAACATCGGCGTAACCCAAAACCGGATTCTTATCACCGATATTTAAACCTTTCTCGGTACACGTTACTTTTTCTATGACATATTCTAAAGCTATATTAAATAAAACAGGTGAAAGAGAGTTCATAACCAGAACACTTTTCCTTGTCTTTTGTAAGATATATGGAAAACTTTAACTAAAAAATAAGTATGTGGAGGGTATTCCCTGAAAGATGTATTACCGGAACCGAGGAGAAAGGCGATTTGTTGTTTAGAATCCAGAAAGCTATCAATAAGATGAGAGGAGCCTTTTCTCCCCTCCTTCCGAAATGGATCTTGTTGATGAGTTCCCTATTCGACTCGGCGGGGAGAAAAATCGCAGCCATTAATATTGCTGTTTTGCTTTAGAGTTCTAGTGAGATATAAATAAAACTAAAGATAAGAAGGGTATAGAATTTAAAATTTTTATCATTAACGCTTGGAATAAAAACATAAATTAAGTTAAAATAAACAACTTAATTTAATTTAACTAATAATTTTCGTTTGCTCTTTAAATATTGAGTAAAAATTATCCAAGTATTACAGATATGTAAATGCGGTTTATCATATGTTATTTATAACTAAATTTAAACATATTTTTTTTTAGAACCTTAATACTAATTTCTTTGAATTGATGCAGATTTAGGAGTTCCAGACGGTTCACAGTGTTATGTTGAACTTAGTACGGCAACTTGATGACTTCAGTTGAAGGCATAAAAAAATATATATATCGACTGAGGGGATGGTTCCTTCGGTTGTGCCCAGTTCGAAAATATTATTAAAAATTTATGAAATTTCTGCAAAACTGAAATTTATATATGTTATTTATACTATTGGGTTGTTTCACATGAAATGTCCGTTTTTATAGTTTCTGAAATACAAAGGATTTTGCAGGTCTCTGTTGTTACCCACATTACCAACTTTTTAGTATACCTCCAAATATGAATATGGAAACACGCGATTTTCGAGTACTATTTTTGTACGAGTTTAATCTCGGCCATTCAGCAGCTGAGGTCGCTAGAAATATTTGCAAGGCGTTTGGGGAAGGGAGTAATAATGAATGGACCATTCGCCGTTGGTTTGCTATGTTTTCAGCTGGGGATACTGACTTGGAAAACTTGCCCCGAGGAAAACCTCCGTCCGTAATAGACAACGATGTCCTCAAACATACAGTAGAATGAAACCACTACCAAACAGATAAAAGACACTCAGCACAGCTAAATGCAAGTGCATCTACCGTTTCCAGACATTTAAAGTGTATTGGGAAAGTAAAAAAGCTCCCATGTTTCAAAACATACCGTGCAAAAATTGAAAGAACTGGGCTATGAAGTACTTCCGCACCCACCATATTCTCCCGACTTGTCTCCAACAGATTACCACCAGTTCAGGAATTTAGACAACTTCGTCAAAGGAAAACTTTTTGAAAATGATGATCAAGTGAAAAGTGCGTTTTCAGATTTTGTTTCACCTCAAAGCTCCGAGTTTTTCAGTTCGGGTATAAAGAAGTTGGTGTCACGTTGCGAAAAATGTGTAGAAAAAGAAGGTAAATACTTCGAATAAAATTATCTTGTTTTCATATCGTGTTTTTAATAAAAATCCTTTACCTTGAAAACGGACATTTCATGTGATACAACCCAATTTTATTATGCTTATATATTTGAAGTAGCAGACACATAGATCGGTTCCAACATATGACGCATTTTAATGAAGGATTGCAGTTATTATTTGTTTCTGTAATATCATATGCCACCAATCGTATTTTTATCGTATGTTATCATATTAAAAATAATAGTTACCTCATAAGAATGTCATGTCAGGGTTATGTAGGTGTATGCAGTTTAGATACATGAGTTTCTGTTTGTATACTATGCTCTTTACTAACAACAAACATATAAAAACCCATAGAGAATAAAGTATATATTATATGCCAATATAGAATTAATGATAGAGCTTAATAATAAAATTAATAACTGATTTTATTCGTTGAGAATTACAGTTCATTCGTTTCATGACGCCAATAATACGACTGGTGGCAAACGAGAGAACTAAAACAAATAATAATCGCACATCTTCATTTGTAAGACAGATTATATCGTCGTTATGACATTATAATTATATATTATATAGCATAATATTGTTTAGAACAGTGAAACTACTGGACCATTTTATTTTCCATTCGCCACAAAAATACTACTTCGCCACAAAAACCATTCAACGCTGATCCTAACACCTATACGTTGATTTCAGGTGGTTATTTTTTTAAATAGCGGCCTATCAATTCAAAAACTCAGTTATTTCTGAGGATGGATAATAAATGTATTGGTATTTTTCAACCAAAAAACGGTGAATAATAATTTAAAAAATAAAAAAACATGTATAGAGTTTTGAAACCAGTAAAGGGCGATAAACAAAAGAAAAACAAAAAAGGAAAACAATTGAATTCTTGCTTATATATATTTTGGTAACTCCGTAATTTTCGAAGATAGGGAAACAATTTAGTAGTGTTTTTTAACCCAAAACAGACCTATGTGTCTGCTACTTCAAACATATAAACATGACAGTAATACAAATTTTAGTTTTGCTAAAATAACGTGAAGTTTTACTTCTAGACACGACCGAAGGAGCCATCGACGGATATAGTGAATCCCTATTTCATCAATCAATCAAGAAAGTGAAATAGTTTATCAAGATGGAGTTTGCTAACTTAGTGTAAGCCTGCCGATAGCCTGGCTCTTATACCATTACCAGTTAGCCCTTCAGTACCAGGAGGCTTTAAACTCTGGTATCAATCCCCAGCCCTCACTCTCTTGCTCGAGAAAACACCCGCAGAGCCTAAACAGGTAAAGTAGAGAAGAAAAAAAAATTTAAAACAATAAGGAATTAATGGACACAAATTTCTTTAGTGTTTTCAGGTAAGAATACTGTTTCACTAGCTTTCGCAAAGCTAAACTTTGTTCAAAAGAATAGGTGGGTGAGTCATGAGAGTTTTATGACTTAGGTAAGTGAGATTTGGGATTCCCATCGCACTTTGTCCACTTTAGATATTGCTACATCCCGGACCTCTTATATCTAACTATTTTCTCTTTGTATTTGTCATTGTTTGGAGTACTTCTTTAGTTCGTGTTTTTTTCATTGAGCGATGGGAAAAACCATAGGTTACAAAATTTCATTCATAAGTCTAAAGTAACTCTTACTTATGACAAATAATATATCATCATATTTTTAAAATACATAATAGACTAATTATAAGAGAAAATAATTATATAGATCTTGTAATATATATATATATATATATATATATATATATATATATATATATATATATAATATTATATATATATATATATATATATATGTATACATTTTTTTTTTTTTTTTTTTAACATAAAAGCAGTAACATAGCCGTATGTGGTACCATTGGACAGCTAAAGGTTTTAGAAAAAAAAATGTTATACACAAATATGTAATATGTAAGGGAGAGTGGTAAAAAGCGAATAAAAATACCTGATTGTTGCAGGAAATATTGGGTTATGTCACATGAAATGTCCGTTTTCAAGGTAAAGGATTTTTATTAAAAATACGATACGAAAACAAGATAATTTTATTAGAAGTATTTACCTTCTTTTTCTACACATTTTTCCCAACGTGACACCAACTTTTTTATCTCCGAACTGAAAAACTCTGAGCTTTGAAGTGAAACCAAATCTGAAAACGCACTTTTCACTTGAGCATCATTTTCAAAAAGTTTTCCTTTGACGAAGTTTTCTAAATTCCTGGACAGGGAGTTGTCTGTTAGAGACAAGTCGAGAGAATATGGTGGGTGCGGAAGAACTTTGTAGCCCAGTTCTTTCAATTTTTGCACGGTATGTTTTGAAACATGGGGTCTTGCTGCCGCTCAGTGAGATCATGAGGTTCCCATGTATCGAGCTTTTTTACTTTCCTAATACACTTTGAATGTCTGGAAACGATAGATGCACTTGCATTTAATTGTGCTGAGAGTCCTTTAACTGTTTAGTAGGGGTTTCCATCTACTATGTTTGAGGACATCGTTGTGTATCACGGACGGTCTTCCTCGGGGCATGTTTTCCAAGTCGGTATCCCCAGCTGAAAACATAGCAAACCAACGGCGAATGGTCCTTTCACTAACACTCCCTTTCCCAAACGCCTTGCAAATATTTCTAGCGGCCTCAGCTGCTGAATGGCCGAGTTTAAACTCGTACAAACAGATGTTTACTTTAAACTAAATGTGATTCCAGAGGAAACCTAATTTAAGACTTAAAATTTAATTTAAATAGTTCATTTGCAATAATATTTTATTATACTACATTATATTTTTAATTAATAAAATAGTAATAAACTGAATAAAATAGGAACCGTTGATATTTCAGTAGTTTTTGAATACATATAGAGCAATCAAGTTTTCTTTATATGGGAAAATTAAATTTTCCGTTATCTGTATTTCACTTTATAATAACAAACAAATATGCTTAATTAATTTTGATTTATGTTTTTCATTTCTGTCGATGATTAAAGATAAAAATTAATAGACGTTATAAAATAAACATATTTCCTTGTTAATTGTACTTTTCGTTACGATAGACCATACTCTCAAAGGGATAAGCTCTAAACTGGTCAGTCAGAGATTTTTTTAATATAAATGAAACCTCATTCAAATTGGACACGTACGAAGCAGAGTATTTATAAATTGAAACCGAATTTTATACGCAATTTAATAACCATGAAACAAGTTTTAAGTTAACTAACAAAGTTAGTAAATAAATAAACAAATCAAATCAATTGTGCATTAAGAGGATCCTGAAGATTGGAAATAAACCTCGAAACGTTAATTATTAGCTTTATAAAAATTTTTTTTTTGAAGAATTATAATAACGCATATGTTTGCTACCCTCGTTATTTATAATTTGCACAGCTCTGTTAAGACACTATTAGATTCGTGAATCCTTAATTCTATAGCGTATCTAATTCAATTTATGCCGACACCTGTAAGCATTGTATTTTACCCCTGTCCAAACCTTTCGTTTGCATTAGGTAATCCTTGGTAATGCAACTACCACATGGACTGCTTCAATAGATTCGTCCTAGAGACAGTTTGTCCTGGCGAAATTGTAGCGAATCGCGTTGCATTGGTACTCTCTTCAACGAGATCAAAGAAGCAAGGTCCCTCCACAATATGTCGACCATCTCGCCTCGCAGGAAGAATGAGCTTATAGGCACAGAAATCCTTGGATGTTTGTTGTGAAGAAACGAGATGTGAATAGGTACACAATGAAATTAAAAAGTATTTATTCTTACATACATTCATAAGAAATAAAAAAAAATATTTAAGAACTTTAGTCTAAAAGAATGGTATAAAAAAATCGAACAAGTTACGATTTGAATACCTAAAATGTCAATATTTTACAGTCACTATCCCAATCGTTAGATTAAGGGAAAAATTGAGCTGTGTTGTGACAGCTGCTCAAAAAATTGTTGAAGTTACCCCCCAATTTCTGAGCCCATATTCGGGTCAGTTGTATGAAATATGCACCCTAACTGCAAAGTATGACTCAGAAGTTGCGGTCCAAGCTAAAATTGATAAGGTATGGATATTAATCATCTAATTATTACATTTAACTACTATGAATGCATCCAATTAATTGAACTCTTGAGTTATTTAAAATATTTAATTCGAGACTATCATTATAATTATCATAATTAAGTCTGCTTTAAACCAAGTAATTGGTAGAGATGTACGAATCCTGGATTAATGGTTGTAGAAGGATTGGATCAGGAATAGCATCTATTTTCAAGTCAACAACACTTGAAAAAAAATTCAAGTAAACAAAACAAAAACAATTGAAATCTTGCTTATGTATATTTTGGTAACTCCGTAATTTTCGAAGATAGGGAAACAATTTATTAGTGTTTTTTAACTCCCTTCCCCTCCCCCCCCAAAAAAAAAAAAAAAACAAGAATAGAGAGAGAAATTCCTATTTGGATCTGCTGCTCAACTTGGTTGAGAAGCTATGAGTACACAGCATACCGCTTCAATTCTAAAGACAATTTTCAGACAAAAAAAAAGACGGAGATACTGCCAACATAGAAATACATAGATATTTCGCTCATGGACATATATAAATTCAGCTTAGCCTCAAAATATGTGGTGATGCAGGATTCCCAGTGAGTCCAGGATTATGGTCTCCGCTATGTTTAGCATCTGATTTCTTTCCAGTTCATACCTCTCCAAAAATGATCCCAGTCATGGTCTGGGATGGTCACCCTACTTTCGAACCTAAGTCCTGTGGCTGTAAATTTTCTTTCACCCAACTCCTCACGAAATTTTTCTAGCAGGTGGGGAATACATTTAGTATAAATTTTTTTTTTTTCTCCAGTTGAATTTGTTTGCCTTGTTCCCAGTCATAAAAAAGAGAAAAATGGAAATTTTACCCATAAATCCGCCCATAACTCAGTTATTTTTGAAGAAAAAGAAAGAAATGTATAGAATTTTAGATTTAGAAATAAAATAAAATTTAGAGCAATAAATCAGAAAAAAAATTGATCTATATTATTGAAGATAAAAAAAAAAAAAAATCGAAAAGATTAGAAGCTATAAACCGTTTTATAAACAGTTATACACTAATACAGATATTTCCATATATTATATCAGCTAAACCACTATGTAATAATTTGAAGCGTTTCGTATTTACATAAATATCATTACGTTATACATTTTTTTTCTAAAACTTTTAGCGATATATTAAACACATCATAAGCGGTGTATTAAATATCTATTTTAATATTCTTATTTTCAGAAAAAAATAATTATCTAAAACCACATTTTCCGATTTTTTCTTCTTCACTTTGTTTTCTAATTCTTTTATCTGGTATATTTATGCGTTTTTCATTAATTTTAACCAAATATATAATTTTTAAATTTAATAAATTAGATAGAATTTCGTGAAAGAGAATTTAAGATATCGACCTTTAAGCTATGAGAGAATATTTCAACCTCCTTGGCGTTTTTCATTAATGCTAAATAAACATATATATTTTTGTAATTTATAAAAAAATATTTTCATCATATTAAGTCAAGTAAAACTTAATACTGATATAGCAAGTTTAAATGAGAATTTTGCCGTATCAAAGAAATTAAATCGTAAAAATGTGGTGCGCGCAACACGTGACTTTCACATACCTCCGTCATTTATATCAAATTAAGAATTTTTAAACAAATTTAGAAAGGAAAATAAATTGCTAAAGAATTATTTACATTGGATTTTAACAGAAACATGGGTTTTATTAAACAATCTATTATACTATTATCTACGATAATCAGTTTTTTTATCGGCTTTTTATCACTCTCCGTTAACTTATACGCTAGTATGTATAAGATAATATTTTTTCTAAAATCTTTAGCTTTCAAACAGAATGTTAAAAATGTAAATTACAGTTCCTATGTTGAAAAACAAAAAAATTGCAATAAAAAAATTATATTAAGGGTGTATAGTCGACTGTAGAAACTATTATAGGTGGAATAGTCAGGAATCAGTCATTTTTGAAAAGTTTTTTAATTTTGCCAACGTTTCGGCTCAAGCTTGTGAGCCATCATCAGGGCATTACTGAGCCATGTCCAAGCATAAACTGTTTATGCTGAGTTTATGCTTGGACATGGCTCAGTAATGCCCTGATGATGGCTCACAAGCTTGAGCCGAAACGTTGGCAAAATTAAAAAACTTTTCAAAAATGACTGATTCCTGACTATTCCACCTATAAAAAAATTATGTTTGCAGTTTTCTCCTATAGTGAAATATCGAATTTGTTCCACTTCTATATTTAACTGTTTTTTATCAATGATAACTAGATGATATGGTTATATTAAAGAATCTAGAAAATTAAAGTTACCTAAAAAGGAAAAAATTCAATATGTTTAAGCCCTGTCAGACTATTTTAATAAGAATAAAACCTGCATGAAATTAAAGCCCAATAAATTTCACATCGATATATCGATTTTAATCCAAATCATTAAAGCAATTTTTGAGAAAATCGTAAAAAGGTGCAAAATGCATGGTATAAAGTGGCTCTTCCGGTCAGCCGACTTTGGTGACATAGTTGTTATAACCGATAGTTGTCATAAATATGAATCGTTAGTTTCTTAGATATATATCTTTTTTTAGCTAGAGTAAATAACGTAGACTTTTTTGCGGGACTTGGTGATTTGAATTCAGGGGATTCTAAAATGCGTATTTCTGGTGAACACTTAAATTAAACAAGTTCACGATCGCAATATTTTCCCCGTACTACGTATTTCATAAAAAAAGTAACTGCAAATAAGAATAGTAATTTTGTTGTGATTTACACAGCTCAAACTTCAATCCCGTTTTGAGTGAATGGAAATTGCAGGAGTAGGCGAAAATTGTGGCTGATTGCATCCGGTGTACCTGCAACGCTTTACCAGTTCAAATATAGTTTCCCCATACGAGCGAGTATTTATTTCAAACCGATCATTACAAATTCCACACTTTTTTCCCCTCTCATTCGAGGCCAACTAGCTAATAATGCAACATTTTTGAACATTTCGAAACTTTCGAGACCGGACTGAGGAGGTGGTCGATGTGATGTAGTGGAATGTAATACCCTATTGATATATAACTGTTTTTATTCCTTTAAACTGTATTTCGGAGGACTTTTAATAAATATCATATGTGTTTGCAACAATTTTAGCAAAAAAACAAAACTGGATTATATAAAATGAGCTTATATAATGGTCTGAGTTGTTACACTCACGTGCGGCTGGAGAATTGGAGGAAAAAAAGGGAAAAAAAAACACATGGGGATGACAGGTAGTCGATCGCAGTCGGTCTAATCCAGATAACAGATCGTTCCGATAAATTAAAATTTTATTGACTCTAGATAAAAAATAAAATTATATTTGATCTTTAACATAACTATTTTTTTTTTTTTTTTTTGAGGAAAATATTAAAATTTATGATAGATATTTTTTAATTTTAATGTGATATAATATTTTTTTTTCTAATCTATTTCAAATCAAATATTTCTTTTTATTCCTAGTATTCAATAATTATGCCAATAAGGAAAGAACACACTTACTTAATTGACAATTATTATAAGCGAGCTAATTTTTCTCCTCGTTGCCTCGACCTAGCGTAACAGTCGCAGGTTCAAACGCGGCGGACGGGCAAGGGATTTTTTAAAGGAAGTAATGAAACCCTAGTTATGCTATCTTTCGGGAAGAACGTAAAATGTTAGTCCCGAGTCTTTGCGATGTCCTGTACTCAGAGAAGATCGCTTTCCTACAAACAATATATTACGGGTTCGAACCCGCGACCTTGTTGATAGAAGGCTGTTATGCTAGCTACTGCACAAAAGGTGTCCCTTGATATACATTTTCTAAAGGGTTAGAGTAATATGCCCAAAGCCGCAGGTTCAAAGCCGGCAATAGCTCTGGGATCTGTAGCATCGTTTAATTGACCACAGTAGCATAGGGACGTTTAATAAATAGATCAACAAATGTTTTGGTTACATTTTTAAGTCACCATAGTAGTAAATTAGTGCAGCGTTAAAGAAGAAAAACAAAAAATACAGTTGTATATATCAATAAACAAATAAAATAAAATATGTATGCTCTGTACCCCTTTAGTTAGCTATCAAATTCGTTCAACTTTTAAATTCAACCATTTTTTATCAATCTAAGAAATAAGATATCGTTTATTTTTATAAATTGACAAAATTAAAGGTACTTTAGAGGAAGAGAATTCAATAGATCGGCATTTAAGTCCAGTCAGAATATTTTATTTAGAATGAAACATACATCAAAATGAAGCCCGTTGAATTTTACATCAATAAAGAGAGTTTAATCAAAATCGCGGTTGTTTTTGAGAAAATTGTAAAAAAGAGCAAAATGCATTATATAAAGTCTGGCCGATTTTGATGAAGAAGTTGCTGTAGTGTCTTAGAAGACGATGACGACTTTTGTGCTTGACTTAACACGCACACACACAAGGACTCACAGACCATTTTGCAAGACTTGGTTATTTTTACTCGGGGGCCTTAAAACGTAAATTTCCATTGAAAACCGAAATTTGAATATTTATACGATCACAATACAGTGTAATGTGCGGACCTCATTTTTTGGTTTCTATTTGCCTCACCTGTGATAACTTGGTCCATTTTTGTCCACTGTATTTATTCAGTATTCTATATTCATTATTTAACAATAGAGCCTTGTCCTACCTCCGATAACAGTAGAAACAGGCTGGTTTCAATTTACTCACAGTTACTAGAACAAACTGGGTTGTAATAACAAAGAATAATGTAGTGAAAAAGAAAGAATAATTTAAAAAAATAGAAAATAATTTAAAAAAAAAAGAATAATTTTATTTTATTTTTTTTTATTATAATCATGAGTTAATTTTCATTGATTCTTTGTATGGTAGTATTAAGAATTTTTGTCATTGTTGTGAGACCCTGTCCATAAATCGGTACGTACTTTCCATTCTACTTTTTTTTTTTCCTACGTATTTTCCATCCTACCTACTAAACCCCACCTACCAAACAGTACCTAGTTTCCATTCTCCCACCATGCGGTACGTATCTTCACTCTACTTCATATTTTTATGTTTCATATTTCATGTAAATTATTGATACCTGTGTAAATTTTGTTTAGTGAACATTTTTCTCTATAACACTTTCATTATTGTACTGTAGTCATTGTATTTTAATTAAGTTTTTTTTTTTAACATATTCAGTTCTTCTGTTATATTTTAATACCAACGTTCTCTAGCTAAATAGTTTATATAATATTGTATGTAATGTCATTGAAATTGTATTTTTTGTATCTTTTTAGCCCTGATGATGACCCACAAAGGGGGTCGAAACGTTGGCAAACAATAAATAGTTGAAACTATTTAGTTGTTTCATTTAATGACCGCCACCCGAACTAATTCCTTCCAGAAAGAATAATGTAATTTCTATTATCAGAGCAGCCTTATAGGTAAGTTTGAGGAAAGAGAGAGAGAGAAAGAGGAGCAAAATATCTATACTTTGGAAATATTTGTCGAACAATATTAGTAAAGAAATACATACTTCAGTATACACCGAATAATTTAAATTACTTTGCCTGACACTGAAAGAGTTACGTAATAATTAATGTTAATGCATGTTTTATATAGTATATATTTAGAGAGAAGCATAACACAGTTCATAAAGTCATGGGTAGGAGGTGCAACTTTTAAAGAACAATTTTTAATTTTAGTTACCTACCTATGAAATATATGATAAGGGAAAGTATTACGACCCTGAAAAGTTTCCGATTGCAGTTTTCAACGTAAATACGCCCAAATGACTGAGTCAGTCAAAAGGTCAATTCGTGTGTGTTTGTGCTTGTCTGTATCTGTGTGAGGTACGTCAGGGCCAAACAAAAACGTTAAGTTGTACAAAAAAAAAATCATATTTAAGACAACTATACGCCCTAGACGTTACACAACTTTTCATTAAAATAGGAGAACCAGAAGAGGAACTTTAGAATATACAGTTTGTACCTTTTTACGATTTTCTAAAAAATGACTCTGATAATTTTGAATAAAGTTGCTATATTGATGTGACATTTAATGTACCATAATAACATGCAGGTTTCATTCTGATCGAAATAGTCCGACAGAACTTAAATGCCGATGTTTTAAACTTTTCATTTTGTAGATTCCAACAAATTAACCATCCGTCTATTTCCAGCTTTTTCATAATTCCAAATTCCTAATTTAATAATAAATTAACTGGACGTTTTCTATATCTGTTAAGTTTTTTTCATTATTAAATTTCTGTATTAATTATTGATGCATTCCGAGGTAAGAAAAATAAATTATTATTATTATTAGAATTATTTTTTAAAAAATTCATTAATAATTAATAATAATGTTCTCTCACTAATTATGTAAGATAGATGGTTTCTTGTAATAGCATATATAATAATGATATAATAATAAAACACTGATTTATTAATCATATTTCATGTAATGTAAAAAAAAAAAATAAATAATAAAAAAAAAAAAAATGACCTCGCAATCAGCAGCACTATGCAAGCAAGCTCCCTAAAACTATCATTCGAGAACAACGTAAAGCATAAAGGACTTTTCCATGTATAGATACCACATTGTAAACATTGGTGGAATGTACTAATGTAAGTAACAGGCATAGGTCTGCGTGGTTATTATCAACATAATCACATCCTTCGTATCGTTAATCCTTACACAGCTACTCTTTAATATGGCGGACGCCTTCTGACCCTCGTTGAGTCCCGCGGGCCTGGGTGTCGTTCCCTTGTTATCGGACTCCTCTCTATCTGGAATAACAGCTAATCAAACCGAGAATGAACCACGACAATGACTAACCACGGGCGTAGATGACCAAGCTGTCGTACGACCTAAAATCAAACCAAATCTGGTGCTCGCAACACACGACTTTCACTTACCTCCGTTGTAAATATCATTTTAAGAATTTTTAAATACATTTAACGATACAAATAGATTGTTAGAGAATTAAATAAATTCAATTTTAATAGAACATGTGTCTTATTTAATTATTTATTCTATGATTATAGATAAAAGTCATGGGTAAGATGATATTTTTACTAAAATCTTTAGCATTCCAACGGTATATTTTACATGTATATTACTGCTCTTAACATCAAAAAATAAAAATTGCATTTAAAAAATATTTTTACAGTTTTTCCCTTTAGTTAGATATCGAATTCGTTCAACTTATATATTTTTCTGTTTTTTATCAATGGTAACAAGATAGTATAGCTACTTTTATAAATTCTACAAAATTAAAGGTACTTTAGAGGAACAAAGTTTAAAAGATCGGTATTTAAGCCCTGTCACACCATTTTTATCAGAATAAAACCTACATGATATTAAAGCCCTTTAAATTTTACATCGATATAGCGAGTTTAATCAAAATCGTCGGAGCCGTTTTCGAGAAGATCGAAAAAAGGTGCAAAATGCATTGTATAAAGTGGCTCTTTTGGTAGTCTCATTTTGAAGAAAAAGTTTTGTAACGTCTCGGCGTATATTTGTCTTAAATATGAAATTTTAGTTTCATAGGACTTACCGTTTCCGCCCGGGAGTTACCATACACACACACATACCACACACACACACACACACACA
Source organism: Piezodorus guildinii (assembly GCA_023052935.1). Classification (NCBI taxonomy): domain Eukaryota; kingdom Metazoa; phylum Arthropoda; class Insecta; order Hemiptera; family Pentatomidae; genus Piezodorus; species Piezodorus guildinii. The sequence goes on along the minus strand of CM041297.1, from coordinate 130,538,024 downwards.
CACACACACACACACACACACACACACACACACACACACTCACCACACACACACACAGACCTTTTTGCGGGACTTGGTTATTTGGACTCGGGCACCCTCAAACGTGCATTAACGTTGAAAACTGGAATTCGAATATTTTCACGATCGCAATAATTTCCCTTACTATATATAGTAACTGAAAGCAAAAACAAAACAAACAACGTTCAGTTTTTCATGAAAAATTTAAGACCTAATTTATACATCAATTTCTTATACTCAAATATATGGCTATGACGAACACAATGCATAGTATTATATTATTATTTATTACAATAGATTACTTAAAACGGAATCAGCTACTAAATATAAGGCAAAAATAGTCTGGATCTATTACACTTAATTAATCAATTTATTATTTTACTGATAATTCTCACAAATTATTGGTTAACAATTATTATAATTGCTTTGAATCTTTGTGTAAAATAATAAATGGGAATGTGAATCTCTCTTCTCCTACCAAGAATTAAATTCAATCTAGAAAATTGCCTTTTTACCGCTTTGATTACTAGCTGTGAATCATCTTAAATGTTGCCTAAATAAATATTACCTCGCATCTGATTGTCACTTTACATATGTTTTTTTTTTTTTTTTTTTTTATATTTTATTGAATTTTACAACTGTATATTACATAAATACAATAAGTAAAAGTGATGAATTATAATAAAAGGCGTATAAGGCTTGTGAAGAAACTACCAAGCGGTAGTACTTCGATGTTTATTTAAGTAAGTAGATCCCGAGGCCATTTTCTTTTCAATCGCCTCGGAGGGTTGTCAGGAATATGCGAGGTTGATAGGTTGCGGACAAGAGGGTTTATATGAGTTGGGAGTTTGGAATTAAAAGTGGTATATCTGGTTCGAGAAAGGTCTGCCACAAATGGGATATTAAGGTCGTTATGGATGATTTTATTTGTGACGAAATAATTTACATATGTTAAAATTGTTTATTTTATCATTTCTAATTTTTTTCATTTTTTTTGTATTCATCTTATTTCTTTTTGATTCAATTTTTTTAAAAATAACAATGAATAATAAAATGAGGCAGTACGTTAAAAGAAAAGTCTTAAGGAAAAGAAATTTAATATTCCCGACAATTATAAGTCTGGACTGTTAAAATTACTATATCACCGATATTGAGGAATTACATAATAAATTGATGGTTCTTAAATCTTCCTCAAAAGTTTATTTTTACATCAGCAACTATTAGGAGTCAACGTTTCGGGGGCCTTCTCCATCTTCTAAACTCACTGACAGCAATGCATAAGTTAATTAATTGCATATCCATATTCTTTAAACTTTGTCCATAATAGCTTATATAAAAGCCATTGAAATTTATAAAACAATTTAATTATGAGAGCCACCCATCACAACCAACACATTCTTTGGCCTTGAGAAACTAGAAATTCCACTTTATACCAATAATTTTGTAAAAATTACCATTTTTATTCTTGTATGAGATACTTAGAGTTTGGATATGGTTTACAGGTTTCATAAAGGAAAATATCTGAATAAACATAATATTTTTTTATTAGTTTATTTGTTGAGAAAGATCGCTCGTTTAAAAATAATATAAAAACATTATATATCAACTTTATTCAATTTTAGTTTGAAATAAAGGCCTTTTTTTTTCCACTGTCATTCAAATATTATATTATTTATTTTTAATGTTTATTAGTCCAACCCATATTTCTAAAATTTGAAAATAAAATTATATATTAGTGTTAAAAACAAAGTTCTAAAATATATTCATAAGTAATGCCAAATCAACTGTAAATTATAACTTACGTTTAACTAAAGTACAAACGCAATCATTTTATACACATATATTAATATTTTATCTTTAATTTTATCACTATATTATTACAACTATTTTGCCAAAAATTCCTTAAGCTTCATTATCACAGACTAACAAAATAAAAAAGAGTCGTACTTTTTACTGCTCTATTATTTTATGTTTATTTCCTGCATTTTTTTAATAAAATAAATATTATTTTTTTATAAAATAGAGGTGATGTGTAGTGTAGTAGCTAGCATAACAGCTCCTCCAGTGCTCGAGGCTACACGTTGGAATCCGGCAGATGGCTCAAGTTTTTTTTTTAAAGGGGATAAAAGCTCCTTAGTTATAACCGAAAGTGCGATGCCAGGTACTCATAACAGAACCCTAATCTAATAAAACCTGGATAGGCAAAATTTAGAACTCCCACTGTAGTATCGTATGATCAGCCAAATTAGCATCAAGAGACGTTAAATGGTTGTGACGTTAGAAAAGCTAGAGTCTTTATTTCAAAATAAAATTGCATAAAACAGTAATCTAATTCCATAAATAAAAAATTAAAACGAATACCAACGAAGCATTATTTAAAACATATATATATATATATATATATATATATATATATATATTTGTCACTTAACGATTTATTAACACCTGTAAAAAGTATTAAAACCAGCAAATGTGCTAAAATCTAAGGAAACATGGCATGGGCAGGCATGAGGGAGACAGCACCCAGTGGTGCATCCTTCTGACATTAAGCAGAACTATATTTTCAGGTCATGAAGTCCTTCATCCAACTCCTTTTCAGTTATGGATCCTATCTTACGCCGAGTTATGGATGGTATGTCAGTTGTAGCCATGTTTTGTACAAGTTTGTTTATGTGCTTTAAGACATATGAATACAGAAAATAAAACAGTTGATATGTTCAAATTTTCTCAAAAGTACAGGAAGCTTTACAAATGAAAACAAATTCTATACATATTTATTACAGTTTTGTAATTTTGATTCAGAATTCGAATATGAATTACACCTTTATAAAAAAATAAATAAATAAATGCATTTTTTATTATATATTGTGCAGTTAAAATCTCACATTTTTCTGATTTCCTCCATTAACTGCCTTTTTTGTCTTACTTTAACTAATCATCAGACACATTTTATTACTTTTCTATAGTTAGTCGATATTTTTTTCCAATGTACACACATCGAGGGTAACTCTACTGGTAATAAACTAAATATACCTTATTGAAACACCAAGAAATGAATTTCAAAACACCCAGGCAAGTTTCCATCTTTTCCTCATAATTCAACATGACTCACATAGATTTCTTCGGGTCGGGTTCATTTCTACAATTCAAAGAAATTATCAATGAGTCAATCTACCTAGCCTGATTTGCTCCCCTATTCCAATGGCTCGTATTTAGGGAGAAGGGGTAGGTATTTCGTTACATCCGCTAATATTCTTCGAAATGACTCGTCGTCAAAGTTAATTAGAACTGCTTGCGGTAATTATCAAAGCTACAACCGGTCTTGGATGGCTAACAGGGTCGTTTAGATTTCTTCACAAACCCCTTGGTTCTTTCCATGCTCCAGACAAGTACCAGTTGAGTCGAATGAACCAAAGAACACGAGTTAAATAATAGAATCATATTTCTTCTAGTTTCATTTAGAGTTGAACGTTATGAATTCCAACTAAGGCAGAATGGGTTACTCAAGAAATTAGTACTTGTGCAATTTAGAGCAGGAAGGTTAGGATTCGATTCGGAACACATCTTCAATTTAAACTTTTGTTAGAATATTCAAAATGTTGTTAACCCTACCTTAATGCGTTTTGTAAAGGACTATAAATAACAGTTTCCAGAATTGTATAGCAAAGAAAATCTGAAGAAGTGACAAACACAAACGCTTTTATTCACCTCATCTCTTATAATAAAGTTTTAAATAAACCTATTATTGATCAATGAATTTATTTATTTTATTTTAATTAATCCAACAATAGAAATTATTATCCACAACTTTTTAACTTCATGCCTTCCGATAATTATCATTCATTACCTCTTTTAATTTTTTATGTTAATTTACAATTTTCTAAAATCTTAAGCGTTCCTACGGTATATAATAAATAAATCCTTTATTATCCTGGCGCAAGTCCCTTTAGAATAACATTGACATAATATATAAGTTGGGCTTTAGATTATTATATTAATTAATTATTTATAAAAAGTTAACCAAATCTATTCGAAAACAGACACAAGCTAATCTGTAGAAAATAAAATAAAATAGAGTCTTATTTACAATTTTTTTATGATTGGATGGTCAAGATATGAATAAGTAAGCGGGATTTAAAGGTAGGAAGAGAGTTGGAGTGACGAATAGAATGAGGAATAGAATTCTATAGGATCGAGGATCGGATAAGAAACGATCAGCCAAAATGTGCAGATCAGTGAGCCGTAGTGTATATATCTGAAGGCCTAGAGCGTGTATAGAAGAATGAATAGAAGATTTGAATTTTATAAGTTCGAAAATGTATGATAGACGGCGGAATCGGATAACTTGGTAAAGGAATAATGCAAGGAAATACTTGCGACGATTATAATTATAACCATTATAACGTAATACCTCTATATTACGATCAATATTAGCTAGAAAAAAAAATATCCATATCGATACTTCTGCTATTTTCTCCTTTATAATAATAATAATAATAGGCTTACCGAACCCGAATGTTCGATGCCGATACCACTAAATTCTGTCTACACAGACTCGTCCAATGTTCACCGTTCAAGCCCAAGCCCCCGAGATCAGCCTTAACGCAATCATCCCATCGACGCTTCGGCCTACCTTTCGGACGCCTACCAGTCGGTTCAGCGAATACTTACTTTCTCGGAATCCGTTCCTCACCGAGCCCAACAACTTTACTGGCCCATTTGAGTCTCTGCGATGCTATTAACTCAATTTTATTCTCAGGTTACAAGTTCCGCAATGCCGCGTTGTGCAACCTCCTAAACTCCCCAGGGGCCTCATCTTTCTTCGGACCAAATATTTTACACAGTAGCTTATTTTCGGAAACCATAAGCCGCTGTTCATCCTTCAAAGTAAGCGGCCACGTTACACATCCGTAAAGAACCGTCGGAAGAAATTTTCTCCTTTATTTGGTAATTAAATGATTTCATGTTTAATTCTATCTAACCAGTAAAATAAAAGAAGGAAAACCTTAGAAAAATTGATGGTTCAAGCTCTGTAACACTATAAACAATTTTCGTAAGATAAATTTTACTTCAAAATGAAAACTTTAATCGAAATCATAGTTATAGCATTTCAAGAAAATTATAAAAAGATGCCAAATGCATATTTGTTTGTTAATTTATTTATTTAACGTCACTTTATGCTACTATGGCTAATCGGACGATGCTACAGTGGGAGTCCTAAATTTTGCCTATCCAGGTTTTATTAGGATAGGGATCTTTAACGAGTACCTGACATCGCACAGGCTCGGGACCACCTTTTAACGTCCCCTCCGAAGGACGGCGTAACTAAGGATTTTTTACTCCCATTAAAAAATCCTAGGGCCACCTGCGGGTTTGAACCCGTAACCTTTAAAATGCATATTTTAAAGTGGGTGTTCTGGTTAGT